>VYZV01017354.1:5606-100899 GCA_013401275.1 Pandion haliaetus | reverse complement strand
GGGGTCGGGGTCGGGGTCGGCAGAGCCCGGCGGTCCCTCCGCCCGAAACGGAGGGCGGGATGAGTCAGGTAATGCCGGAGCGGTTATGAAACGGGCAGCGCTGAGGTAAAAGGAGGTGCGAGAGCGGCGTGCCTGGCTGGGGGCGCGGCCGCTCCAGGTGCTGCTGTTCAGACTGTGGGTTTCCGAAAAGAAAATACGCAGGCAGCTCGCCCCAGCCCTCTGCCATCACAGGAGACGTTTCTAAGCATAACCCCCGTGATGTGTTCGTCCCGAGTGGGGACGGGCCTGGAAGCCGGCCAAGGCGACGCAGAGGACGGATCTGCCCGGCTTAATCCGCTGCACCTGCCCACGGCCACACGGCACCCGCACCCCAGCCGTGAGGGCCCTGGCCAGCCCTCAGAAATAAAGGGACATTAAAGACCAGCAAAGTGCAGATGGAAAATAATCCCGATGCTCCGCACTGCTCGCACACCCGAAGAAAAACAGGGATAGGAGGTATGGCCGGGGGGAGAGGATGGGGAGCCGAGAGAGACGCGGCACAGGGCTCCGTAACTGCGGATTTCGGGTGCCAAGTATTCACGAACGCTTAACGCCATAAAGCGTTTATGCACCGGCAGCAGCGTAAAGGGACCTGCTTAAGGTCACACATCATCAGCGGTAGGTTTGAGCACAGAACTCAGAAATCTGGACTTCCCAGTTATTTTAGTAACCAGTTGGAGGAACGAAAGTAGCAGCTTCCAAAGCGGCTTTTCAGGGAGTGCTTATCCAGTGCTGTAAACCTAGTAACAATCTAAACCCAAAGACTGGTAATCTCTAAGAAACCCACGCGGTGGTAAACCCGTTTTCATACAGCTTGAGCCCAGGCTGCTTGAGTGGAGTTTGACCTGGAGAAAAACTCAGACAAGTCCCCCTATATTTTTATGCGCAGCGTGGGTCACTATTAAGTAAATATAACTGATGTTTATAATAATTTTTTTTGTTGTTTTTCCAGTGACAATATTAATTGGAGGGGGAGGCAGGACAAATAATGGGAATGACAAATGGAAATTACTTCAAGTGAAGTACTGGAAGAGGCAAGAGCTGCAAGTGCTCTCAGATCCCGGAGACTTGAAAACTGAAAGAAGTGGAACGTGGAGTTGCAGTTGTGGTAGTAAACATGATACCAGATGGCTAGAGAAAAGCTAAGATAATTCTTCCATTTCTTAGAAATGTTCCGTACTTCGGAAAAGGCAAAGAAAAATTGTAATCTAGGAAAACGCAGGCCCACTATTTTCACCTCGAGGGTACTTCAGAAAAAGAGCTTGAAGTATAACCAAAGATGTGGATGTAAGCAAGGTCAAAAGTGAGCTTAGTATTGGCAGTTGATGTTTGCCTTTTTTGAGATGCTTGATGTTCTGGGCAAAAGAAATGTTTTATGGCTAATACTGAATAATGGACTTCGGTGCAGTGCCTGAAATGGAAACTTTTAGCAATTCTGGAGAAAACTAGAATTTAGGAGAACTTCAATGGAGGTAAAGCACAAGCACAGGGGGAAACAGTGTTGAGTAGAGTTGACTGGAAATTACTGGGCTGAGGGAGGTTACCGATGTCATCCTGGGGTATCATTCTATCATTCTTGGAACTAATCTTTGTTTCATAGTTTCCTTCAATGATTTTGGCAGATAAAACAGCAAANATTGCAGTTAAAAAGGAATGAACTAATAAGATTGATGTATGGGATCATCCCATGGAATTGACTGAGGAAGAGAAAGATGCAATTGTAGGTGACAGCTACACAATAAGCACCATTACCAATACGATGCAATGGCATAAAAAGCAAACACTTATCTTAGGATGCATAACTGGAGAGTTTTGACAGGAAAGTGTTCGTGCCAGCAGGTTCTGCCATCTTCTTGGGAAACTGCATGCAGTTCTGACCACCATTCTTCAGTGAGAGGCAGCTAATCTAGCTATTTGCTGGCACAGTCAAGGAAAAGAACAGTCTATTTTAGGAGGTTACCAGTGCATAGCTTGTTTAATGCAGCAGAATGAAAGCTGAGACAGAGGGTATGGTTGCCATCTGCCATAAACCATGGAAAATGGTGTGTGAATTTAAAGGTAACGTTGAATATGAGGATAAAACTGCATGTATACTTGCATGCTAGAAAATGAAAGCAAGTGCCTAACAAAGCATCTCAGGTTCTAGAACATCCTTCTGGTTGGAGCAGTAAAGGCAAAAAACACAAACATTTTAGCTCAGAGTGAATCCTGTGACTTAGTGCTGCAACCACAGAGGAGACTGGACACCATTGCCTGACAAAACCCCTGCCTGTCCTGACTTCCACTCCTGGGCCCTACAATGGAAATTAAAAAAAAAAAAAATCTTTAACCTCATTCTGTACCTTTTCACAATATCTTTTTCAGCCACTCTTACGTGCCAGGATATGAGTCTAAATAAAAGTCTGTTCAGCCTATCCTGTCTGACTCATTTGGTGCTGCCATGGGCAGCAAAGTAGCTGAGCACCTGGAGAACTCAAAACAATGGGCTGCAGCAGCTCTGACCACCTCGGGAGGAAGATGGGGAAACGATGTTTGCGAGCAACAAACCTGTTTTAGCTAAAATACTATTTCACTTCTTGTTTCTCCTTTGGTCAGAAATAGGGCATTACTAACCAGTTCCTTCATCTTCACAAATCTATGTGTCAGAGGAAAGGGATCATTTAGATGCCTTTGGAAGACATCGCAGCTTCATGTAGAGTCCTTCTAGAGCAAGGATTAGGGCAGCAGAGAGGTTCTGAAAGTGAGCGCGCTTACATACCATTTTCAGTGCGGTGGGTGTGAAACAAGGAAGCTGCCTATCCACCCGCAGTCAGGACATTTCTCTCCTACAAAAAAGGCCACCGGTCCTTGTCAGTCTTTCCAGCCCCACCCATTATTTCCCAAGGGACACGCCACCCTTCCTCCCTCCAAGCATCAACCAGCACCCGGCCATGTAAATTGCCCTTTCCAGTTTCTGCTAGGTGTGCCAACTCCCAGCTCCTCAGGTCACATCTGCCACATCTGGATCCACAGCCTGGAGCCTAGCGCTTCATCAAGAGCCACTCGGCTCCTCTCCCATTAGTGCCCAGTCAGTGAAAGATCATCATCTTCTCTCCCAAGTAAATGCCTGCTCCACACACACGCGCGTCAGGACTTGCACCAGGATGGCTGCCCCGGCGTACCGTACTGCCGGGCAGCAGCTGCCACACTCCAGGCTACCTGCGGGTTTGATAGGGTTTGGTGTGGTTTCACGCAGCTGTCGGTGCACACATTGTGGTTTGAGACACGCTGCGAGAGGAAGCCTGGAGGAATGCTCTATTTGTCTCAGTTTTCAGGGAAACCCTGAGATGCTTATGTGAGGGAACCCGCTGGGAACTGGAAGAGGCATGAGGCTAAATAGCTGCACTCTTTTCTATAGCGTCTTGGGATATTTTTCAGGAATACAAATCACCTGGACCTCACTTCTAGATTCCAAATCAACACTACCACCTTCCACTAGAAATGACAGAAGCCACTGCCTGCCTGTTAAATCGCCAGTCCCTCACCTGGCAGAAACTTGCTTTCCTTGAAATCGCTCCACAACCACAAACCTGCTTCCGCTTGTGAGAACTGCTGTAACCACTGCCTAGGCTAATGGGACTGTCGCCTCTTTCTAGATTTGTATAACTCTGGAAATCTATACTTAAAGCTTTATGCTGTTTCACACAATTCTTGGTCCTGACTCACCTTTTGCCAGTCCCTGTCTTAACCATTGAAATCAGCAGTGAATCTATTAGTTACAACAGATAGCAAGCTTTTAAATACCCATAGATTTCTTAGCAAAGAGGAACTATGACTAAGTGACCAGAATACACATCCCAAAAATAATAGACAAATGTAAATATATCTCACAAAACTGCTGACCTCAAGTGGACATAGAATTTTTCTTGACTCCTTTGGGTCATGTGAGTGTACCAACAGCCCTGTGCAGGCAAACACCCCAAACTGACTCTCTTTAATTTTCTACTTATATTTCTTCCTCTGTTAATTCCTTTATAAAGTATTTTTGCTGGGGAAGAAAACTGGTTTCCTACCTGTTTTCAACAATTGTTTTTTTCTTGTCCTGCTGCTGTTTAAAAAAAAAGGCTCTGATTTTACAAAAGAGTTTTTTGAAAGCATTGAGTTCATATTTATTGCCTCATGCAATCTGTCTGAAGCAATTTACTTAGAAGTTAGAAATAAAGAGAAGGCATGAGTTGAGCTTCAGACAGCCAGTTCTGAAAAGTTTATCCTTGACCCAGAATCAGGATGAATTTTGTCTTTCACTTGCACCATCACCACTGTTAAAGGCTCTGTATAGACTCACTGGTTTCATTTAATTCTTTGCAACTAGATTTTCTTCAAACCATATTCCTATTCCTTACCCTTGTCAACAGGTTTCCACAGGGGAAACAGGATGAAGCTTTGTAAGTATTTCTGTCAGTGATTACAGAAAGGAGAGAATCTACTCCGTCTCCCAGAACAGCTTCAGCTCTGCAGGAGAAGCTGAAATAAAAAGCAGCAATTTCTTATTTATTTAGCGGTATCTAGGCCAACAATAAGAACAGCTCCCTGGTTATATTCAAATTGCTGGTAGAAAAGAAGAAAAAGCAGGTTTCTTTCAGAGTAAAATAGCTCTTTAAAATTGTTGTTATCACTCAGGGTCTCTGTAGTTCCTCAGGGAGCAGAAATTCAGTTTCCCCAGAAGTCATCTACAAATACAAACCTTAAATTTTTAAGACCTGGTATGAGCATTTATGCACATTCCACTTTTAAAGCCTGCGACGTCTCAACAGTGGTCCCTCATTATCATTTTTCCTTGTTTCCACATTTTTTAAGCTTATGTTACTAGTTTCACACTGAAATTTCATACAATTTTTAATCAACTGACTCTTCCTTCATGAGGCGCTAAAATCCATCCCGTGGTTACGGCATTGGTAACACCTCTGGGGTCTGAGTACTGCACATCTCCATCCAGGTTCAGGCCTTGTTCTTGCCTTTTCCAGGGCACTTACAGTGCCACTTTCAGACTACTCTCTGGTTTTCATCATCTGTTGCACCAACTATGTCTGATAGGGTTTGAACATTTAAGTTCTTCCCTTGAGGAGTGCTATGTGACCAGGCAGCTCCCTCAGAATTAGAATACTGCTAATTTTAACAGTAGGAAGAAAGTATATGAAAGGAAGAGCAAAGGCAATTTACACACAATCCATATACAAGGGAGAGCCTCCTTTAATCCTTAATGATCATATTTTTGGTGCTTTCCTAGGGTCTGTTCCTCAAACAGTTTTGTCTTCATCTGGGGTACTTGTAAAATTGCTCGAGTCAGCAAGTACACAGGTAACAACACTTGGGCAGCTACTTGAACACAACCGACCGTTTCCTTTTCAAGTTGTGCTCTGCAAACAGTAGCATTGTACACCAAAATGCATTGCTATAGTAACTGCATTAGGAATGACATCAACATATAGCAATCGTAAATTACAGATTACAAATTCAGCTAATCCCCTTACAATCAAAAAATATTTCCTTGTCATTCTCCTCATCGGTATTCTCTTCTACCACTGTTTTTTACCTAACTTACCCATTTTGTCTTCTCTTTTGTTGCATGACCATGAGACAAAGCATTTTCCTTAGCATTTTCCATGAGGTAAAGCGTTTGGGTTTTTCTGAAGTGCCTCAGACATGCAAAGCAATGTATAACTACTTAGTAACAAGAATATTGATGATGAAAATGTAGTTTCATAAGTGGTTGGAAACAGGCATGTCAAAGTTCCTGCTTTCTCACAGAAGCTCAAAAATCTGATGCAACATTAAATAGTCATATTGCATATACATGCAAACTGCAATTAAAGTTAGGATAAAACAGATGCCTTGCTAAAATGCATTTTCTGTGACCC
This sequence comes from Pandion haliaetus, assembly GCA_013401275.1. Taxonomy (NCBI): domain Eukaryota; kingdom Metazoa; phylum Chordata; class Aves; order Accipitriformes; family Pandionidae; genus Pandion; species Pandion haliaetus. The sequence continues at coordinate 94,963 of VYZV01017354.1, read as the reverse complement.
TGGATCTCTATTTAATAATAAATAAATAATAAACAGAATATTGTTTTAATATTAATATTTGAAATAATGACTACATAATAAATAATCATAAACCAGGATTTTGCTTTTTTGTAGCCTTGCATGTATTTCCTGTAAGATGTTGATGCATGGCCAGAAAAAAACTAGAAAAAATGAACAAAAGTGACATGACTGTAAAATCAAAGGAAAAAGGAAGAAAAAGAACTTCCCAAATACAACAAACAGCTCACATGGAGTTAATTGTCAAAATTCCCAGTGTGAACAATGAAACTGTTGGAGCTGCTTTTTGAAATAAAGTCACAAAAGATTTTATAGCACAAATATTAAGCAACTACATAAAGACAACCCTCAACTCCCACTGTAAACAGAAAAGGTGCACCAAGGCTAGTTGCTTGTTCTACTGCGTTTTCCTTGACTTACTGTGGAGGGCTATAGCATCCTGACCATTAGGATCACTAGGATGAAGCAGCTGCCTAAGTCTGCTCCATTTCTCCACTTTGAACACATTAAATATGTACCTAAAAGGGAATGCAAAAAGAGCTGGGACTGTTGTGTAGAAGCCACATCTTGGTGAGACACAAAAGCAGCCAGAGCGTGAGCTATGTGACTTGCAAGAAACGGAACCAAGAAATAATTAACTGACACCTTCCAGAAAAGCATTGAGGGAAATGACTATGCCATCATGTATATTAAGTACAATTTATGTGTTCCAGAAAAATTACTTTAGAGAAAGCACATAGAGTTGTAAAAATTTTCCTGGGAATCACTGTCATGCCTTGTCCCCTGTAAAACAAGGTAATTTTTCTGCCCCTGTTGAATAGAAAAAGAGATTTGAACAATAAGGCTACAGAGAATAATGACTTTCCATGCACATATTCAGCTATTGCAGTCCAGCACCAAGGAATGAATCATGTAAGTAGTTCTTTAAAGTCTGAGAATGTTTTATAGGCTTGGTAGCATGCAAAGATTTTTGGGAATCGGACGAGGTACCCATGACCATGCAGTTAGAAATCACATTGCTAAAGAGAAGCAGTAGGCTTCTAGCCAGCGTTAGAGTTGACCGCTCTTGCCTGTAACCTTTGCGACACTGAGAAATGGCCACCTTTGGTAGAAAAGCTGCATCTGGAAATTAGAAGATGAATCCATTTACGCCAGTCTGAGTAATGAAGAGGGAAATTGGGGGTGATTGCTATTATCACCCTCATCCACATACCGCCTTTCGTAAGTAAATACCTGGAAAAAATAATTATCTTCTGCTTCACCCAATTCCTACTCTGGCTTCTCTAATTTCTCCTTCAGAGTGGTATTATTCTGTTCTGACCTCAGAAGGTATTCAAACAACAGGTTGCTTTGTTTTTTCGTTTGGGTTTTTTGGTTGTTTCTTTTTTCAGAAAAGGGTCTATATTTTTAATTTGTTACCTTTTTTCCTTAGAGTTTTAACCCATAAAGTCTCGCAGTTAAGAGAACTAAGCCTGATGAAAAAGAAATAAAGGGAAGCAAGTCACTTTTGTGACTTCAAATTTTATCCCAAGACACTCAGAAGAAGGAAAAAATGAATTTTCATTTAATTTTGTTTTAATCCAAAATTCTACAATTTAGATCCACTAGATGCAGACACAATCTCAACAACATATGCAAAACTTATTCTACAAATACTGTTATTGTGCAGTTTGGGTTTTCAGGCTGGGAAGCTATCTAAAGAGAAGAAAAATACTTTCCAAGAATGATCACCAGAGGGCAAGAAAAAAAAAAAAAAAAATCTTGTTTGGAAGTCTTAGAAGGAAAAAGTAAACAGCTTGTCACTTGCAAGTAGGGGAAAATCTTCAAGACCCTCCAGGCAGAAGTCTAACAGGCATCTCTAGCCCATTTGGTTTCGTGTCTTGTACTCTCCGGTAGGTACATACTTGGTCAAGGTCACCTTTCTCTTGGTTAAGGAGTATCTAGTGGCATTTATGCACCTGTTCAAATAGTTTCCCTTCAGAAAGGTTTCAAAATACAGTGTCTTCCTTTGGATCTCTGCATTCAATTGTATGTTATGTTTTTGCAACAAGGGAAAAAAGGAGGGATGGGTACCAAGTTCTTTTGCCTCCCAATATAGTGCAGAAAAAAGATCTGCCTTTATAAATACAACACGGGTGCTGACTGGCTGGTGCCTGCTTACCCTAATGAGCTTAAAATCTTATTTGTAGTGGACATCTGTCAAGACAGAAGTGAGGCACACAAGTCCTCTTAATCCATTAGCTCTAAATCCAGCAGAGCTTTCACACTCCTTTTTTGAATCAAAGAAAACCTGAGTTGGAACGTACAGTGGAACAGTGCACAACTTCAAGAGCAGATCCTAGGCAGTAAGCACATGAGATTTCAAGGCAAAAAAACAATGAAAACTGACAACAAAACTGGGATCGTGATGGAAAGCTGATGAGAAAAAGGCCAGTCTGCAGTTCGGGATGAAACAGTGAGTTTGATTCTTTGTTGTGTTTTCCCTAGTTCATCTGGATTTTAATCAAAAATAAAGACAAAGACAGAGAAAAGATGGGCTGCACACCTTCTCACAGTGAGATTGCTAATACTATAGCAAGAAGTGGTCTTAAGGCTTTTAATAAACCCAAAAGCATTTTGCGTATTGATCCAGGAGAGAAAGGAATCCCTCTGCTGGTTAAAGGTTCGTCTTGCTACTATATTGATGAATTCCACCAATATGATATCCAGAGGAAAGACTACCTGAGAGAAAAGGAGGATAAACTATCAGAGCAGGACAAAAATGATCATTTGCAGTTATCTTCCAAGGCTCATTCAGATCCCCAGATTTCCAGGGAAGACAAGAAAATTGAGAGGACAGCCACAGATGCTGAAGTCATTATGTCCGAACTGATTGAGTCTCAAAAACACATCACTGAGGCCATACAGATCACAAAGCAAAGCTCCTGTGAATCAGAAGCATCAGCTTTCATTTGGGATGACAAGAACGAAAGCAATGCAAAGCAAATCCCAAAGAAAGGAAAGAAGCAAAAAAATCATAAGCTGGCAAAGCAAGGTCGACCTAGCAAAATTAAAGAAAAGTCTGGTTTGGCCCCGTGCAAGACAGAGGAAAAGGTAGATTTCCCAGAACTGCTTGTTAAGGCTCATCAGAGTGCGTACGCCTACTTAAATCCCAACCTTTCCAAGTATGAATCTATACTTCAGATGGCCAACCAGGCTACCCAAACTCAGCTCTTCCTACAGCAGATGGTAAGCTTCCTGGTGCTTCGCTTTGATGAAATCAACCAGCTCTTGGAAGAAATTGCCAATGATGGGGAAAATCTTCTCAAAGATGTAGGTGGGAATCTGGCATGGCCAGCAGCAAAAGGTGATTTGAAGGAGCACCCTGATCTTCTGCAACAACTACTGCAGTACACGGTCAATAAAATGGAGTTACTGAGTGGGACACTGGCCTCCCTCACCTCCGAAGCCCTGCAGGAGACATGCAGCTACCTGCAGTCTGCTGCAAGCACTTTGGCAGGAAAACTGAAAGCAAAGCAAAGCTTTGATGAGCGCCTGCTACAGACAGTAAGGCTGCTTGAAGCCTCAACAGTGGGATCCTCTCAGTCCCAAGGTGATGACAGGACTCTCTATTCTGAGGACAGCGGCATTGGTGTGGACAATGAATCCCTCAAAGAGTTCAGTGCTCTCAGCCAGCATGGAGGACAAGCAAGCTGTGATTCCTGTGCACATGGCCATCTGTCTCAAAAGCATGCCAGAACAGTGGAGCACGTGCCTGATGGGACAGTGTCACCGGGCGCAGCCGCATCCCACGACTGTGCGCTTGAAAGGCATTTTAAAGATATATTTTATTCATCCGTGCAGAGCAAGGAAGCAACTGCTTGTCAGGGTGGAGTACCAGAAGGCATTTCTACCATGCCCCAATATGCAAGCTTGAGCAAAAGCCGTTCCTTTAACTCCTTCCAGTCTGACTCTACTCAGGAAGGTGAACATTTCAGAATCTGTGGATCAACAGATTTTCCTTCTGATGATGATGACGATGAAGGGAGCACCCTGGGGGAGGATGATGACAACACAAGTTTATCAGAAATGGGGAAGGATGTTCTGCCAAGGAGGTCCCTGTCTTCGCCTGCGCTCGCTGATAACACACAAAGGCAGTCCACCAAGAGGACGGAGAACGCAGAGACAGAGGAAATTATTCTGAAGATGAAAGATGCCATCAGTGAAAAAATTAAGTTTGTCCCAGCTAAATCCAGGCGTAAAGAATGGATAGAGGATGAGAGTGGAAGAGCAGTCCTAACAACAAGGCCCAGTACAGCAACAGGCAGCCAGAAAACCTTCAGGAAACAACAACGGTCCAGGTCAGAGGAGTCCCTCAGGAGCCAGGCAGAGGACCCAACCCTCCTAGAGCTTCATAGAACTCAAAAAGAGCTCAGCAAAAGGCTGGAAATGTTTTATGGAAAGAAGGATACAGATGACAACCTGGATCCTTGGAAATCAAGAACAGCACCTTATCTGCAGGATGAGCAACTTACATCTAGGTCCTCTAGCAAACTGAAGGCATGCCTCTCAAAAAATTTCAGCATCCTGCCTAACCAGGATAAAGTCCCTTTGTTCATGGTTGATCAAAATCCCACACATCAGCTGGATGAAAAAAGAGGCAGGAAGCCTTTAAGAGCTACTGTGCCCACCCAGGAGACATCAGGATGCAAAGAAAAGGAGACTCCTGGAGCCCAAATGCTCAGTGGCAGCAGCTGTGCCCCCCGACAGACTGTCAAAAAGCTTATCGAAACATTCAGTCCTACTGATGACCTTGTAAAGGATGCACCTTTAAGATATTTAGGACCAATGAAGTGCATCAGAAAATTTGGACTTCCAGTCATCCCACCCACCATTCCCTTTCAGAGAGGCCTGGCACCTTTAAATCTTAAGCATCGTATTTCCCCAGTAGAAGACACAAACCCTTCAAACACCAGTGGAGTTTCTTCTAGCTTTCCAAATGCCTTTCCTCCTGCATCAGCTACAGAATTAAGCAAGAAGGACACAAAGGAAGAGACTGATGAAGACATTGAGAACCTGCCACCACCACCACCTGAAATGTTAATGGACACTTCTTTTGACTTAGCTGAGCCTGAAGAAACTGCAAGAATAGAAGGAAATTCTTCGGAAGATGCCAAAAAGCCCACCAGAACAGAATTTCATGCTACTAAGAGATCACAAGTTTCCCCAAAAATGAAAGCCTCCCTTCAGTCCATTGACTTATTGCCAAGTAAAAATATCAGCGGCCCCAGTGCAATTGCTAATAAAGGTCTAAGGAATACTGGAGCAGGGGATGAAAAACTGCAGAGGTACTCTCTGGAGCTGAACCCGACCAACGTGCACATCCCTAGCCAGGAGGAGATATTGGCAACCCAGAGAAAAGAGGCTGCAGATTTATACAAGCAAACCCATAAAATTATTCCTCTTCAAAATCCCAGTGGGGTTTCAAAACCACACAGCAACAGCTCAAAGAGCAAAGAGCCCAATTCACCTGCGACTTCAGTACAATACCAGAAGCAAGGTTCTCCTGATTCGCTCAGGAGAAATGAAAAAGGCTCAGCGTTTGCCAGGAGGGTCTCCCCAACAAGAACTCCTCCTCCTTCTCCACCAACCGAGAAACAGCTTTTCAGCCCCCCAACACACCACAGACACTCTCTGCAGGCTTTTCGCAACCCACAACTGAGCTCACCCACCATGCAGAGGAAACCCAGTCCCCCATCCAGCCCCAGGGTGCCCAGCCCACCCTTACAGAAGAAGCTGCCCTCTCCACCACCCCAGCGAAAACCACTCAGCCCTCCCGCGGGGCACAGGCAAAGCTCACCAGTGCCGCACCGGCTGCTGGGCTCCGCAGCCTATCGCCAAGATGCAAGCCCCCCTCCGTTCCCCACCGCCCCCTCGCCACCAACCTCCCCATCCCACTCCTACAAGGGGCCGAGAGCTGGGCTGGATGCTGGGGATGAGCACCAGCTCTCCTCCTCCAAAAGAGGCAGCAATGTCCGTTCGATATTTTGCCTGGCCACCTCTTCCTTATTCGAAGCCAGACCTCCACTGGTACCCACCAAATCCGCTGCGGAGGTGACCAGCCAGCCTGAAGCTTCACAGCTTTCCCAAAAGAGCAGTTTGCTTTTCCAGCAGCCCAGAGACCAGACCAGAAAGCTGTCCACGAGTGCTGCAAATCCTCAGCCTTTCGTGAGGAGAAGTTTCTCTGACCGCCGACCAGGGGTCCAGTTTCGTCTTCCAGCTCCTGTAACAGCTGGCAGTGAACCTGCACTTAACCAAGCAAGGTAAGAAACTTTCCACTCTAGGCTGAGAAAGCAGAAGTATAGCACTGTGTTGGCTTTGTAAACTCCTGATGGGAATTTAACGTTGTTAGAGATTTCCGAGAAAAGTGCCCTGTTTGCGTGCAGAACAGGTGGCCAGGCAAAGATAGCATTGTAGTTGGACTAGACGATTCTTGTAGGTCCCTTCCAACTGAAATAGTGTGTTCTGTTCTGTTCTATTCTATTCTATTCTATTCTCATGCCCCAGATTTCAGTAGACTACCAGTTTGAGTAAAGGGAAGACTTTATGGCTTGCTCAAGACTTACACTTACACGTCTGCTGTGACAGGCACCCCAGGGAAAATTCAGTGCTGGTTTCACAGCACAGAACTCTCCTTATTTGCATGGGGGCTAAAGACATCCACATTCAATTCTTAAAAGCTCTGAAGTAACCCTCAGGTTATAAACATCTTTAAATAACCACAAGAAGGTAGGCTTGGACTGAGAGGAAGGGTATCATTCCTAACATCAGCCTCTAAGCCAGTAAACTGTTCAGCTGAAATCTGTATTAAAATGTTTCAAATCAGCTGGCAAAAATGACAGAGAGATAACGTGTAGGCAAAGATCTGTACGGACGTAATTATAGCTTGAAATTTTGAGCTTCTTGTGTAGGCTTTCAGGTCTGGATGCTGATTTCAAGTCTGATGGGTCCCAGTTTTCAAAGTGGAAAAATCTCCCATGGCTACTGGAGATTCATTGCTCTGGAAAAGTCACTTTAAATAAATTGAAGCATCAACACACACCAATTCCAAGTTTGCAAGCATTGGTGGCCATTGTTAAAAAATCTGGGCTTAGCTTTAAATTTCCTCTACCACTTAAAAAAAAAAACATCACAAAACCAGCCAGGAAAGAGGAATGGGTATTTGGGAATACACAAAGATCAGTGTAACAGCCTAGAAGTACAAAGTGGTGTTATTCTAGTTTCTTAGCATCTTAGGATGTTTAAGTCCGTTAAGCTCTACGCTACGCAAGAGGATTAAGACCCTTCTCAGGTAACCCTTCCTGATGTGGGGAGTACTTTTAGTCTTGCCACAGAACAGCTGAAATCACATGAATCGTCCCCATGAGTAGGGATTGCAAGACCAACCCTAGCAGGAGATAAAATCACACAAGCACTCAGTGTGTTGCGGGTACAGGGACAGTTGTGAATACTGAAGTCCCCAAAGACAGAATAAGGACCAAGTTTCCCACACTGACAGTAGATGAATGTGCTGAACAAAACATGCAAAAAACACTGGGAAATGCAAAGCATTTTGCATTCCCAGTTCTAATATTGCATTATGTTCTGACATTTGAAGATTTCCTAAAAGTCCTCTACATTGTTGCTGGGCTTTCTTTTGTTGTTATGTCCTGTGTGAAGTCAGCTTTGTCTACTCCAGTGCCTGCTAGCAGAAATAAATGTTTTCAAAAGAGGCTTTATGTCAAACCTTGCAAGTCAAAAGCCCTGGCAGCTTTATGGATCAATTTTAAAAACAGTCTATTATAAATTGTTAGCTAATTTATGCTTCAATGGGGTGTATTATCTTTCCATGGTAGTCTATCAGAACATAGAGAGTAATATAAAAAAAATAACTGTAAATAAAATCATCCCCTTCATGAAAAAAATTATATAGCCTAGTGTTATGATATACAGCATTTTAGAAGAATATATGTATCCTGAGCCAAATTCAGCTTACCATTTATACAAATGGACATCAAAAGCAGTCCTACTGAGTTAGTCCAAATTTATAGCAATATAAGCAAAAGGGAAATTTAGCCCATTAGTTACCACATGCACTGATTTAAGATGCGATACACTACTGTGTGTTTTCTTATGCTTAAAATAAGCTGCCTTCAGTAAATTTTTACAGACCTTGCATTGAATGGCCTAATACAAATATCACAGCAAATGTGCCGACGGGCAGAGAAGGGCCATTTTAGGAATCAGCATGTGGCAAAAGCTCTGAGAGCCCCTCACACCACTGCCGGTCGTCTCCTCCCACTGAGGACCGGAGCGGTTGCCACAGCTGTGAGCACCACATCCCCATACACAGGTGCTGACCCCTGCTCTTATAGCAGATGCCATAACAGACAAACCACCACACTCGGATCCATCTTTCTCCTTCAAGATCGTTAAGCATCCAGGGCTTCCTCTGTTTTGCAATTCATTTAGCTGACAGAGGGAAATTTCAAAACATCTCCCTAAACAAGTTGTTGTATACCTAAACCTGCTCATTCTGGCCATGTTTGCATCTGGTCTCAAATTCACAAACTGTCCTCTCCCAGTTGTCAATATCTGTTCCTTCATTCCTTCCCTTGCTCTACCTCTCCTCTCCAAATATAACAACGCCTTTTTTTTGCCCGTGCAGGGGTTTTGTGTGTTACTAGCAGCTTCAAGCACTATTTGCAGGAGGGAGGGGAGACAGTCAAACCTGCAGTAGCATGACTTTTTTATAGGTAAAACATTTTGAAAATCAGTGAGTTAGCCAGTTTCTCCTATGCTCCCAAACTCCGGGATATATCCCTCCACTTTTTCCATGCCCAGTTAAAACATCCATTTGCTGAGAAGCAGACTGCTAAAGATAATCTGGCAGGAGCTTTTACAAGCAACATGTTCCTCATCATGCAGCTGAGTCCCTACTCCCAACCACCCTGTTGTAGCAGAAACACCAAAAAAAAGAGGCAACTTCCATCTCATTTTGCTAGCTGGCACTGCCAGGCATTAAATGTCAGTGCTGTGCGCAGATTTGCGTGTCTCCTGCACCCTCACTGCTCCCCTAGAAGGCAAAAAGCGCTCCTTTCCCAGGCATGTCTCCTGCCCCCCCCATGCTCTAAAGAGTATCAGGACTTAAAACATCGTTACCCCTAACTAGGACTGGAGCTAGAGCTTTTCTGTTTAGTCTCAGGGTACCTGGGCAAGAGCTTCAGTTTCAGGTTTCAGTGCTCAAGCCAGTACAACCAGTTCCCATTTAGACAGCCTGTGGATGGATAGACTGGGCTAACTTTGCTGGTTTCTAAGCTTGGTCATTTGACAGCAATCAGCAGTTACTGGCATCTTATCAAGGCGTAACATGTACAATTGCTCTGCTCACAGAAATCTTGTTAATCTGTAATAGGACTTCTGTGTATGCAGTTAAATGAAATAATATTTCATCGAGACTGCTAATCTCCCAAGAGGTAGAGCAGAGATAGAAGATTAAGTGCTATTGCCTTTAAGATGCTCTTCAAGGAGGGCTCGAGAACGGATTGGGTTGACTGAATCAGGCCCATAGCAAGTAGCCCAAGTGAGACCTTCTGCAACTGGGGGTTATTTGAATCTGGATTAGTTTCATGGCTGGTCATGTATCACAATCCTCTTCATTTGGCAGTTGAAATCATTAAGGTCCTAGCAGTCAGAAGAGGAAAGTAACAGCTTGTCTGTAGTTGAAATCTAATTCAGTTAGCAGTTTGTGTACTTAAAATACACTAATGATTCCCAGATAACTCCGGAATATTTCCCCACATTGAGCTTAAACAACTTTAATTAGTTACAGCAACACAGGGCACATTTCAGCACGAAGGCCCATGGCATGAGATTGATGACTAGCTCCACTGCTGTAATCAGTCTTGATTCATAAAGTCCCTGTACCCCTAGAGATTGCCAGTGCAACCTCTGGAACATCATTTACACTTTCTCTGTCTCAGTTCTCCTGTCCCCAGAGCAGCAGATTTACACCACCAGAATAGCCATCCCACAGTCATGTTGGCACACTCAGAAATCACTGCAACCACGCTAAGCAGATGCATAACAGAGTTAAGATCTTTCTTCCAGCAGAGTCTGGAACAAGACTTTTCACCCAAACCCGTCCCTATCTGCAAGTGAACCCAGATTCACACTGATCCCCTGTTAAACATACAAAATGTTAGCTTCCCAAAACAGTTTTGGGAGGGGACAGCACAGCGCAATTGGCATCACAAGAATAAAATCTGGACGGTGCATATAAAGAGCATATATACAGGAGGAGACAGGGAACGACACAGTGTTGTGCAGCATTTGTGCTTTGTGGGTTTATGTGGTCTAATCAACGCTGTTTTTAAAAGTCATGATTCATTAGCCTCTTAACTTAAGCATCCTTCCTTCTGCAGCTTGGAGGAGAGCCCTAGAAAAGCAGGCAACTCTTGGAACAGCCCTTGCGTCCCTGAAATCAAAGAGTCCAACAGATCCGCTTCCCACCCCGAGCTCTACATTGTGGGCCAGGGGCTGCAGAGGGACTGACAGCAGAAGCACCCACAGAGGCAGAGGCATGAGCAGCACCAGAGGCCCCAGAGGGAGGAAGCAGCCTTACCCAAGCCTCCGAAAACATGGCTTCATTTTTTCTTGCAAGGAAACAATATGATGGCATTGCATCTAAAAACCCTAACTGGCCCCAACAATCTAACGAAATATCAGCAGAGTGGTAGCCAGCTGCTTCTCCTTTGGATTGCATTTTATGGTTTAACTCAAAGATCTACATTGAGCAAAAGAAATGCTTTGCAGCTGGGCAAGTCTGAGGCAAATTGGTTTGATAAAGACAGGACCTGTAGCCAAGTCCTTTGTTTCACTGTTTATCTAAAGGGGTTCAAAAACTATCACAAATGATCAATATTTGACATGTTATTTATTCAGGAGGCATCACAGTTTCAGTTATGCAAAAAGTGGCTCTTGTGACATTTCCAGGGGGGAGGTAAAATCCTGAACCAATTGCGTTTTATTGCAAAAACATCAATGCCTTCAGCAAAGCCACATCTTTACACTAGGTATTTACCAACATGCAGAGAGAGAACAAGGTCAGACACAAGTTAAAGCAAGATAACCCCTTTTAAAGGAATAAAATTAGGGATATTATTCCTTCAAAAAGGCTTTGATCTTCTAAATCACCTTTGATTATCACGTAATCTCATCACCTCTAGTTTCCAGGGTACAAGGCTTAATCCTGATTAGAGTAGTTTTGTAATAGCCCAATCAAACAACATTATAAATCCTGAGGCACCTAAGGACATGTATCTTTTTTTTTTTTCATGAAAGAAGAGAATGCTACCATAGAGAATCCTGTTCTCCCCAAAACAGGTTTATATTTTTTCTGATTTATGCAGTTTGAGGGGATTTATTGTAATTTCACTGAAGAGTCTAGACAGATTCTTGTTAATAAAAACACAAGTTATTTACAGTCGATTAATCCTAGGCTTTTACAGCACCCACTGGAATACAGTTTCAGAATTTACTGGATCTTTCTCACCTAATTTATCATCACAATTAAGATGCAACTTTTAATTAATGTAATATTAATTAATTTGATGTGTTTTCATATGCAACTTTAGTCCAGAACAAGATCCAGAAAAAAAGCCATTTGCAGTCCTTTTTTGATAGGAAAAGTTTTAATTTTTCCTACAGTTTTCATGATGTTGGTCTCTGGGCACTTCACCTTCACACGGGATTTTTAATCCTTGCTGCCCACCTTCATGATGGGGGAACTGATGCTCCTCTTATGCTGTACAAGGGACCCCTGTGGGTACTGAACTCCTGAGTTTTAGTCTAGTGCCTTAATCACAACCATCCTTCGATAAGCTCAGTGCCATTTTACACCACAGACACAAGGAAACCTTCATTGTTATGTTTAAGGTGGGGGTTTGAATATAAAGAAGTAACTCGTGGTGATTAGGTGCTTTCTGAATAGAATGGATTGTCAGTGGTTTGTGAGCTTGAGGTGGCAGAGCAGCCATACCCACAGTAAACAGCTAGGAGATGTCAACAGATCCACCTTGTAATCACGCAGGCAGATGCGCCATCCCCTATCAAGTTCAAAATCACCAGGGAGATACTGCAAAGATCATCAGCAGAGCAAACTCCGCAGGCCAGTCTTCTCTTTCATCAGAAGGGTAGTTCTCTCCCAACTGCATAAAAACACAAATATGTTTTTGCATGCATTTTGGGTTTCTCTGTTCTGCTGGCAGTAACCACCTAGAATAGAAACAAACCAGAAACGTGGCAGCAGAAAACCAGTACTTTGCACACCTAAATGTAGCTTTGAAGATGAAAACATAACAGAGTGGGAGGACAACTTCTGCTCAGCTACTACAATCATTTTATCTCGTTATGGGTTTATGCTGAAATTTCCCAGCATCCATGGTGGGTGATAAGAGAAAGTATTTATTCATACCCCCAAGCACCCAATTCTGTGTAGCAAGGGCTACAGCAGCACATGGAACAACAGCAATCAAGCTGGAAACCTCCTCACATGTGTGCTAGCTGGACATGGAGTCAGCCAAAGCATCTTTCCCCAAAAACCAGGCTCTCTTGAAGATGTGGTACATGAGCAGGCATCCTACCACAGCATCTCCCCCAGCTTTGACTAAGGCCATGCTCATCAGGAGGCTCATTGCAAACACGACCCCACCTAAGCACTGCAGCCGCTGAAGGATTCTGATGCTGCCCCAAGGATGCTGCAGAAAACTGAGCGCTGTATTCAAGAAACAGACTCTTAAGTTTGTAACATGAACTCACGACTACATACAGCTAACGGATTCTCTTCAGTACAGTTAGAGTACAGGACTTGCAAATACGGCATTTACCCTCAACTGTATTGCAAGAATGAGATTAAAAGTAACTATAGTATGCAGAAAATGATAGTTTGGCTCACCACTTTTTAAAAAATTTTTTTTTTTTTTTTTACAGGGTTTTTGGACAACACTTCCATTTTTCATGAATACAACATTTATGGAATACAATTGTTTTATAAGACCATACTCAACTTTAAGGTTTATTTTTTACTGATGTAAATAAATCAGAGTTTTTATATGCAAGGTATGATTTTGATCTCTCTTACATTCTGTATGCAACCAGCTTAAATCTTAGCCCAATGTTATACTATTGATTCCTTCCCTAGTGCACGAACTAGTGCCCTGTGCTATAAAAAGTCTATTTGCTTCCTTCTTCCCCACCCCAGCACAAGCTTGTCTAGTTTTGTGGTTTACTGGTACATCAATTAGTTAGGTTGCATTACCATTAAGCAAATATGTCTTTTTTCAGGCTACAAGATCCAGCCTGGACACTGACAGACCGGAGCATACAAGCATATGTCAGCTGTGCTTCCACCCCTCCCCTGCCCTGATTTAAGCTGGAGCTACCTGGCGATTTTGTCCTCAGTTCAGTAGAGCTTCTATGTACAACCACAGCTAACTCGAGCACGGGGTGGTGGTTTTGTCCTAAGGGTTAAAATCAGAGTGCACTCGCTGCAGTGGAGTCTCAATGCAGAGGGGTTGAGCACAGAGCGAGCAGTATCGGTTTTCCAGCCAGGGCTTCATAGCTGCCAAAGCGGCAGCTAACACCTCCATGCTGCACTTGATCTGCAGTCCTTTAACAAGCTGGCAGCTGCCCTTGCTTCCAGTGACACTGCTCAAATCTCAGACCTTTAAGGGACTTGTCATTTCATACCCTCATCATCTGAAAATGACTAGAACACCAAAGCACTATACACAGTCCAGCTGCTTTATTTGACTTCAAGAACTACCTCAGATACTAGCATTATGGTTGAGAATGCTACTCAGGTTATCAGCAAAAACAGTGTATTACAGTATTTGCACTGCCACACCTCTTAACAGCCAAGGCATTTCATAATCATTTATGAAGTTTTATCATTAAGAGGAAAATTCTGAGAAGTTATTCCCTTGGCTATAAGAAGGAAAGAAATCACAGCACAGAGATAAAGGAACCTGTTCTTACTGTCACGTCTCATCAGTAAGGAACTGCCAACATCTCCTGAAGAGAAATCCTTCTAGATTAGCAAATCATTAATCCTTCCACATCAAATATACTCAGTGTCATCATGACGACAGCATGTAGAGATGCATGTTGCAGGCATGAACTTCAAACTGAGATTTTGATCTTCCTGGGCAAGATACTGAAGGTTTCGTAATGCTTGCAGTATGGATTAGGAGCTCGCTTCCATGTTGTCCTCAGGTGAGGGTTAATACAAACAACTGTATATTGGATCATCTGAAAACTGGGGGCAAAGGTCCCAAGTCTGCATTTCTTGCCCACTGCCCTTTCTGGATGAAGAATGAAAATATTAATGAAAGAAAAACAAAACAAAACAAAACAACAATGTGCAGATAGATACAAACAGTAAATAGCAGGACAAATTGATCAAGACGCAGGACCACGTTACCTCTCTGATCCTATTTCTGCTCATCTCACATGCCCGCCCTGCATCTGTCTCATTCCACCATAGCTAGGACAGAACTATCTGCAGCCCTCACTGCCCCTAATTGCTTTCTACTTTACTGACACTCTGAATTCCAAAATCAGGCCTCCTACCTCTCGTCATCTTATTCTTTTCTCTTTCTTTACTAATACGCAACCTGTGACTGCATTAAGTAACCCTGTGAGGATTTCTGAAGTTAGACTGTCTAGAGTACACCCCTTATCAAGGTTATTTTAAAGGAGAAAGGGGTGATAAGCCTATCTTACTCCATATGAATCCCTCCTGCTTTAATAAAGTTTTCCTTGAGGCATAGACGAGTTGATTATGTAGCAATTAAAGAGAATCTGAAAGCTTTCAATGTGATAGGCTGCCCTTCATTTAATTATTACTACTGCTGAACCATTGAGTCTTTAGTATGTGAATGAACCAAAGCTGAGGCCTAAGGATGCTAACAAAGACCCGTCCTTCCCCAGAGCACTAACTGTAAAGCTGCGAACAAAACTTTCCAGGCATTCCAGCAGACATGCAAAGCTACGTAGCAAGGCCCAGATGCCCCTACAGATAAAACCTAAACCAACAAATTCACTAGCTGCTTGACTTTTAAATGTGACTCTGAGAAGTCAATCTAATGGGGCAATTTCCGTCTTGCAGCCTTACCCCCTCTTATAAGTAATATCAGTTTAATATCTCTTACATCCAAACTGGAAATTAAAGCTGCCAGTACAATACAATGGCTTTCTTTTTTAATTTTTTAAAATGCTTTCCTCCATTTTGAAGCTTTGTGTCTCTTTGCTTGTAAATATAGTTAACATGGACAATCAGGGCGCAAGGCAATGCATATTTCTCGACTTTTTTGAATATTGAGGTTTTTATCAATAACCCAATATCCATGCAGATCCTTTCATCCTTGTATTTCAGAGAAAACACATGCATATACATACATGCATTAATAATCACAAGAGACCTGGCATACAAGTAGGTTTCTATAGCAGTTTTTCACATGGATAGGCCAGAGAACAGGGAGCATCAGGAATGCCCTGCTGCCACACAGCACTCTGCAGTTGAGCAGCTAGTTAGACAGAGGACTCCTGGTATGCAGTTACCTAATTATGAGTCTTAGACAAATTTCATATCAGTCCTCACAGCGTATTAACAACAGCTGATAACATGGTATCTCTAAGGTACAAAATCAAGAAATAATCTAGAAAACACCATGGACGATTAAAAAAAAATTACAATACTACATTCTTCCCATTGAAAACTCAGTACTTCAGAACTATTTATCCTACCAATAGCCAAGAGAGGGAGAAAGCATGTACTGCATCTCTGAGCTCTGCTAGCACAGGCAAGTCAACCATTTCCCATTTCCAGCCCCACGGAGTTCCCTTGACAGCCAAATAGCTAGATTAAGCTTTTCCACGGAACAAAAGCCACTGGAAACACCACAGCACGAGAAGCGCAGCAGGCATGTAGATGCTGGGTGTATTCCCAGCTTCCCTTGGCTGACCAATGGCTCTGCAGCCTGTCTACTCCCAACACACGATGAAGCTTGTTGTAACCTCTTCAGAGGTTGTTTAAAAAGCAGCAAAAATAGAAAAGTACAACTTCAAATAAACAGTGTACTAGTAACTTTAAGAGTCCTTTGATAGGTTTAATTTAGACTCCTTGCAGCGAAAAGGAGACTAGGACTTGTGTGAGCTTCTCTATTCTTCGGACAATGCTTCCCAGGAGACTCATATACTCTAGAAGCACAAAGCAACAGCCCTGGGGCTGACCACCTCCCACCCACCCATTTGGGGATGACAAGCCAGTCCTGCAAAAGGTAAGCAGAAACGAGCACAGGGCCCAATGGAACCAATTATCTCAAGTTTTCTATCTCAAATTTTCTTTCCCTCCTAAATTTGCATAAAACTGAGCCAAGACCCAAGCTATATCTAAATTTAGTTTTGTAAGCCAAGCACTTACCAATACTCCGAAGCACCACCACGAGGACCATGCATCATCCACGTTTGTTTATTACCGTGTTTGAAGACTACGAAATGTTTCTGGTATGAAAGAGCAATGACTTTAAGGAGAGAAAAACACGCCACCCTTCAAACAGTGGGTGTGCAGGTAGGTGTGAAGTTTCACTGCCTTTGCTGTGATGTATTAAAAAGATCTGAGAGAATATTGGGGTGGGAAGCAGGGTAAACAGGCAGTTTATTTCCCTATTTTTGTCTCCAAGGAAAACCCAAAAGGACACATTCACTGTGCTGGTAATGACAACTCTATAAGCTCACGGACTATTCTTCCCTGCAACGTGCTACCCTGCCTGGGCTTTACTAGGCTAGAATTAGAACCATAGCTAAGCGAACACACGCGGCCACATAAAGTAGATTTTTTTTCCTTCAGAAAACCTAATTAACACATTACACATGCATTTTCTTCTGTAACATCAGAAACCGGCAACCATGCAGACTTCGCTGTCAAAATGTTACAGTTTGCACTGGGCTGTGCATTGTTTTTCCCTCAGGCAGAGGAATAATGGCAGCTACAAATTAAAATGTAAGCTTAAAAAATTCAAATGATTATGAAATGAAACTGTTAAATAATTTCTTAAAAGGCAGCATTGTCAATGATCACACAGTCCACCAAGAGTCGGAGCTGAACCCAGAGGTGCTTGTTCAAGCTATGCAGGAATTCATTATGCTGGCAAGCGCTGGCCCACAGCAATAAATTATCACATAGCTCTGGGCTGAATGGCACCCTGGCTGGAGTATAAATAGATTTGAGAAACCCTTCTCACCTGTTATTGGCCTCACGGTCAACTCGTCCTTCTGCAAACAAGTTACAAACAACACTACTTGACTGCTGTCCTGGGTAAATACACATATATATGTTTTTTCAAAAGCAGTGCATATTTTCCCAATGAAATATGTTTCCTCTTCTTACATACGCAATAGTGATTGAAGACCGTTATGAGCCAGAAATGACTCAGATTGCAAATGTGCAGAGCTTTGGGATTTGGGCCAAGTTTTCTTTGTTCAGGTCTATTGTGAGCACAGAATACATCTAGTTAGAAAACTTTATACTATACAGGACCTTTTGGGTATGTTGTCCCCCAAACACGTAAAATAAACAGCACCATTGTAATGCCAAATAATCAATAGCAGCAGGAGATGACACAAAGAAGCCATGGTGAAAGAGGAAGAGGAGGAGAGGCCCAGTGAGGAGAGGATATGGTGGGACAGATTTATTCGTTACTGGAATTGCACAGAGGAAGATTTTAGGCCAACACTTACTGGGACAAGAGCAATCTGTAAGTTTGGGAAAAAAAAAAAAAAAAAAGATTCCTACAGGGGGGAAATGTGAACTACTACAAGCNCTGCGCAGGGAGGCCCCACAGCTGCAGAGGTCCAGCCTGCAAGGGCACCTACCAGCGCCATCGGGCTGATTTAGCTGCAGGGCAGCTGTTCCCTGGGGAAACAGGAGCATGTTTTGCTCACACTGGGTGATACTGAAAATAAAAAACTGCCAGAATAATACAGCAGTCAAAGCAATAGGGATCCAAGTACTGGCACAATTATATCCCTATGAAAGTCGTCTTATTGGTATAACCAATTTCCCTTCTTGAAATAACATGTACTACTATTTGAATATTTGCAGTGAAAGAAATGCATCAACGCCGAGTTTTACAGCCTAATGTATTATATCCACTGACAGCATACAGAGGAGGACTATTGTGTGGAGGAAGCGTCTCCACGCACAGACGTGCGCGTATAGACGTGCATGTGTCCATAGAGGAAGCTGGAGCAGCAGCAGTCAAATCACAAGGGACACAAAATTTCAGGCTCTGCCTGAGAGCCTGGGCTCCACCGCAGTGCTGGCCGCTGGGCACGTACGTCCTTTGCAGGACCCAGCAGCGGGTAGTGACAGACCTGCGCATCCTGCAGCCCTCGCTGCAGCCTCCAAAGGGGACAGGGTTTTTCCTTTCTGCTCTCAAATGCAGCAGCGGGGAAATGTGCTGAACGGCTGTGAAAGTAGCACAGCCTTCATTTATTCGGGGCACAGCTATTAACGTAGAGAGAGGCTTTACAAGCTCCTTTACCACTGCCAATTGCATTCAAAAAATAGGGGAGGGGGGCTTTTAAGGATACACAGGGGCAGTTTGTCAGCCAAAATTACTGGTTTTTTCAGCTAAAGATACCAAGGCAGAGCAGAGGCTTAAAGGTTCAGGTCAACTCTAATTTTAACTAGAGTGGTTTTCTCACCTTTGCCAGTATCAAAGGCAGTATCACAGTATCAGGATTCAGTGTCAGCTGTCAGAGATTTGGTAGCAATGCAACCACTTTTATTCCCATCATCACTATTTAATAAGGATGAAAATAGCCACCTCAGTGCAGCCCCCCCTCACTCCACTTGAGCAAAAGACTTCAGCAGCTGGTTCCCAAGCCCACCTTTAACCTTGGCAAGAGCAAATTCTGCCAGAATCACCTTATTACACCCCAAGACCCAGCTGCATCTCTGCAAAAGCAGCTCCCTTCAGGTGCATTCTTTAATTCTCTGCTCCACCTCCCACAGCAGCACTGTGGGGCAGCATCAACATTACTTCCAACAGGAGCCTTCAGCCTCCGCACCGTACTTCGGGGCCATCCTTTCCTCCTTGTTCTCCCTCCCTGGCCACCCTCCCTATTTGCCATTCCTTTCTCCACGCCATCCCCAAAGTCTTCTTGGCACTGCCAAGTTCATGCATTCACATTCCTGCAGGGGTTCGTGGTTGCATTTCCACAGTGAGATTAGGGTCCAGCTAACCCATTTGCATGGCACAGGCACTCAGAAGAGCAGGCGAGCCATACCACCAAGTACATGCTTTGACTCTTGCTGAGAAGAAAACGCCCATTTGAGGAAACGATGAATTTCGCAGACTGGATTCAGACTACATAGCGCCAGTCTCTCTGCTCACGCAACTTCAGAGCACTAATGCCCCCTTGCACAGGGAGACAGCACAAACCCCCTCCCTTCCTACTCTGTAGGAAGCTTTCTTCACTCCTTTACATGGAGTGAGGAGGCATGATACCTTTTACCCCCCACCTTCCCTTAACAACAGCTCTTACCTTCAGCAAGCAGGAGGAAGCATCTGTGACAGCCAGGGTCTGTCTTGGGGCTCTGGCAGGATGTAGGGTAAGAGTAAGCCAATGTTCAAGATTGCCATACATTTCTCTTGCTATACTAACTTCTGCGGGTTAGCAGCTGTGCTGCACATTAAATGCAATAATTAAATTAATTAAACTGGCCCTGCAAGTGCAGCTTGCAGTCTCCTCTCTGGTGAGACTTCTGTAATCAAATTATAATAAAAATAAGTTAGAAAAATTAAGTATTTAAATTCTTACCAGTGCTGGAAAAAGGCCCAACACTGCTCTCCCTTCTGTTTGTATCATCCAAAAACCTTAGTAGCTTCTTAATAACTTCTGAGATGTGCACCTGTGCAAAAATGTGGCAGGAGAGCTCACCTGAGCTGAGTTAACCCCTGCCCATTAACCCCTCTTCTTGTCACTGCAGAGAGTCACACTGGCAGCTGAATTTGATCTCGCTGTGGTAGGAGTGCCCCTCTCATGGGGAAACTGTCTCAGCTGGAGAGTTAAGGAAATAAAACACCTAGACAGAAAATAGGTACCAGCAGGCAATGCTTTATTCTCATCGACAGTGGGGAAGAGTATGCATGAAAGCACCACTCGAGGCCAATGGAGTTAAGAAACCAGTTACATGGGTAACTTCTCAAACCTACTTTTTCAAGTGCAATAACTAAATGCATAAAAACAGGCTCTGGGAGGCCTCATATGACATGCACAAAAGTTTTTTTTCTCCCAAGAGCAGAAACTTCCCACCACATTCTCAAGAGCCCAAGCACTGCCGAAAAGAAAGTAAAACCAAAGGGCTTTTATTCAGCCCAGCAAAAGCAGCCTGTGGAGAGCAGCATTTACAGGGCTCCTGAGCGAGAGATCTGCAGAGGAAGGAAACAGCAAGAACAACTATTGAGGTAGAGGAAGCAAAACCAAGAGGCCCTCTAGAGATGCCAACAGCTAAAAAAAAAATATATATATTGCCTGTTAAAGTAGACCTCAGGCAGTAGCAAGCTGCAGGTGCTTAATGAAGTGACATAGTTCAAGGTCTGCTATTTAAACTCATCCACCCTCTAACATTCTCCAGTGTTTCACCCTTAGCATTTGGGCACACGCATATAACCTGCGGAGCCCTGTCGCACCTGCAAAACAAGTGCGTGCTACCAGGCTGTTCCTGTTTCTGGTAAGCTGTTAGAAAAATTTCTTGAGATGCTAAACTCCAAAATGTTCTAGCAGATCTGCAAGGACTATGGCTTCCAGCGGGCTCTGCAGGATCCCCAGAGACACCGGTGTTTCAGAGCCAAGTCCCTGGGCTAGGTCACATGCCAAGACTTCAGAGATGAGTTACTGAGTGCTCCCTGCTACTGAAAGTTGGGAGTTAAAACACAGCAGCAAAAAAAAAAAAAAAAACCCCAAACATTTTAGAAGAGTCTACTAGGTAACATTGCCACTTTAGTACTGTACTAAAAACAGATTCCTTAAGAGGTGACCCAAGGCAACAATAGTATCTGGCAAGTTGGAGTCCTGTATAGCTTTAGACGTACCAAACAATGCAGCAAATAAACGTGAGACCCCAAGACCCCTGGGATGGGCAGATCTCCCTGGAGTATTCTTTGGCCACCCAGCCTCATACAAGGTCCTTGTACCTGTCAAGACCCTGTCAAGGCTCTTTTAACCTTCCATGGACCCAGTGTGTTTCATGCCATTATTGTCCTTTTTTTTTTTTTCTCCCAAAAACTTCAATTTTTCTCTCTTTCAAAGCTCTGCCAGTATATTGAGGACTATATGAACATAGATCAGGCTGCTCTGTTTTCATATCTGACTATACAGATGCACTAACATCTGCTGCTCTTCTCTCATCATTTCTCCCTTTGTGCTTCCAAACCTTTCTACGGTGAAGGACTGGCACATCCCTTCCTCGCTCTGTTTCCTGAAGATCAGGTTCAGAAATGCTTTATTGCTCCGCATATAAGGCAAACCCTTCACTTCTCAAATAGACGGGAGAAAAGACTTTTAAAAAATAGATATATTTTAAAAAACCATACCTTGTCCCACCATGCCCGCCCACAGCTTACCTCTCCCCAGCTTCCGTAGGACACTCTTAGCCCACTCACTGCCCAGCACTCCATGTGCCACCCAGCACCCCCTGCAAGGTGGCACAGCCCCCTGCCCCGAGCCCCTCTCCTGCACCTCCCCAGGTGTGCCCCAAGGTGCTGGGAGGCAGTCGGGTGGCACCGGTCACCTCACCGCACCAGTCCATTGCACGGGGGAGCACGGGGCACTACAGACAAGATGCATCCCCTGAAACGGGAAGAAAATTTCAGTGCAGCTGGGGAGATTTCTGCTGTCATGGGACAGGGGGTCTGAGCTTGACCTGGACATCTCAGCTACCTGCCATTGCACCAGCAGCTGCCAGAGACTTGTAAAAGGGCCACCTGGTAGCTTGGCACCTATGGCATACGCTGGCACATACAGGGAGGTGCACATCCTCCGATAACCCCACGGCATATCCTCTGGGCTAGCAGGTCCTGGTCTCTCATTCTCTGCTTCCCAGATCAAGCCATCTAATCCTATAACCCCAATGCTTCCAAAGCCCATCTCTTACTTTGTAAGTAAATATATATATATGCACATCTCTTACTTTTTAAGTATGTATATAAATATATAATTTTCCTTTTTACAGTTACAAATTGCATTTACACACAGGTTTTTATTTTTTTGGTATCTATGTAAGCATCTTAAGGAACACGAGCTCAAGATATAAACCTTTTGAGAAATACTTCCTTTTATTTTTTTATTAGTTTTTAAAACCCTACATCAAAATATACTATGTACATCTGTAGCTGTAAACTCGGTAGGGTAAATCCTGTTCTTCAAACACACAGAATAAAACCAACGCCACTGCCATGTCCACCTTTGCCTCCACCTGTCCCACTCAGCACCTCGCCATCAGCTTCGTGGAGCACACCAAGCCTTCACTCGACATTCAGGTCCAAAATGTCCCAGAGGTTTTTCGCCACACATTGAGGCTGCTTGGCAGCATGCTCCTTCAGCCTGGAGCCTATCACTTGGTAGAGGCCATTTGCAAGCTTGGCGACCACAGCCCTGACTTTGCAGCTTCGGGTAGGCAGGACCCTGTTTTCCAGGAAGAACCAGAGCACGGGCAGGGCGTAGCGCTTGACGGCTTGGGGTTTCTGGGGGTAAACAGATTCCACAAGCACTGCCGGACGAGAGAGACAAGCTTCTTAATAAACCTTAATGCAGAGAAGTACCTACCTTTACTTTTGGTTCTTGGAAGCCTTTTCTGGCTAATATCAGCAAACACAAATTGCCTGATGATCCAGAAACAGGCAACAGTGGCTGATCATCCACTGAACAGAACAACAAACCTCTGAGGACCTTAATTACTCCACATTAGAGGCTTTATATCTGTGATAGACTTAGCAAAGTGAATCATACACATTTTGCAAATCATTTCACTATCCGCTTCTGCATTACAAATCACAAAAATGTCAAATCACTGTTTATTTCCATTAAGAAGTTGTCTAAACCATCTGCTGAAGATTTTGAAATGCAGCTTAGAGAGGTAATTGAAAAATTTCTAATAAAAAGGATGATTACTTTTTTGTGACCTTTGATGAAAAATGCCAAAAGCCTAATTTGGCAGCTCCCTTCGCTCAGTGGCACACAGCGAACAGCAGTATTATACTACACTTCAAAACTCCAGCCCACAAAAGATGTGTGCTGCTTGACAGTTTTATTAGAAACATCAGTGACTAACTGATGTCTTTGGCAGAATGGTCTAATTTGAGCTTTTTTCCCCTCATACTTGGTGGCTTCTAATGAACAGCTGTTTCAAACTTCAGGATGTCTTAGATAATTACCCAGACCCCATTGCCATGGCATTTGAGCATCTCACAATTTTAATGGCATTTACCTTCACAATGTTCTCTGAAGTAGAGGAAGAGAGAGAGAAAAATCTTACACAGGGGGCTGAAATTTAACCAAAAAACAAGCGTACCCTCTCATTCTCTCTGAAGTCTGCTCTCAGCTCATTTTCTGAACTATATTAAATACAAACAAAAATTTACTACCAACAGACTCCTTGCATGGCAGATTTTGCTGAGAGATCAAAATCTGAAATGGTCCAGAGACAGAGTTCTCATTTTCTGTTCAGTGGAAATGTTATGCAGTAACCATTTAATATTCTGTAGTGGAGGGACCTTCATTTTCTCTATGCTGTTAATCTAGCATCAGTCATCAACATTTAAACAGCTCCTGGAAGCACCTAAACAGCTCCTAAAAACAATTCTGGTAAGCAGGAAAAGGGTTATGGTACCGATTTTAAAATGGGACTTAATGTGAGTTTAAATGCTATTAAACACAGCGGTCACTATGGAGCTTCAGAAGAGAAAGAGCTGTCTGTTCCCACTAGATCCCAGAAAGAACATCTGCTCTCTCTAAAGTAGTCCCAATTTATGTTCAAATGCTTTATTTTTTCAAGAGATTAAAATAACTGTAGAATTATATTCTATGTTTATGGAGATTTACTTTATTCAAATTATCTTTCAAGGCCCTTTTTACATTTGCTGTGGCTAAACATGCCCTTTTGAGATTCATAATGAAGAAGCAAAGTGTATTAAGCCCTGGATTAAAAGATGCTGGCATAATTAGCAGTGGATTTAGCCCTAATTGAAGCAAGGCTATAAATAGTCTTCTCTAGTATATATTGAGATTATAATTTTTTCCATTCCTTGGCTATTGCTGGACATAGCAAGCTACTATTATAAATCAATTATCAGCTTCATTTGTAGTGTGTCGGACACCGCTGATACAGAAATAGACTGCATATCCTGAAATGCTCAGAGTCCAACGTCATATCTGCAATACAGGCAGGGAGCCTCAGTGGGTCGGGCTGAACTGCCCACTTCTGCCTCTCTGCCCCCAAATCCTGCCTTGCACAAAATCCTTGCCTGTAATATGTGTTGAGTTTTCACCTATGCTATGACCCCCAGGCTCTGCAGAATTCAGCCTCAAAAGTTTCCAACAGGAAAACAAGAATCCCATGATGACAAAACAAAACTGATCCTCAGAAATACCCGGTGCCACAATTTTTTCTAAAGGTTGGTTGTTCACTTTAGAAAAGGGACATCTTACAGACCTCCATGACCTTTACTTTACTGTCCTTCAAAGAGAGGAGCCATCCAGGGTATTTTTAGCCCCTCTCTTTCCTGGAGGTGGGTCCTGAGATGCCCCAGTGAGATCTCAGTGCTGGAGCCCGAGCACCATCCTCATCTCACACGCTGCATGCCTCTGCAGCAGCCAGGCAAACCCCTGTCAAACACACCCGCTATATGTATTTTACAGGAGGGACAAGCTCAGGACCTTCTAGTATTTGATGAGCTACTGCACTGTCTATTCAGAGGCACTCCCTCTAAATATTCCCTCTGAAGACTTCTTGGCTTAGAAGTGGAAATTAGCAGAAGCAGGCAATACCTGAGAGATGTTCTGTGACATCCAGCAGAGCTTGGCCACTGAGGAAACGCACTCGTTGGGCCAAGGCTTGCAGCAGCAATGTGTTGTCTGAAAGAGAAACATTTATTTCTGCTCGCTCTTCTGAGGTTATAAAAAAAAAGAAGGGGGGGGGGGCGCAGAAGTAACTGCATTTTGTAAAATAAATTTCTGCCATTTTCCGAGTCCTTTTCTTCTTCTTTCCTTCCAGCTTACTTAGGAGGATTTAAAATTCAAAAACAAAAGTCTCATTTCATATTTGTAAATACAACGTTGACTGCTGTACAAGGAGCTGTGTTAAACATTTCACATCAGGGCCCTCAAAATTTAAATCACATGTAAGCAGTGAAAAGGTTGTGCGTGCTGGAGCTTTGCAGAAGTGACCCCCTCCCTCCTCTAAGGAAGAGGGTGAGAAGGCTCAAAAGTCCACACAGCCATTCACACTTTAAAGATTTAACGCCAGCTTATCCTTAAGTTACCTGTTGGGATCTAGAGACAGGACTCCAAGTTACTCTTACAAGAGAGAATTACTGCTTACTGCCAACACCAACCACTCTCGGGGGCTCTTGTAACATGTCTAAAATCAGATCTTGGCAGAAAGACTGGAAAACGAACTGATTTCCCAATACCTGACAGTCATATGTATTTTAGTTTTTCCTATGCTGTCTGTTGTTGATTTAGGGTCTTGTTTAAATTTATAAACTGTTGCCTGGATTGTTCTGCAAGCCTCCAGTCTTATCACTTTGACAAGCCAAGCAAAGCTTTTTTCTGAGGCAGAACGCACGTGGGATGCACTACGATACCTCATGGTGTCACCAGGAGTGGCACCGATAAAGCAGGCAACGTACTTCTTTGTGAACCACTACAGAGCTAAATCCTGAAGTGGTTTTAAGTAGCACTGTACTATTGAGTGCTCCTTTTTGCATGAGATATAAAAAAGAAGTCCCTAATGATCTTCTTGCAAGCGTGCAGTGAAGAACTGATCCTGCTATCCTAATTAAGCTTCTGCTTTGGTAATTACACTCTTCTCATTCACCTTTTTAAACAGACACTTCACTTTTTGCCTCCCTCTTGCGGTATTGGCAGACGCTGTTTCACACTTGCTGTTCCTCCCCAGAGACTTACCTTACAGCTGCTGCTTTGAAAAAAACACCCTGAGATCTGGAGATCTTGAAGGGCACAAAATGTTAATTAATCATTAATATCAGTATCTGCACAGATTTTTCAGGGGAACACTTGAGGTTTGGGTGGGTGAGGGGAAACTGTTTGTTTGCTTGGTTTTTAGGAATCTAACTGTATAGGCAATGTTCACCTTTCAATTTAAGGGTTTCAAATGCCCTGTGCATTTTGAAACAGTAAAGCTCGAGTCAATAACAAATTCACCCAGCCATTACTTTAGCTGCCTTGAGAGACCTAAAGACAGAGGAGCCTTTAATGGCTGTTAGAGAAAACAAGGCGGCAGGCAGTTCAATTCTTATTAATTCAGCTTTAATTCTCCGCACTACATGTTAGCTAAACCTCTTGGCCACAGGACACACAGCCCAGCATTTGCAATATGAGCAAAAGAAGTATCTGCTTCTCTGTGCTCTCATTTTCACCGTGGTCCCCTCTTTGCTATGTTAGCACCTGCAGGGGAAATTTCCCTTCCCCTCTTGCAAGGGACTGGTTCCTCTGGGAGCTACTTGGGCTGCTGGCCTGACTCCATGCCCTGGCGTCAGGCAGTAGCCATCTGAAGGGCATTTCTTTCATGACAGAGGACAGGGTAGGACAGATGTCAGAGGAAAGCAAGATCTATGTCTTGGTCCCATTGCAGTTGGGCTTGATTTGCTGATTTGCTGCCATCTACAAGGTGGCTCCCTCAAGTGGGATTAGGGTCCCAGGTCACAGCTAATGAATGTGTGTGGCCTTCAGCTGGGGAAGCCCAAGCCAATGTCAGGGTTAAGCTAAATAAAAGATTCAAGCATTATTTGGAAGCNATTTTGACATCAAGTGATCAAGCAATTTTCTCACCAGCTTGCATTTTTGCATGGATCATTAAAAGTGACAGATGAGGAAGTCTCACCTAAAACTCAGAATCTGAGGCATGTCAACACAGACTCTCGGAGCAATAGCTGGGCTTTTAGCTATGAAACTCAGTGAAGCAATGGGGCAAGACATTGCGCTCACTTACTCTAAGCTAGGACTGTTGCACCATCCTTTAGAGTTCTTGGGGGGGTTTGTCATTTGCCAATTGATTTTAAATTGAAAAGGCAGACAATTTTAAAGCATATGGGAAGGTTTCGCTCATGCGTTTTTCCAGTAGAGCCTTCTTTCCCCCACTAAAGCCCTAGGTGTTGAATTTTGAGATATTTGTGATTCAGTTGCCTGTTTGGATTTTTGCAAACATCCACAAAAATGAACAGAACCAAAAAAATATATCCCACCCTGTTTGCTTGAACCTGTCTCTGGGTAAAGTCAGTGTGATGAGAGACAGATGTGCCTCGCTCCTGTTCTGACATCTGCAAGCATGGAAAATTTACAGTGATCTCTCAGAATCGGTGAGAGGGGAATGACAGAAAGCTCCATACAAAACCCTGAAGGAATCTGTTTGCCACATCCTCTATTAGCAGGATTCTGCAACTTTTCCCCAACCTTCTTCCACAAAAATTGGGTAAGGGCCAAGAGCAGTACAGGTCTCACACCTTTCTCCCCACTTCATGATCAGGAACAACCCTATACTTGGGACACAGAAAGGCAACAGGTCAGCAAATTCACTGAGTTTGCAAAGCAACTGGTGCAGAGAAAGTTGTTAACTCCCCTCTAAGACCTGCCTCTTCAACACTAAATTTTTCAGGCATATTCACCCAGTGCTGCATTTTCACAGCTGACATAAATCTGCGTGGCAAGGGAATTTACAGCAGACCTTGGCTATGTAGTTATTTGCTATAGCAATCTTGCCCCATGCAGAACGACATGTGGAACAAGCCATCATTTACAGCTGGATTTATACCTGTTTGTTCTAAAGAAATGAACTTGGCAAATCATAAATTCCCTTTTAAAAAAAGAAGACAAAGAAGAAAGGCAGAAAATAGACAGGACCAGCTAATGCCTGGTAATGTAGAGCCTTCCAGGAAGCAGTTCTGCAGAAGCTCTGATGGGCCAGTGTCCCTTCATGCCAATAGCAAAGTAATTAATTTGGGAAGTAAAATTGGGCCCAAACAACATCCAAAAAACCCTTTGTCCCTGAATTCTAGCAAAGTTGTACTGCAGGATTTATTGTTCAGCTCTTTCTGTACCAAAGCAGACAAGGAGCACAGAGCCAAAGGCTCCTAGGACTTTGGGGAAATGCTGGTACGTATTCAAGCCTGCCTGGGAACTGGTGCATAAAGACTGCACCCCCACAGCTTCTGGTTACCCAGCTCACCAGTTACAGTTGGCAAGAATTCAGGTCCTTTGACATATAGCATAAATGACACTAGTGATCTGCAAACCTAGAAGCAACCATAGAACCCAAACACTTTATGTGGAACCTGCTTTTCTGTATGTTTTAATCAGTGCAAAAAAGTCCTGGTAAATACTTTTATTGATGGCATTCATCTTTCCAAAACCAAACTCCTTGCATGCATAAGTACACACACCAGCTCTCATCGCACATTTCAACAGAAATCAGAGCTGGCGTAAACAGCAGATGAAGAGTCCCAGGGACCAGAAACTTCTGGTCACAGCTGCAGCGATGACAGCAGTAACACAAGTATTGCCAGTGTGCTGCTGAATCTACACCAGAAGATCAAGAGGGAAATTCAGGCCTGGATTCAACTTGCCAAACTTTAAACACTTCACTGAGGTTTCAGTGGGCAGATGTAAACACCTCCAGCAAGCTACACAGAGCAGCCCGAGTCTCCCTGCCTGATGGAAATGCGTGCAAAAAGAAAACCAGGCAACGTCAACACCTCTCTGCTACATCATTGCAGCTGGATCCTCCAGGGGATCCAGCTGCCTAAAATAAAGTGCATAAGAATAACATAAGAGTCAAAAAGAACAACACTTTCTATAGACTTGGGTCTGGTTTTCAACTGTCCCCCCTGGCTGCAACCAACCCTACCAGCCCCTTCCTCACTTAAGGAGCCACCCAGTTGTCTATCCTTGTACTCATTGTTGTGAATCATTAATATCAACCATAAAACTGAGGTGAGACCAAAAAGATCTTAGTATAATCCCATTCTACTTTACTCCCATCCTTTTACTTCTGCTTTTCTGACTCCCTTATTTTTAGGTTACTGCCTCCAATTTAAGGCAAATTTAAACCTTTGGCAGGTGAGGGGAAGCAGGGAGCTAACTTCGGGACAGTATCTCCATATGCTTTTAAGAAATACATACTAGCCACATGCATACAATCAGTTTCTAAAGCAGATCACAAGGGAGTTATTCCAAATACACTGACCAGAAAGCAGCTGTTAAAAGATATTTTGATGAACTGTAAAGACACTGATGCAGACTTCTGTAGTATTACCCATGAAGGAACATGCCACTATATTTGCCAATCTACAGCATGCAAACACAGCTTTTGGACAGCGATAAGGGATGGGCTGGAGATGCACTCTGTAGGGCAGATGCCTCCAGCTGAAATGAGCCTGAGGATCCCTGAGAGCTTCAGCATGGCCCTGCTAGGCAGCCGAACACATGCTACACAACCTGCAGCTGGCCATATGGTTTAGGACACAGGGCAGATCAGGATCTCACCCTCTCCCTACCGCAGATACATATTTTATATCAACAGACATACTTGCAGCCCCACGCTCAAGCATCCAGAAAAGGGGATGATAATGGGCTCCTTACCCTTCTGGAAGAAGGGAGCCAAGGCAATTCTAACCCCACACACGTGAGACCTCCAGGCTGGCTATAGAACAAGCATTTCATCCTTCATCTGATCTCCACTATGATCTTTTTGTAACGCAGTATCTTACTAAATTCAAGGTCTCAATCTTTGAATTCAAAAGGACATTTTCATTGGGCTTTACATGGCTAAACTACTACCTAAAACTACAAAATGAGTAACTGAGTTCAAAGGTTTTCATATTGTAGTCAGCAAGGGACAGACACATCTGCTCAGGAGAGCCGCAGTTGCCAGAGCGTGGAACAAAGCCCAGCGAGTGTTTCAAGGAAAAAGCCCATTCCTTTCATCTTGTTTTAGTGGATATAAACTTAACAGAATGCACATCTTAGAAATCCAATTCCATAAAAACAAAATGCATGCAGTTTCCCAGGAGGAAGAGGGAAAAACAGTCATGCCAGATGCTAGTCTCTTCCCTCATGCTCTTCTGGCAGGAACTTAAAATAATCCCTATAAAGTCTTCTCTACTGAATTAATAATCAGACATAAGATCCAGGTGATAAGCAGCATCCATTCAGCTGCAGATCACAGCATGATACAACAGATTGGGATAGAAAGAATGCAGGCAGGACTTCATAAACATCTTGCAGCAGCTGGATACTTCCACAGATGACAACAGCTATCAATAGACTTGGCGTTCACTTGACTCTAAGTTGTAGAAGCTACAGTTGAGGAGAGTCAATGTTAGAGGTCAGCCTTACCTAGGTGAGCAACGGATGCTTCCAGCACTTTCACAGCTGCAGCATAAATCCCTGTGCATTTTGAGTTCAGGTTGTCAGTGACTGCTGCTACCAGAGAGAACAGCACTGGGTGTAAGGAATATTTGAGTATGGGTGTCATCAAAGCCAGCGCCTCCAGTGCCTGCTGCTTCACTTTCTTGTTGCAATCCTGAAGTCTCAGGACAAAAATATCAAAAATCTGTTAAGAAAACAAACGACATGAAAGCTGGATTAAAATGTCTTTGTTTCGAGAAGGGATGTAGAAACAAGTACCCAGCAATGTAAAAGATTAATGTAATCCTTTCTGACAGGTCAGCGCTTGCTAGCACAATTTCACTGTTTTCCTGTGGGCTACTCACTGTGGTGGTTGCACAACCTCATGCTAGTTGAAAAGATTTTCATATTTTATTAAGAGTTTTGGGTGGGGACAGGATAGTTCATACGCTGTTCTCTTTACCTATAAATCATTAAATTAATCCCATTTTAATAACGCAAAATAGTATCTTTGCTATAGAGGTATGAAACCAGGTATTTATGATGCCCATTTTTCCATAAAGTTGTCTCAAGTACTGAGGGTAGTTTTCATTTTGCCAAAACTGTGACTGGATGAGATCCAAGTTTTCTTTTATCTGTCTCAGAACCTGCATCTGAAGGAGTGCAGGGCTCTGACAAATTCTTCAGGATCCAGACCATTTGTCTAGCTAGCAGGTAGACTTCTGAAGTTTAATGTGCTGTGCAGTTCTCATTAGAGCAGGTTCAGTCCCTTGACAGCCACATTATGAGGTGCCATTTTCTGGAAAAGGGGAAAAAAGCAGCTGCTGGGAGGAGAAGGAAGAGAACATCTGCCTCTAGCCATTTTCCTCCTCTTTCCAAAGAGAAAAAAGGACGCCTAGGAAGTATGAGAACAGTCTTTCCCAAGCAGGAAAGGGATAAGGACAGAAGTGAATAGGCAGAGTTGTGTCCATGCAAGACAAGGCAAGTTTTACAGGACCATCCTTTAAAAAATAATTTTTTTTTTTTTTTTTTAATCAACCAGCCTAATACTTCTCTCCCCCATTCCAACACATTTTTCTTCTAGAGAATAATTGCCAAGCTTTCAGTGGCTGGATTTCCTTTATTTCAACCTAACTGGTAGTAGCAGACAGCAGAAGCTATGGCAGCAGTAAACTCTGTCATGATCTCATGAACAGCACCAATAGGCACCTGCCAGAGAAATACATCTGGACTGAAACTACTTGCCCTGAAGCCTGGAGTTGAATTAAATTATTCTGGGTAAGAAGGGACCAGCCTGTCCCAAACAACTAGTATGTAGCGATAAGAGACACTGAGTTAGCTTTACTGGTACAGGTTTGGGAAGGGAGCTAACAGGAAAGGAGCGCTAAAGATGCCCTGCATACCTGGACCATGTTAGTGGAGATGAACTGGGGGCTGCTTTTGCAGTGATCTAGGAGGAGCTCCACTCCCTCCATTCGTGTCTGAAACTCCGTGGCTGTCAGGAGCCTGTAAAGCTCCTTGAGCTGTTCGGTTTCTTCCACAGTCTGAAGTGATGTGCGACGGACTGTCTGACGGGGTAAGACACGTATGTCAGAGCCAGACCTCAAGCTGGAAAATAAAAACAAGGCAAGACCTTTTAGTGATAACATCTTCAGTTAATTGTGAGGAAAACAACTCCAGGAGACTTCCTAATGATGTGATTTCAGCTAGATCCTATCTGAAAAACAACTTGGATCTCATGACAATCATTACCAGTGATGATTTGCAAGTAACATTATTGCTAGTGCTTACTCAGGAAAACCAAAGCACCAAGGATGGGATTCATCTCACTTATCTTCAGATGTCTTCCCAGGTACTCATCTAGCAACCCTTTGTGGGGAAAAATAGGCACTACTTCAAAGTTTAAAAGTCTTGGGGCATTTGAACGGGAGATGTCTGTATTATAAGGAAATTACTCTGGAGAAGTGTATCTACAACAGGTATGGGAATCTGGATAAATAGCTCAGATGCATCTGAACAGATGAATCCTACCCAGAGAGATTAAGGGGCATATCTGAAAGGATCCAGAGGCTCAGTAATAGAGATAAAAACAGAAGCCAGACATCCCACCACTACACTCAAATTATTGCTTCCCTAGGGACTGGATCCACAGCTTAACAAATCTGACAGGAAAAATTCTCTTGGATCAACCCCTCTCTGCCATGAGCATGGGGAGATCCTAACTATGCTAGTAAGGAGTGCAGTCACCTTCCTGCCACTACTGAGCACAAAAGAGCTAAATAAATCCTGACGCTCTGTTGTCAGAGAACAGGTACAAGTAGTTCTCCCACTGGCATGGGGAGACAGCAAGGACCAAATTCCTATCATGAATGCTGATTGCAGCACAGGGGAAAAGAACATGCTGTCCACCAACCAACCAGTAATGGGTCTGAATGACATGAACAGCTACAGAAAAAGTCCACATTGAGATGTCTATTGACCAGAACTGCTCAGGAATTGTCTTGCTGGTACTGTTTGAGGGTCAGAAAGCCATGATTCAGCAAGGCCAAACCACATGTATCAAAAGTGCTATTTTTTGAAATGACATCGTGGTTCTAGACTGGGACTTCTCATCAAACCACCCATCTAAAAAAGACTCCACTCAGATAAGAATACCCTGATTGAAATTACTGGTCCCAAGTCAAACAGCAGAGACACAACCCTCTCACAGCCTCCACGCTGTCCTTGCCACTGCACAGGACATTCTGAGCTGCAACCGCTCGCTGTCTCTTCCTTTCTCTCAATTTTTGTAGAAAACCCTCCAGAGAACTTGTGTTCAGCCTAATGCAGAAGTAGACATTTTTTATCGTAGACGATTTGTGGGGCAAGGAAACAATCTCTGGCACAGCTCATCTCCACCAGAAAGATTTTACTGAGGAAGAGACATGTAAAGCTTGTTATGTGCTTTGTCAGATATAACAGAAGTGCTCAGTACCCTCCATCAGAAGGCAAGTTGTCCTGGGACATCTTTGAGCCGCTCTTCCTAGATTTCCTGGTGCCCTTGGCAGGGGGACGTTCACATTTGTGATCTTCTATCCCCTAGATAGATATACGTATAAAAAAAAATGAATCTATAGAAGATAAAATAGGAAATTACTTGTTTAAAAAACAAGTTATAACCAGGATCACTGCGACCAAGAAAGGCTTAGGAAAACATTTCATAACTTAGAGAGGGAGACAGGCCAGAGATTCAGTCATGTCTACTATTTGTTTTCAATAACCCAAGGCAAGTTATAGGTGCTACTGTAATGGGCAGCAGTATAAAATCCTGAATTTATTATTCTTAGGAAAAATGGGAATAATGCAAACTGGTAGGAAACAAGCTTTCTTAAAGAGAATAGCAGAAAACTTTTGGACTCTCTGGAGGTTGGCCCACTGTGTTGGGAGTTGATTGGGTTCGCACTCACTCTCCCTATTCCTGCACAAAGACACATTCCTTTCTAGAATGTAAATTAAGAGGAATGGGGAAAAAAGACAAAAGAAAAAAAAAACCAAACCAGGGATGAGTTTCCACAGGATGCTGAATTCACGAAGCTTCTTCCAGCTCCACAGTGCACGACAGCAGGGCAGTATTCCCAGAATACAGACAATATATGTACTAATTATGATTGCCTTCTGCATCTTTTATATATTTGGAAATTTTCTTGGCACTACTACTTCCTTCATCTGTTGCAAAGACTCTTTTATCTTCAGAAGCACTATTCTCACTTCATTGCTTTATTGGGGGCGGGGGGGTAGTGTTGAGTTTTTTTATGCTTGAAGGTAAAACCATTTTCTCCTACTTCCCTTTACTATTTGTGGCTGATATTCAAAACACACCCGTTCTATTTCTAACCATACTAGTTCATTCACTGCCTGCATATAAACAGGCTGAGGATCAACAGTTCATTCCCAGGAGCAAAATGATTCAGTGGAAGAAGAATGAGATAAAGAAAGATTAGGTATGTTTAATCTCATACTAGCAATCTCAGTACTTGCATAAAGGAGACATTTCTCCTGCCAAGTACTTACTTTCTGCTTAAGTGTTGCCATAACATCTTCCAAGTCACGTGAGGGAACAGTCTGTTTCAAATACCTGTCAAATTTTCGATGACTCATCAATATATTCATCATCTTCCGTCCATAACTCCTAACACAGGAAGGAGAGAAATGAATGCAGACTACTATTGTCTTTTCTCCCTTCTGAATAAACAAAGGAAAAGTGTTAATAGAATAAGCTGATATTTTAAACTTGTAATGTGCAATACATTCATGAGAAGGTATTATCTATTCAGCAAAGAGAGATATTTACCTCCACTACTTCTCACCACACAACGCTGCCCACTGAACACAAGAGGCAAGAAGAGAACACAGGGCAACAGGAAAATACAATTTCACTCTGAAATTGTGGGTATGCTTCTGTGGGATCAAAGGATCCCATGGGACGAGCAAAGCACATCTCCTGCTTTGCTGTCATGGCTTATTTGCAGTGCCTTTCTGCTGTTGCACAACGATTTACCTTTCTTTAACTGGCAGAGAAGCTAGGGCAAATCACCTCATGCTTACTATTTATTTTCTATACTACATGTATGCACACGGGCAGCTAGTTGCTCATGTGTTCTTGGCATCTATTAATAGGAATTTAAATTAATAATCAAAGTAAGGGGGTTTTTGTTGTTGGTTTGGTTTGGTTTTGCTACTATGAAACTACAGCTGTCTTCAAGAGAAAATTTGGAGGTCGTTCAGCCACAGACAGCAACATTATACAATGACTGGAAAGAAAAATTTGTGACTATCGTAGGCAGCTAAATCTGAAGACGACATTTAGAAAGACTGAATACATTGGTTAAAAACAGCTGGAATTTTTCTAGGACAGTCTTAACCTTATCAGAAATATATGCTTGGGATCCTTCAGTGATGAACAGCGGCCAAAGCTTCAGCTTCACATTGAGCACATAAGACCAAAAAAAATTGTTTGACTGACTAATCTGGGCTCAGTTGATCTGAATAAAGAATCATTCAAGTCACAGCAATTTGGCAATGGTCCTTCTTGCTGGACAACCTCATGTTATCCAGTACAGTCATTTCCCTAGACAACATTATCCACACTGTGAAGTAACTTTCTTAATGTTTACTTTATCTTCCACTCTTTTGTGGTTTTATCATTAATAGCCAGACATCAAACAGTTTTCATATTTTAGGAGGTGAAATGAAGGTCATCACCTTGTGTCTGGATGACAGTCCTGAGCAAGCTTCACCAGTGTGCCCACCAGCAGGTCGGTACTGGCACGCGCACCTGACAGGAGCTTCTCAGCTCCAATTCGCTCCATCGCAGTCAGTAGGTGTTTGGCCGCACACTTCCGCACCAGGACATTGCGGTGCCTGGAAACAAGAGAACAAATACTGGGGCAGAGGGAAAAGGAGGGCCAGAAGCACAGTCCTTGGTCATAGCATGCTCCCTGTCATTGCCAGGGGAAGGAGGCATGTGTTCTCGCTGTAATTGTAGCCACCTGTAGAAGATTCTGTCTTCAGATAAACACAAAGTTGGCATTGTACAGACAGACTACCTGCAAGGAAGAGGGAGGAATTTAATCTCCCTGGAGTATCTGATACTCTATTTCTTTCCTGAAATTAACTCTGAGAAAGAGTGAAATGAAAGACAACTCATGCTGGCTCAGCAGAGGGCTTCCACTACACAGGCAGAGCTGCAGCAGGATTGAGGCTTATTCCACCCGTTTATCTCCAAATCTGCAGACCCTTGAAAAAACCAAATGGTGGGGAAAAAAACCCTGTGGGGCATGAAGCTGCAGAATATCCAGCAATGCAGCCAGTTTGCTCTTTGAGGCTTGGCAAGAGGTACATTTGAATATTTTACCCTTTTAAAAGGTGAGGAAAGGGTAGCAGTAATTTTAGCCACATTGTCTTCTCTAGAAGGTGCCTATTTGAAACTATCAGGCACAGCACTAATATTTTAAGGCAACATTTGCTTCAGCTATCCCATGGGAGCCGGCCTGTGAAGGTACCTGTAAAGTGACTCACCATCTCAAGGCTAACATGCAGCCTCAATTTGAATAGAAAGTGGAACTCTAAGGACATGACAGTCAGACAGACTCCTCTCAGCAGGAGCTGTACCTGCTGAGCAGGCTGTGCCGCACCCAGTGGGTTCTCCCCCATGTGCTCTATGTCCCAGAAATTAGCCTCCTTATTTCTCAAGTTAATGGCATAATGATGATGCATGGTTTTTCCCAGCGCCCCTGTGGTTAGCATGAAATATCAAAGGGTGCTCACTGCTGGAATTGCCATTGTCCCTCTTCCCACAAAGCCAGAAGACTATATCACCACCCTTTGCAGGGACTTTCATTTCCCCATCATTCGCCACATCTAGGCAATGTTGACAGACTGTGAGAACAAATAGGCTGCAGTAGGGCAGAACTAGATGACAAGAGGAAGGGAGCGAGGTTGATCAGAAAATCTAATCACCGAGTTCACAGAAGATGTGGGAGAAAGGACCCTTCCCTCCCATCATTCCCCTTCTGCCTCCCATCCCTTCCCCCTTCCCACACAATTTAAGGTGAAGGATATCACTAAGCAAAGAACAACATACTGGACTCCAATAGCCATGAAAGTAGTCATTGCTCGTGCAGGAGTCACGGTCCCCACCATGATCCCCAGGGATCGATCGGCTGCTTTCTGAATGAACTCGCTGGAGTCCCCCATCCTCTGGAGCAAGACCCGAGCAACCTCATCCACCTCGTGGTCCATGTGTTTCTTCATGGTCCTGAAGAGCTCTCCAAGAGTACTGATTGCAAAGCGAGATACCTTTGAGCGGAGGTTGTTCACCTGGGGAAGTCATGAGGGGAAAAGTAAGAATCACCTTGTAAAGAAAATCAGTTCCCCTAGACAAAAGTCGTAGGAAACAACAAGACTTCTTGCTGTGTCCAGGTGGAACATGAGAACATGGTAAGAGCAGAAGACCACAAGAACAAAAACACACCAACTTCTTCTCTGGCCTCAGGCCCACTTATACAATACAATTTTAATGAGGCTGCAGGCTTAAAAAATATTGTTTCACCTAGAACAAAGTGTGCTACTTAGCCCATAATGTACACTGCTTTGATTTTAGGCCCTTTTACTGAAAACAAACAAAGGAAAAAACAAATCAAAGCAAAGGCTGGTTTTAAACTATAAAGGTGCAATTCTTAAAGACAAGTTAGCGGAAAAGTAGTACTTTCCTCCTATCAAAAATTGCAGCACTGGCAGTTTGACCACTCAACCAGGAAACAGAAAATATGGGCTCAAGTCTACAGACTAATTCACAGCAGGGACTTGAGTCCATCTGCAGCTCCATCTACTCAGGAGAACCCTAGCAGTTGGACTCAAGGCACTTAAGGATCCTGGAAATCACATGCAATTACAGCTGCAATCGGTGGGGTTTTACAGCATTCAGTGTTGCTCTGGAGTGATCCCTGCTTCCAAAAGGCTCTCCCCACAAGGGTAAGGAAGAAGCATCTCAGAGTCATGTGCTTCATTTGAAAGATACTTTGAAGGACAGACCAATGGTTCTTTCTGCCAGACTTAATTGTGCCTGTTAATAAAAATGAACAACGAAAACACTAGAAGTGCTTGTGAAAGCAAAATCTGGGACTGGAGTGAAATGAAAGCTGAAAGATGTCTCCGCACATGAATGTGTAGAACAGAGAGGAGGAAATTTCCTCAGAAATACATGAGTGATATAAATATCAGATGAGCTAAGCTGAAAGGGCTTCTTCTCCTAACCCTGATATCAGAGTGGGAGAATCCAAGTCCTGCATATCTAAACAGAAAGGTTTGAAGAGTCCAACGACACATGGGGCATTCAAGCCTCCAACATCATTAAATATTAGGTAGGAGGACTGATTTTCATGGACATGAGCTAAGTCTTACTGTCTTCTACAAGCAAAGGAAAATTTAATACATTTGGCAATCATGTAATAAGAGTACAAGGCAGCTGGTTCAGATGGCAGACAAGTGCCAAGTCAGAAATATAGCCACAGATGTTATTCAGGAGCTGAGGTTGAGACCTCTCTGTTAACTGAGAGATGAGATAGTGAAGCTGTGCACGACTACCCTGCAAACCCCACAGCCAGGCCGCTCCAAGCACCCAGTGGCTGCAGTGCAAAATTCCATTGGTGCACGGAGGCAACAGATCAATGGAAAGGGCAAATTACCAAAAAGAACACAGAAAGGAAAAAGGAGAAGACATCATCAGGAAACACTGGAAAATAAATACCTGCGGTCAATCCCCCGGGATGCTGAGGAGGAAGCGGGAGCAAGCTGGGAGGCAAAAGCTGTAGTGTTTAATTACAGCTTGGGCAGACACTTGGGCTGTGGCAAATCACCTGATTAATGACTCCGTTTCTGCATTTGAATATTGCATTATAATGACACCTAGCTCAAAGAGGAGAGATGCCCTGCATACTAGTAAATATAGCTATATGTACAGACAGATCAGACAAACAGGTGATGTAGCTATTACAAAAATGAGGTCTAAAAGTAGTAATGAAGGCAGACACTGAGCACACGTGTAAATGAACAAGCACACATCTACTCTATGCCCCATGTACAAGGGACACAATTAAACACAATGTTCTCACCTCCTTGGTAACTGCCAAGGAAACATCATGAAGTCTACAAAGAAGGACTTCTGAGTGGCAGGTAGCCAGGCGTCTGACACTGAAGAGTCCCTTCGCCTTCTGCTCCCTGAAAGGAAATTACCAAAAAGATTGATTTTTCTCACCACCCAAGAACTAGGCAGCACCCTCTGAAATTACCAGAGAGTTGGCTCAAAGGCAGGTGCTTCTCATACAGGACTTACTTAAGTCATGGAACTTGTTGCCACAGGATGCTGTGGCAGTCAAAAGCGTACATAAATCCAAAAGGCAGATAGATGGTTTCAGAGGGGATGGGTTAATTTGTGGCCACTAAACAAGACAGCCTTTCTGAAATCCCTGGCACACAAAGTCCCTACATCACTGCTTCCTAGAATAAGCTGGGACACTGTGCCATGTTTCTGTTTCTTGCACCCTCCCTGTACCCTGTCCCTGAGATACAGTCCTGCCTGTCTGTTACTGGGGCATTTTCCCTCTTTGCCATCCCCAGAGGGCAGTTCAGGAGTGACAGTCTGCACTGCCACTCCATAGCTGAGTTTGCACTCTGCAATCTAGTCGTCATGTATGCTCCCCTGCAAAAAAAAATGCAGTAGGTCCTAAAAGATTCCACACCTGGGCAAGAACAGCCAAAATGCTAAATTTTCTAGAAAACCC
Source organism: Pandion haliaetus (assembly GCA_013401275.1). Taxonomy (NCBI): domain Eukaryota; kingdom Metazoa; phylum Chordata; class Aves; order Accipitriformes; family Pandionidae; genus Pandion; species Pandion haliaetus. The sequence continues at coordinate 54,896 of VYZV01017354.1, read as the reverse complement.
CTACTTAAAATAACACCCACAACAGCAAGATGTTGCTTAAAAGTAGTGAAAACATGTCTCTTCCAGCACTTTCTTTGTGAAGGACCTGAGCTACATGAAGGCACATGACGCTTCATGGGTTCACCAGGGCTGCAGGTTACAACTAGGGACCCACCCCCACTGGGGGTCCTGAATGTAACCCAGACTCCCCACACCTGCAGCAGCTTTCTGCACCTCACAGGGCACCAAACCGGAACAGGGGAGAGAAAGGGGAGAGGTGCAAAACAAAGCAACCACACGAGGAGATGCATCATGGGAGATTTTTCATGGTTATCCCAGTATGAACAGAGCCCTAGTGAGTGTATGCTGACCCAGAAATCAAAAAGACAACCAATGTCGCCTGAAATTTGTAGTGTCATCCTGTCTGTGTCTAATTTCAGGACACACTCTTGATTATCAACAAAACATCTTAGGCCCATATTAAGCAGCGAGGAGGGAAAAGTTTAATTCTAGAAGTGCAAGATTCCTAAAGGAGTTTTTTTCTTTTTCCTTGTCTTCTGCCATGAGCCCTTCAGGAGAAACGACAGGCTGAGCAACTCTGCACCATGTCTCAGTCCGTTTCTCAGAAATAGGAACTCCCCGTAGGTGCTCCTGGGACTTACGTGCAGTAGGTCACAGGGAGGCCCTGTCTCCTGCTGCCAGCAGCGGGCCCTTACTCAGTCCCACCTGGGCCAGTGACCTGAGGCCCCCAAATCTCTACACTCAAGACAGCTTCTGTCCTACCTCTGGCTTCAGCCAGCAAATCATCTTGTTCCACAACTTCCTCTGTTCCCTAAAGATTTTGTTTGCAGCTATGTGGACCAGAAGACAAAGCTAGGAAACAGCATGGACCTGCTGCAGCTGTAGCACTGCTACAGACCAAGGCAAATAAAAGGCTGCTCTCACATATTTATCCTGTGACTGCTTTGGAGTGGTTTCACTAGTTTTCTTTGGACATCTGGGCTGTCTGGGCCCAGAGGCACTAGAAAAAAATGCTTCTAACTTAGCTTCACACTGAGAGGGAGAAAGAGTCAACAGGCAGCTTTCTTACCAGTCATCACTGCTGAGGCATGTGAGTGCATCGAGCAGCCCCTGCTGTGGGTGAGGAAAGGGTCTGGCTTCCTGGGCAATCCCACACTCTGGCTCCTCTCCCCCCTCCAGGAAGTCCAGGGCAATGGCTGGCAGCGAGTTCGCTGTAAGGAGAGGGTCAGACACCAGCATCCTATAGCCCAGGGCAAGGCAGTACGCCACCAAGCAGACTGCAACTTAATCTCCCAGCCAAGATTACACATGGGTGCAAACTGGCATTGGTTCAGAGACTTCCCTGATGTCTGGCTCGTTGCTTTTCCCAGCACCCAACCATCTCCCAGTCACCCCCAGCTGGGCACCAGCTCCTTGTGTAAACCTGAAACTGCACACACAGAGCTAGCTCCCAAGTCCATATAGGTACCACAGTGTCCTGGTTTCAGCTGGGATAGAGTTAATTGTCTTCCTAGTAGCTGGTACAGTGCTATGTTTTTGAGCTAGATATGAGAAGAATGTTGATAGATAACACACTGATGTTTTCAGTTGTTGCTAAGTGATGTTTAGTCTAAAGTCAAGGATTTTTCAGCTTCTCATGCCCAGCCAGTAAGAAGGCTGGAAGGGCACAAGAAGCTGGGAGGGCACACAGCCGGGGCAGCTGACGCAAAGTGGCCAAACGGGTGTTCCATACCATGTGACATCACATCTAGTATATAAACTGGGGGGAGTGGGAGCAGGGGGGATCGCTGCTTGGGGACTAACGGGGCATCGATAGGCGGGTCGTGAGCAATTGCAATGTGCATCACTTGTATATTCCAATCCTTTTACTATTATTGTTGTCATTTTATCAGTGTTGTCATTATTATTATTAGTTTCTTCTTTTCTGTTCTATTAAACCGTTCTTATCTCAAGCCACGATTTTTACTTCTTTTCCTGATTTTCTCCCCCATCCCGCTGGGTGGGGGGGAAGTGAGTGAGTGGCTGCGTGGTGCTTAGCTGCTGGCTGGAGTTAAACCACGACACACAGCCAGCTTGCAGTTTCATAGTGCCACAGAGCTCACGCTCACTGGGAGCCAGTGCCACCCAGCAAGACTTGCTACCCCAGGAGTAAGCTCCTGAGATGTGCACATAACTCCCTGTATCACCTCCCTGTTACCTGAACCACTGGGGACAGAGGCACCCCGTAACTTTCTGAGGAAACATCTCCAGCCGCCCCCAGTGAGTACCAAGCCTGAACAACCGAGTCCTGTTGGGCTCGGGTGAATGCCCAAGGAGCAACCACCAGGGAAGAGTGATACCTGACCCTCTAAATCTGACAGTGCCTCTGTTTCCATTTACTTCAAATATTCTAGACAGCAGGCAGCTGAGTACACATACATTTTAGCATACTATTGGGAAAGTAGCTGTTTATGGATTTTGCTATTTTCCAAGCGTTATGAATATTTACTATTTCAGAGGTACCCACTGGCTGTATTTCGAAGATGCTGAGGTGAAATTTATTTTTCATCAAATGTACTTGTTTGCAAACTGTGCAATGCCTAAGCTTTCTCTTGTGGAAAAAAGCAATTTCTAGTCTAGATAGTTGCGACAAAAAAGCCTTCCAAATGTGAACCGAGAATAAAAATATGTAAATATAGATGCAAATTGCTGGCAAATGCACTCTCTTGATAAATATACAAGGTATAAAAAAATTCAGATGACAAATGCATTTGTTATGAAACCTATTTGTCATCAAAAGCACCGTAGGTCAAAAATTTCATGTCTTGCACTCAAAAGCTCATTTTCTAAAGTGTAGATGAAAACATCTGAGCTGTCTAAAAGTATTGAGTATAAATATTGTGCAGAATCTAGATGAACTGCTATGGACTCTGTAGGGGTTTTATGCTACCTCACATGTTCTACAAAGTATGGAAGATGGAGGAACTGTAAGATCAAAAATATTCAGATGGGGACTAATTTGGATGTCACCAATATCACTGTCACTGACATCAGTGATATCTCTGCATGAGTATGTAGATATACGCATCTATATTCCATATGAACGGAGAGCCATGTCAGGCTAGTTCTGGTTGATTTTGAAAATCAGAGTAGCGTCACTAGAAAAGAGCATTCAAAGTATCATTACTAGCTCCCTTTTTCTTAACTCGCACTACTCAGATTCATAACACGAGGTAGGCTACCCACAAAGGAGAGACGAGAATCACTATGGACTCACTATCTGCTGTATATTTATTGCAGGTAGCAAGCAACCTGGGAGCACCAGGCAGCCTCTCCTGGATGTCATCTGCTACACACAGCCACTGTGTTTGTGTGGGGTGACAGAAGAGGCACTGCGTGTTCCCAACTTGCATTGCAGGCAGTGAGATGAGAGAGGCTAGAAGCCATTAAGCACTTTTAGGTGCAATAGCATGATTGTACCAAGGCACTAATTTCCATGCAGAGACCACCTTTGCTGCGATAGCAGAAAAGCTGCCTGGAGAGCCAGACAGCAGCACAGGCAGAGGGCCAAGATGGTGAGTGGCTAATTGATCATGGTGGTATGCATATGTGTTCAGTGAGCACACCCTGCCAGACTTCACCGGAGCTCAGCCCTGCACTTACAGCTGCCTCTCAGCACCAGTGTTATATTTTGGACTATCGGTACGGGCAAAAGCTAGAGCTTAAGGCTTTACCACTACTTTATTTGGCTAAGCTTTCCAATGGATCTGTAAGCTCTAAATGCTCCAGTATCACCAAGCTGGAGTGGATGCAAAGCAGGTTTGCTCTCAGTCCTCAGGACAGGCTTTGGACCCAAGATCCTAGCTGTGGTTGAGGAATGAGGCAGTTTGTGCTCCTTGTGCAAGGAAAGAGCTGATGCGAGGGTTACAGCGGAGCAGACTCACCTGAGGAGCTGCGTGGGAAGCTGCCACCCTGGCTGGTGACAGGGATGCTGGGCAGTGATGGCCTGTTGACCCGCTTCCTCAAGGTAGTACCAGTGCACTCTCTGGGTGCATTGCTTGTGCTGGTGGAAATGGAATCTGTTCCATTGACAGGCGGTAGGCCAAAGCCTGCAGAGTCTGAAAAAGACCTTGTAAGTGGAGAGTGCTGGACAGGATGGCTATGGACTTGGTAAAGGCTAGAAATCTTGCTGGAGCTGGGTAACATCCCTTTGTTGTCCCAAACAACTCCAAGCATAACAGTTGCACACTAACGTGGGACAGTGATCACAGAATCATAGAAGAGTTTGGGTTGGAAGGGACCTTTAAAGGTCATCCAGTCTAACCCCCCTGCAATAAGCAAGGACATCTTCAACTAGACCAGGTTGCTCAGAGCCCCGTCCATCCTGACCTTGAACACCTCCAATGACAGGGCATCAACAACTTCTCTGGACAACCTGTTCCAGTGTTTCACCACCCTCATTGTAAAAACATGTCTTCCTTATAGCTAACCTAAATCTACCCTCTTTTAGTTTAAAACTGAATGCGGTGATGCTTTCCCTAAGAATGAGGAAAACTCAGTACTGCTTTTCTTTTGCTTTCCTGTTTCAGAGGCTGGATAGAAAAGTTACATTTCTGGGGCTCCCACCTCACCACTCCTCACCAGTACTTCACAAAATAATAGCAAGAAAAAGAGCAGATAACCTTGTCCAATGCCCTTGGGCTGAGTGCTGACTTTTAAGTTTCCTGCCACTGCACTCATGGTAGCGTGTGCAGCAGTACAATCAGAGCCCGTCAGCTGCAATTAAGTCAGTAACGCTGCTTGCTCGTGTGGGTAAAACATAAGCACTGGCTAAGGGCTCCAGCACGGCTCTGCAATGTGAGCTCCTCAGCAAGGAGTGGTGTGAGCAGGATAATCTGTCCCATCACGTGAGCAAATTCTTTTGTGTTTTAATTACAAATAGTTTAATTTTGTTTCTTCCAGGTTGCACCTTGGTTGAAAAGCATTCTTTTGGACTCACCCATTCACTTTTCCTGGAGGCTACTCTCAATTAGAGAGTCTGAAGCCCCAGTGTAGTTTGCACGACAGAATTATCTAGTCTGAAAGACTTTATAGGAGAAGGGGGGGAAGGTGATGTTCTGTGACTGACTCAGTGTGGGCCACGGGCAAGACACTTCATGCCTCTGTATTTTTCTTTGGAAAATGGAAGTAAATTCTATTCTAATTTCCACTTAGATGCGAGTGTAACAGCCTTCCAGTCTGATTTCATAGACACTTGCAACACTATGCGAATAGCAAGCAAGTGAACAAAAAGACCCACACTATAGCAACCACTTACTTTCTTCGGCTGCATCCCCAGGGTCAACATTCTGTGTAGGGAGTTGCAAGGACTTTTCCTTTTCTCTCTCTTTCTCCCTCTCTCTATGCAAAAGCTCCAGCTGTCTCATTCGCTCCCGGTGTATTTTCTTCTGAGCTGACTTGGACAAGGTAACATGGATCTAGTTGCAAAGGAAATACATCATGGAGCATAAAGAGAGATATACAAACCATACACAACACCTCACCAGGAACACAGTAGTAGAGTGTCATATTCTTTAATGCAGCTCCATATACATCCTAATAATTTCAGAACACCTCCTTTCCTCACTATGGCATACAATTACACTCAGTGATAATATAACACTTCACTACCGTAACTTTCCATTGGTCCAAGATACTGTTTCTCAATCCATGTCAGGAAGCCCTGCTTGAACCAAGAGAGTCATGAGTACTCCAAGATGTATGAAGAGCTCACATTACCAGTGAACAGGCAGTTCAGTTCCCTTAGGCCAGGGTGGGGAAATAAAAATCATCTGCAATAACCAGCAATGAGAGGTAATTTGCTGTTTCTTAACACTCATGGCCAGTAATTGCAACTGCTTCTCACTTCTTTCCTTCTGAAGGACTCAGCTGCTCTCTGAGAACACGAGTCCAAAAAAGGAGTCATGTGAAAACAAGTTAGAAAAATATTGGTCTTAATGAACAGAAAAATTGAGAATGAGAGGACTGTGAGATACAGCAAGAAAGGTAACCAAGGAAAATTAAGCTCTCCCATCTTAGTTTGCCCCTTGCTTGCACTCAACATTATAATCTTTGCTTCTGTGCATCCAAGCATACACTTTGCACATGTTCGCTGATGTGTAACTTGCTCTGCCATTCAGATCTGCTCTAAATTGGCCTTCGTACATAAAGAATGTTTCTTGCATAACCTTAGCACCATCTCCCAACCAGTGACTTCTGCACCAGTGAAAATACTCAAGCAATTGCTCTGCAGCTTTCAAGTGTATTCCCAAGAGAATCCACTCCCCGAGAGAGGAAGATTATGATTTTCAGTGACATTTTGTGCTAAGCACTGAACAGTCACTGAAAAGGAAGCCTGCTCACCCCTGTCCTTAGCCCTTACCCTTCCATTGCTGTCCTTCAAGTCGTCGTCACTCAGAAGGGGAGAGCTCATGAGATGATCCATCTTCTCAGCCTGGCTGAGTGGGAGGCTGGTTAACTGGGGCACAGGTTCACATAAATGTCTGGCAGACTTCATGCCACCAACAGGTTCATGCTGGAGAACAGGCAAGACGGGTTCCAGAGTCTGGAGCTCTGATAAGACACAGATATAGCTTGTGTATGAGAAGAGCAAGGTACATATAACCTCTCCAAACAGATGGAGTACTACCATACTGCGCTGGCAGCAGAAATGACATTACTCTGTTGGCCATCAGACTCAAACCTACTGCATGATAAAAGGCCTCAGCTCTTGGCTTCTGGTGAACAGCTGTGTTTGATAGAGAAGAGCGGAGTGATGGAGATTGCTTTTGCCAAAAAGATTCTTATCTGTTCCCATCCATTTTGATTTTAGTAAACATCCTCTTTTTCCTAGTTACTTAAAGAACTCCTGCTTTTTAATAGCTATATGCCTTTGTAGAGGTAAGAATCAACATTTCCTCCTCTTTGCTGGAATATTTTAGAGGGCATTTAGGGAAAAGTTTAGGATTGCTAGAGTGTTACCAAAACCAGAATTGTGTTCTTGAAGTTAGAGAATTCATTCTCCCCAAGGAGTTTCATTCTAAATTGTAGCAGATCAGCCCACTTTCTGGGCAACCTGACTAAAGACTGATTTTCTTAATGGGAACAGCACAGTGCAGCTCATTCTGAAATACTCTCCAACAGAGCTGTTAAAACTCAGAGAACTAATCATTCCTTACATGGCTTCGCAGATGATAAAATCATGTGATAGCCAAGCAGTAAAAAAGGAATAACTTTCTTAAATCGGGATTTTTTTTCCCTGCAGAATAGTCAGATCAATAATAAAAGAGAGAGATAGTTTAACAATATAGTTCATTTCTAGTCCAGAATATATCCAGCAAAAATATCACCTTACTTACTCAGCGGTACTTCTCCCTAGTTGCATTCAGCATATTAGCTGCATATCAGTAATAAAGGAATCATTCCTACAGGGCACGCCCATTATTTGGCAGAACTAACACTGAGCTAAGGGACCAGTGGATCTTACACCTTTTTCTGCACCAGCAAAATTATTTGTTAAATTCTCATCTCTCCTACCACTACAAACCCACAGATGGGAAAGGGACAGCAATGGTGTCACTGAGATTTTCAGCTTAGAAGTATTGGCTGACACAGATGCACCAGACACCACATTTTGTCTTGCAGAACTCTTATTGCTAGTGATAATGCAAGGTGGGGAGGTGGGAGAAGCCAGTATGTATCTCCTACCCCAGCCTCAGCTTGCAATACTGACATATGCAGATAGAGTAGGGGAAGAGATTTGTAGTCATAAAGCTAGCATATGTGGTTTGAAGTAACTTATTTGCACAAAGGAAACTTCAGTTCATTACTCGGTATTTAATTTAGGCTTGTGCTTTAAGAGGACGGAAAGCCGAGATCCTGCATAGGCTGGATCCTTTAAGTCTCTTTCTCTGTAAATGGAAAATTCACAAGGACTTCCTACCACACAAGGTTTCACTATTTCTCCCAGTGCAAAAATATGCAATGTTGATGAATCTACTTCAGATCTCAAAGGGTTTGGTTCAGAAACTGCACCAATGGAAGGTTTTCTGCTTCAAGTGTAGGAGGAAGGAGTGGGAACATTTCTCATTTCATGTGAAATGCCTTGTTTTTCTCTAATCTTTGTGACATTAAAGCGCGTGCAGGGGGATAAGAGGTATGAGCATGAGGTAGAGGACTGTTTTATTTTCCTGTTGTGCATTTCCAGGGCCCCAAGGTACCCCTCCATCTCCTGTCATTCACAACTCCATGCTGCAGTCATCTTCACTGGATCACCAGAGCGTATTTCCCAGTGACTGGGCTCTGGGGAAGCCGTCTGAGCACATCAAGGAATTGAAAAAAGTTACAGGATGGTTTTCAACCAAACTTTCACAATGCCACCCATGGGTCAGGATTCCTGTCTTCATTTTAGGACAGCCATGCCTTGTACCTACCTAGAGATTCAAGGGTCTTCTCTTCACTTCTGCTGCCTGATCTTGGCCTTAAGAAAATTGAGGATAAAAGAATNATAGCATTAAATGAGGTGAACTTTCTTATCATGGTCATTCTGATGAAGGGGGAAATGCAACCCATAAAACCAACAATATGTAGAGTTGATTAATTGCCATTAAACTTTCAGTTGCTGGAGTCACACAGAGCTCATCAAGCTCCAGCCTAAACACAGGAGTCACTCTTCAATTTGGGCCTTAACTATCTAATTCTGCTGTCTCTCCTTTTGGAGCTAAGTGGCTCTCACTGTTACATACATCCTTTCTGAATCAGCGAGAGATATTAAGCCAATCTGTACTGAGGGCAGCTACCTTTATACTGCTGAAGAAGCCTAACTTTGGTCATGACTTCAACTGATGACAGTATCTTGTTACACATGGTAATACCACTGCTGTCTCCTGAGAGTATCGCACCTCCCTGCTCTTTCAGGAAGAAAAAGTTTTTTTCCAACTCAACTGGTAGGTAAGTATATTCAGATTGCACTTTAAAAGCCATGCTGAAGCTTTTAAATTGGAACTATATTTCTATGACTCCTTATTTATTGTTATAACTAGGATAAGGTTGACAGCTAGATTTCCCCATGCATATCCAAGCAAATATCTTTCCATCAGTTACAGCCTTGTAACTGTTCTCTAGCACCTTGCCCCCTTTGATCTTAAAACCATATGTAAATATTAAACATATAGAGGATTATACATCTATAAACTGAGATTTTTCTGGGCTCTCATTTCACAGTGAAGGCCCAGACACAACACAGAGAAGTTATGACTCACATTTATAGAAGCAGCATCTGAATTTGAAGACAGCTATACAATAGCCAATATTTGCCCTAACATACTCTTGCAGGTACAGAAATTGGCAGTCAAAGATCACACACAAAACCAGATGCGGTATTCAGATCCATGCAATACAGTTCCCAAATGGCACCACAAAGATTACAGAATGAATCAGTATCAAAGTCCAGCAGAGGACCTGCTTTTAAGGTCCTCTTAAGTCCTGCCTCCTCCCCACGCCTGCCACCCCTGCTCTTAGAGTGTATGATGCTGGTTTTGACATTGTGCTGGCACATCATAGATAAGCAAAATTGTGAATGCACAGAAGTTTGCGTGAAGATCTTGGAAAGCTGACTGTGGAAAATAACCTCATGAGATGAGAAGTGTGAGGTGAATGGCATATTGGAGAAGCAGACACCTTGGCTTACCTCATCTCCAAGGCCTCTTGGAGAACCAGGTGCTGAGAGCTTGGGAGAGGCACTGCAGTACTGCCAGGAGCCCCATCAGATGGTCTCGCTGACTTGGGGATAGGGGGAATCAAAGCCACTCTCAGCGACTTCTTCCCATCACCACTGCAATGGAAGGGCAGCAGGGAAGCCTGGAAATAGTAGAACACAGTGCTCAGCTCGAGCATCCAGCCTTCCCCCTTTGATGTCACAAGAAGTTTAGCCATGCTCTTAGCTAGGACTTGGCAGAAGAATTAAAGTCAAACTGATGGAGCAGCTTGGCCTAGAATGGACAATGGGAAGAGAAGTGGTGAGAGACCATGTCCCACACTGTTGCCAGGTCTCTCCCCTCACTCACCTCTCTGGCAGTGGCTGCATTCCCACCTGGCGTCCATCTGCTTGGCATAAGGATGTTCTGGGGTGCCATTGCCTCTATTAGCCTTTCTGATGGTATGGGAATGGGTTTAGATCACTATCCTCTCTCTGTCCCTGAAGCGCCTACCAGCCATTGCTGAACTCCAGCCAAGTCCCCACAAAGTCATTCTGCATGCTGTCAAAATTTCCTTTTCTCAAGCCCATAATCTTTTCTGCTTCTGCCCTTCCTACAGCCCCCAACCAGCCTTTCGGCCCAGATGCTAATGTACTCTCTGGATGCTCGGTGCTCTCCAGCTCCCACACAATTCATCATCTCAGGCTCACTGTCATTTATGAAGTTCAGCAGAGCTCCCTACCCTGCTTCTCTGTGTAAGGTCTCTGCCTGCTAAAATTACTCCGGACTCCCCATGCCATGGCTAGGAAGGGGGATGGAGGGAGCAGGGACAGATGCACACCCTTCCTTAGTATCCCATCGTTCCTGTCACAGCTAAAGAGCCAAATCAGGACCTGTTCAAACTCCAGTGAAACCAACAGAGTTAATGTCAGGGATACATTTGGACCTGTATCTGCACGGCTGAAATCAAGTACACTAGGGCTTTTATTGATTAACCTGTTTACAAAAGTTGTTATTCATCTACCTTCTCCTGCCCACCATGGCAAAACCAAAACAACTGCAGCTTCTGTCCCTCCTGCAAAGGCAATCGAATGGATGGGGTCTGGACTCCATTCCCCATGGCCAGAATTGCCAGTTCCCATCACTTACCCCTGGGCAGACCCATGGGAGAGGATGAAGCTACACAGAAGCCACTCAACTCCAGAAATATTGTTAGAGATAACTGTGCAGAAGGACATGGCTGTACAACTCAAAAGCTGAGGCAACCTAAACTCTTGTTTGCAGGACTGCCTGCTTCAGCAAACATCTTTTTCCGTCTAAACCAGACAAAGCTGATAAAAAAAGCCACCAAGACGCTGGTGGGTCTGCAACAGTAACTGCAATGTACAGATGGTTCACAGATAGGTGTATTTCACTAACTGTAGGAGGATACGCTTGACCAGATTAGACACATTTAGTTGCTCTGACTGGTTGCTGGTGTCTTCTCAGTCATAAAACACAGCAGGAGCCACTAGAGAGCATAGAAACTATTTAAAGACCTCTTCTCCTATTGATACGTGCTGAGGACATGAAGTCTGCAGTACACGTGTTGCAAAGACAGCCTGAAGCTCAATGTCTAGCTGAGCTCTTCCTTGGCTCAGCTGCTTCCCTGGGCTCACACCATAGGGAAAGAAGATCTCAGAGCTCTGCCTACAGGAAACAAACTGAAGATCTACTACACGTGATATGGCTTGGTTTCCTTACTTTATGTCCTTTTCCCTCTGACATCAGCTCCTTGTTATTCCCATCACTGTCATCACAGCCTGTGCCATTTTCCCCATGCTCCTGCTCTCCGTTGCTCATCCTGCTGGGCTCTGAGAAAGGAAGGCTGTTCTGGATGGGAGGCACGGGCTTGGAGGTTACCAGGAGCCTCTGGGAAGCTGACCTAGAAACTACTGGCTTCAGGGTAACCCCCTTCGGGTCACTGCAGTCAGTCAGGCCTGCAAAGCAGAGACACAAAGCGTAATAGAAGCAGCACTGCAAACCTAAAGCACTTGAAGCTAGTTATTTCATTGGATAGATTTCTTGGAAACTTCTGAATAACTACATAGGGAAAAATGCTCATGCTGGCAGCCACTTGAAGCAGGCCAGTGGACAACCCTTACCCACTTCCACAGAGTCACCAGAGAAAACCCTGGTCCTCTGGGCTCCCGTCAGGCAACAGGCTGCCCATGGACCTGTGCTTACCCAGAATATGTCACCTGCATATACACCCTTCTGCTCCTCTCCCTGCCCCACAGTTGTACACTCCTACAGCAACAGGAGGGCTATGCAGGGGACTGAGAGCAAGGCAGGCTATTGCAGGGGGGCACATGCAGGAGAGAACTGTTCACTGGGAATGTGTGCTAGCTCTCTAGGCTGGGGAAAGACCCTTCTTCCCACAAGAGAGCATGCAGGCTCCCACCTTACCTCTCTGTGAGGCTAACAGACCCTCAGACATCCTCCTCGTCTTCAGCTTATCCTTGATCTGAGTGGTTTCTGGGGCAGCGCTGCTCACATGCCTCTCTTGGGGGTCCTGGGTCAAGGCTTGGTGAGAAAGGTGGGGGAGAGAACCTCCAGGCCCAGCACTGAGGTCGTGCACACCAGCCTTGCTGAACCAGCCAGCCACAGAAGAGATGGCCCTTGGGCACAGAGATCTCCCAACTCCATCCCCATCCCATAGACTAGGCTGCTTCTTCATCTGGGTTGTTAATATGGACCGAAAAGAAGCTGTAGATCAGGTAAAAGGGAAGAAGTGAGTTAGTTGACCTCACACATTTACAATCAACCCATCTAATGAGTGAGGCATTCCATGGTTTTTTAATCATTCAGGAGATCAGTTTGGTTTTATTTTTCATAAAACTAGCATCAGTTTAATTCTTCTGAACAGCATGAGCTACCAAGCCAGGAGAGAGAGGCTGAAGGCCCCACCGGTAAGAGGGGAAAAAAGATTCCCATTTCAGGACTTGGCTTCTGTGAAGACTACCAGTAAAGACCTACACGGTGCTACTGGTATTTCTGGAAAGCATAAAGACATCTCAGCAAGTAGGCAGACCTTGCCAGTGTTTCTACAGCACCATCCCATTCTCAACGTCAGATCTAATGGGCAAGCAGAGGAGGAACTGGGAACTTACCTATGGCGAGACCACACATTGATAGCAAGGATAGGAACAGAACTCACATCCCATTACCATGCCCAATTTATGGCCAGTTGGGCCACAGACCCTGTCCTGGCTGGCAGTAGTAGTGATTTGGCTACTGTTGATAAAGAAGAAAGCATAATGAATGAATGACAGAGAGATGTGATGCCATGCACACCACTGGAGGAGGGCAGGATCATCTGCAGCTCTCTCCCAGCCACCTACTCTGACACAGAGCCAGCACTTGAGGACTGAACTCCAAGGACCATTTCTCCCTGAAATCAAGTGGGTTTTTTCATTGGGCTGAGGCCACCATTGCATATTCAACCCCTTTCCATTCTCACCTTCTTCAGTGGTCCAGCTGCTGCCACAAAACTGCAAATTCGAATCAATGCTTCCGCCTTGCAGAGCTGTGTATCTGGGTTTGAATCTGGGAACGCTCCCACAGTAGACAGCAACTGGGGCTTGGTACTTAGCTTTAAAGTAAGGATGGTACAAATTATTCAAATTCACAGCATAGTCACAGGTACAGAGAAGAAAAAGCAGACACCCCCTTCTCCATAGAAGACTAACACTGCTGGTTTTGGCTGGGACAGAGTTAATTTTCTTCATATTAACTAGCATTGGGCTATGTTTTGGATTTGTGCTGAAAACAGCCTCACTAATACAGAGATGTTTTTGTTACTGCTGAGCAGCGCTTACCCAGAGCCAAGGCCTTTTCTGCTTCTTACCCACCCCACCAGCGAGGAGGCTGGGCGGGGGGGTACAAGGAGTTGGGAGGGGACACAGATGGGACAGCTGACCCTGACTGACTCAAGGGACATTCCAGACTATATGACATCATAGTCGGTATATAAAGCTGGGGGATAAAGAAGGAAGGAGGAGACGTTCGGAGTGATGGCATTTGTCTTCCCAAGTAACCGTTAGGCATGATGGAGCCCTGCTTTCCTGGAGATGGCTGAACACCTGCCTGCCCATGGGAAGTGGGGAATGAATTCCTTGTTTTGCTTCGCTTGCGCGCGCAGCTTTTACTTTACCAATTAAACTATAGCTCAACCCACAAATTTTCTCACTTTTACCCTTCTGACTCCCTCCCCATCCCACCAGGGGTGAGCAAGCAAGCGTCTGTGTTGTTCTTAGTTGTCAGCCAGGATTAAACCACAATACACACCAGTAGTGACCTGCAGCCCTGGCCTCTGTGATAGTCTGTTTGGCCTAACCTAGTCTGCCTGGTGAGGCACCTGCATTCCAGCACCACAACAGCTGAACATTCTACTAATTTGCATGTGTTTTGCTAGTTGACCATCCACAACTACAGGATTTCTTTCCTCTCCTTTCAAAGGGTAGGCAACCCACAGCAGTCTCTAGAATTTGGCAATGTCTGGTAAGTAGATGCTTTCAAAAACTAGTTTGAAAGTCCTTTGTTTCTGTAATTCCCACTCAATTTTGGGTTGGGTTTTTTATTTCTCTTCACAGCAAAGAAAGTACGAGGACACAAACAATGAATCACCAGATGTTAGAACTAAAAGAAGGTTTGCACTCTGCATTACATGTCCCCAGTATTCAGTGGGCTTATTTGATTACTGTGTCTGTAGGATTCAAATTGTCCATCCAAATATTCTCCTTTTTTCTGCTTCACTGTTACACGGGTTTATTGCCTACTTTCTTTACTTCAGAGACACCCAAAACCCACATAAACATGGCCTGCCTCAAAAAATTTCTGATCTTGGCTGTTCCTGAAAATTCACAATTATACACAGCATGTTTCCCTGCCCCTTGTCCTGGCCAATATCCTCCCCACTACCCAGCCTCTAAGGCTGGACAACTCTCACTTGTACAGCATGAAGAATGGCTGCTGCACTTGCCAGCATCTCCAGGGTCTCGTGATCAGCGCTTTGAATGCAGCTTTTGTACACGCTCTGCCTCCCTGAGCCGAGCAGCATTCCTGGGTACTGGCACTGCCGCTGTAGGCGAACATCTTCCAGGCAAAGGCTGCAGGAACAGGATTGCAACAAGCCCTGGCTGAAGAAGTCTCCAGCCTGCTGCAGGCCTTTACCTGCTGCGAAATCATCTTGTGTTGCCATGGCAGTGGGGGCGATGGGCTCTTTGCAGATGAGTCTCTACTCGATGTGCTGCTGGTCACTGGCCCTGATACAACTGCTGGTGGGTTCCCCTGCAGCATCAGGAGCCTATATGGAAAAATAACACTGTTAGTGCAAGTGACAGCCACCGATCCCTGGCATTGCTCTGTGTACAGGGGTTCCTGCATATGAAAGTGCTCAAGTTGGGTGGTGTTAAAACAGCATAAAAATATATTCAAGCTATGCATTTTCCACATTCTGTCAAAATCATGGCCATAAAGTCCAAGTGCTGGAGGAAGACTGCTGTCGGCATAACGGGGGAGGCATAACTCCACCCCAGCAGCTGTTCTTCCCATGGCTGAATGAGCATGGCAGCAGAGGCAAGTCTCTCACCGCACCCACTGCTGCTGGACCCAGCACAGCACACTGGAGTTTTTCCCACTGAACTCAACGCTGCCGCTGCAGCAGGAGCATCATTTTACACGTTTCATAACAAAGAGTTGTAAGGCCACATTGGACTTGCCCCAAGAGCAACCAGAATTGGGGGTTAGAATAAATTGCTCCTTTTTAATACAAATGTACCTGGATTTAAGGGGAACACCAGGCTAACAATACTGGAGACTGGTGTGTAACCCCTATCTCTAGCACTTTCCACCAGTCTGCAGGATTTTTTCCATAGAAAGGAATAGATAAGATTTTATGACACATCCACGAGTAATTCTGAGCCACAATTCAAAACACAAGCCAAATACTTCCAAATCTGCCACCAGTTGGGAAAGGAAGGAGAAAAGCGGTTGAAACAACTGCCCTTGTAGCTAAATTGCCTGCATTTATAGCGTTGCTGAGGTACCTATAGCACTTGCGGCACCTCAGAAAGCCTGAGGCTATGGCATAACCCATATTTAGGGATGCCAGCTATCCAGAAACTATCTGCCATGCTCACATCAGTAAATGCACACCCCACGGGACCAGTGGAGTTGTAGACAGTGTTATAGTGCACAGGTATATGAGGGTAAAGGAAGTTTAGGCTTAGCCCTTCAGGTTAGTGCTATAGCAAAACGTGACACTCGTCAGCTTCAGTCCCTGCAGTCTGTTTCGTTACCAATTTGGTTGCTTTCACTTTGAAACTCTATAGATTTTTTTTCATCTTCTGACAGACTTTAGTCACTATACAGGGCTTGGGCTTCTTTAAAAGTATTAGCCCATTTCATATGGCCTAAGTGAGAGGTAAGAAGGGATTTTGCAGAGCATGCTTTAGGATAAGAAACAGAATGGTAAACCAGCAGCAAAATTCCTACAAACATCAGGAAGTACAGAAGGATGCCAGTGTGAACTGCTTTTGAAAATCCACTCATAGGTGCCTCCAAAGCTCTGCAAACAGAGCAACTATCACATGGTAGCTCAGTGCACCCAGAAGGATCAACCACAGACACAGTTCAGTTAAAGTATTACAGAAGGAAAAATGCCTCTGCACTCAACAGAAGAAGCAAAGGCAGGTCCCTATTAATTTGTTCTGTAAGCTTAAAACAAATAACAAGGAATGCTGTACAAGGACTTGAGGTACCCTACTATCAATCAAACTTGCAATCAGATAAAATGGCACCCCAAGCAAATTTCAATAGAAATTGTTCCTATTGCAGCAAGGCCCTGTACTGCTCCACCCCCTGCCCAAGAGATTTAACTCTGCTCAAAAGCTATCAAAGCATTCATCTGGAGTAAAACAAGTGATTTCAGAAAGGCTGGAATTAGCTGAGACAGTTAACCCACTTCTGGCTTTCACCCTTTTTGTTAGTCTAGATAAATTCACAGAGACAGCTTAAGGTCAATGAATGAAGGTGCTTAGAGAGCTTTTAGAGCCTAATTCCCATTACTTTCATTGAAAGGCAGGCACTAAATACCCTTAAAAATACAAATATAGGTCTATTTGGACTGTGTACTTTAAAACAAGGAATAGAGGTATCACTGCAAGTGGGACTAGGGCATAAAGCAGGGATTAAGGTATATTTTCCTTGGTCTCATTGCATAGAATGAATATCTAAGAAATATGCCAGCAGCAATTTTGGCTGGTTAAGATCACTTCCTAAATGAAGCTGAGCATGCCCCATTGCTTAAGGTATTAAAAATGCCCAAAAGAAAGCAGTAAGTACCAGAAATGAATGCATCCTGTAGCTAAAACAGAGGCTGCCTCAACCACTGACTTAACCCTGTAACACAAAGCCAGGCCCTCCATGCCTCAGTTTTGTTCCTCTGCCAGGCTGTCCTACCTAAATGCTAGCATGCTATAAAGAATAATTAGGAAGGGCATTACTTATGGCAACTCCATGGCCCCCAAAGGCTTGGTTGCCTAAATTCAGGGCATAGTTCCTAATTGAGGACTGCTACATGATATGGAAAACCCCAAATGTACAGCTATGAAAGGGCACCCCTTTCTCCCTTGCACTGAAACCACTGTAACCAGAATGATAAGGGCAGAGCAATTTGCCTGCAGCCTGGGGGAAGCCCTGGGTGTGCAGGATTCATCTTTTGCCACTGTTGATAGGAGCATGGAAAACAAGATGGTGCCATTCTCTGTACAGAGAACAGTAGCAGTGGTTCACTGCTGGGTGAAAAAAAGTGTTAGAAAATGTCTTTCTGAAGAAGAAAAAAATGGAACACAGCTGCATTTGAACAGCTCCAGGCCCTAGTGATGTCTCAGTAGACAGTAACTGTAGTCCTTGTCATCCTTCTGCTGGGTTAATCAAAAGGAAATGCATCCTTTGGGATTTTCAGCTTCTTTGGATCATTAGCACCCAGTAAATGAAAACAGAGATTATTTAATGCTATCACTACTTTCTTTCCCAACTAACAAGCTATTTCTCTGGTGGCTTCCCAGCACAGCAAACATACAGTACTGTTATGTGAAACATGCTGATTCCAACAACCCTACAGAGCCCGTCAGGATTGGAGCCACTGTGGAGGTTGAATGCAATATCTCACCAGCCAGAGGCTTGTTGTGAAGATAAAATGGAATTGATGACAGTTGTTTGGGGTTTTTTTTGGCCAGTGGATTTCAGCTTACAGGGCCATAATGCATCTGTAGCATGAAGGTTTTATGTAGCGTAAAAAGCCATCGCCCAGTGGACCTGAGCAGTTTCCCCAGGCCTGTGGGAGAATCATGAGGCAGATCCCTGTGCTACTAATTGCATCTCTCCCCTCTTTTCTACGTTCTTGATGTCAAAGCCACTTAGATTAGACACACAGATCACAAGAAGTGCTCCTGTAACTTTCTGCACAATAATCCAAGCAAGATTACACATCCAAAAATCTGTTTTCTCTTACCATTTTGAGGAATTTCTGAACCAGCAAACTTGCTTCCTCAAATATTTACTGTGCATGGCAAGAAGCACAGACAAAAGATGTAACGTGAAAAGCATCACCCACGTGATGCTCTTTTTACAAGTTCTGCCCTCAGCTTTCATTTGGAAGATCTTAAAAGTTCAATGCCCCTATCAAAAGCTCCTACAATGGCTGCTTCTCAGCTGAGCAGGGCTGCTCAACCATGAAACAAGAGTTACCACAAGCAGCAGCTTACCCAGGGCAGCAAATCAAGAGTTGAGAATAAGCTGATCTGAATGCCAAACCTCATTAGCTCCTTCAAAAAGCACTTGAACAATCCCTCATTCCAGCTCTAATGAGGTGTTGTGCTGGACACCACGGTTATTTGAGTACTGTACACAAGTTTGCTCCCACTGAGCACTGCGACAGTCCCTGTCGGAGCTGTGGCCAAAAGCAGTTGTACCCTAAAGGTGGGTGATTGATTGCCCTGTGAGCTCCTGTGACTGCTGGACACAATGAGATGAAAAGGAGCCAAGTACACTGACAACCTTTGCCTTGAGCACAACTCAGCCTCGGCCAAAAGCATTGAAGGATTTCCCCTCCTTATCGAGGCACTTTCAAGAAAACCCTGAAACTGCAAGATCCTGAGGCCATACAGAGCTCCTCATGCAGAGAGGTCCTTGCCCTGAGGAGCCTCCAGGTGCTAATATTGTATGAACATAAATTAGCTGACAGCTGTAAAACTGCAGGGCCTAGCACTAGAAAAAGCAGACAAGGATCAGCTGCTGCCACCTCTTCTAAGAGCAGGGATTCCTGCCATGAAGGACTCTTGGAAAGGCTCTAGATGCCCAACACTCAAGGCTTGGGTACAGAAGCAGTCACAATCAGCACCTTGAACTAATATATGCTCAAATTAAGTCCAACCAGTGGCCCATGTCTTGAAATGTTAGGCCAGCTGTTTGTCGGTTCACGTTACTTTCTTGTAAAAGCATTTTCCTTAGAAATATCAGGCTCGTCTGCCTCAGTGCCTTCCTCTCAGCTGCTTCAGGGAGAGCAGTCTCCCACCTCATACTCCTGTGTGAAGCCATCCCAGAGGGCTACTAAAATACGTTCCCTGGCCAGTAGTTTTCTCCTGATAGGGCCCTGCGTACTGTTCCACACATCTTTCATAAAGGCACAAACCAACTCCAAGCAGTCTGACTACAGCAGGTTTCCACAAACAGCTGCATAAATCCAAGATAACTCCAAGTAAGTAAGCATCCTAAGGGCTCTGTCCTGTTCCTGTGTACTCACCAGGCAGGGAAATTCTCAATGATCTGAAGCAATTTCATTCAGTTGCAACATGGGATCCAAGTTCTGTACTGAAATTTTTCATTATGAGTAACAAGCATTGGGAGCATGAGGTGCAGGGCCGACACGTGAAAGCAGGAGCACATCCTTTAACGAGACCAGTCTAATTGTCCATTTTACTACTCTTATATCTATTCCACTAAAGTCCCAGTACTGTTGTTAGTGCTGTATGAACCTTGAAATACAACAGTTCCCACTGCTTAGAATTTATTCCCTAGTCTTTACAGTATCTAAGCACCTCTGTCTTATTCAGGGCCTAAGTCCACTATTCAAGAATCACTGAAATATTTAAAGACTCCAGTGCTGGTTTTGGCTGGGACAGAGTTAATTTTCTTCATATTAACTAGTATTGGGCTATGTTTTGGATTTGTGCTGAAAACAGCCTCAATAATACAGAAAAGTTTTCGTTACTGCTGAGCAGTGCTTACCCAGAGCCAAGGCCTTTTCTGCTTCTCACTCCACCCCACCAGCGAGGAGGCTGGGCAGGGGGCCACAAGGAGTTGGGAGGGGACACAGATGGGACAGCTGACCCTGACTGACCCAAGGGATATTCCAGACCATACGACATCACGCTCAGTATATAAAGCTGGGGGAAGAAGGAGGAAGGGGGGGACATTTGGAGTGATGGCGTTTGTCTTCCCAAGTAACAGTTAGGCATGATGGAGCCCTGCTTTCCTGGAGATGGCTGAACACCTGCCTGCCCATGGGAAGTGGTGAACGTATTCCTTGTTTTGTTTTGCTTGTGTGCATAGCTTGTGCTTTACTTATTAAACTGCCTTTATCTCAGCCCACAAGTTTTTCTCACTTTTACCCTTCTGATTCTCCCTCCCCATCCCACTGTGAGGGAGGTGAGTGAGTGGCTGCGTGGCGCTTAGTTGCCAGCTGGAGTTAAACCACACCACCTCCATTCACCTAATCTACAAGGTATCACTGAACCCCACAGGCATTTAAATTCCTACAGTGCTGAAGTGTCTATGGGCTTACACCTGCTAAATACAGGGGCTGTCTTGCATCTGACCTGCTGCTCAGAGACTCACACGGTGGTGCCCAGAGGCCCCAGTGCAGGATCTTCAGTCAAGGTGGACAAATTACTATTTTTCAGTATCTACCAGCTGGCAGCATTGGGTGAGCTGGAGGCCACTAAGAGGTAAAGGAGTAATAGGCTGTCTCTGCAATGAACAGCAATGCTTACAGGGAAGGGGATACAAAAGAGCTGCCAGATACGAACATGCAACACAGTACAGCTGGCTGATGAAACCTTGCAATGGTTTGGTTCACTGACCTGACAGAAAATACCACGTTTCCAAACTGCCATCACTTCCAACATCTGAAAGTGAACAAAGCCAAAGAACGGCATGAAAAGTGGAAGACTGCAGAAACACGGCTAGCTCTACTGCTGATTCATTGCCTGGCCTGCAGAGAAATAGAAATATAAATCTCAAGGCCAGAAATACAAATCTTAAGGCCAGAAAAAAGTTAGAGGCATATAAATGCGACCTCTGCAGGCCACAGATTTTTTAATAAGTCCACTTTTGTTTTTTACAGGTCAATATCCCCAACTGAAAAATGCAAATGATGCTTGGAAGCTTTGCAAAGCTCTCAGATGCCCTGGGGTGATGGATATTATGCAAATAGGAGCAGTTACCACTGTCATTACAGCAGCAGTCTCTGCTGCAAAGCCCCAGCTTGCTAAATTGTTAGGGGTGAGGGAGCATGGCTATTACCAGGAGGAAAGGGAATGAAAAAAAAAGTGAAGCAAAGGCATTATCTCCAGAGAGAGAAAGAGAGAAGCAGAGGGAGAAAGTAACCTGCAAACATCTCTGATAATGTGCAAAGTCCCTGTATCTCAATCCTTCAGAGTTCAGTTTGTCCTCCCTCTACTGCTGTGGCAGGCCAGCATCTCCGCACCCCAAAAGAAATTCAAGATGCGTTAGACTGTGGATCTTTCCTCCTCATCCTCCTACATCTTTCCCAGATCCAATTTTCAGAGCTTCATGCTTTTAGTTAAAAAAACCTTTGAAAACAAAGGCTAACAGAGGCAAATTTGTCAGCGTGATATTGCTTTGGGACTAAGCATTTACGTATCAGAGAGACTGTGAACTTACTAAAGTTCATTTCCCCTCTCTTTGCTTGCAGTAAAATGACTGCACTTGTCCCCCACATCCTTTGGAATGAGGTGCCAAGGTTAAACTTAGTGAAACACAGCAGTTTAAAACATTGGCAAGAGCAGACTGATTACCATCCTGCAGGGGTGAACCGTCACCCCCAGGAGCCATATAACACTGACCTAAACCTCAGCAGGGGCCGCTTCAGAAAGTTGGTTTGTGTTCGACCTTCCTTGATTCCACCTGGAAAATAACAGTGTGCGCCCAGGAAGGACCAAAGGTGAAGTGTTTGCTTTTTGGCCCCAGTCAGAGCAAGGGGAGTTTGAGCAGGAGCTGAGCAGGGGACTTGCCCATTTGCCCACACACAGCAGCAAAGGAAGCCCTGGGAGCCTGAGGGCAGCACCTGAGCCAAGGTGGGAGCTCTCACTCTGCCTCCTGTGGTGAGGCAGAGGCTAGGTTGTTGCTGCTCTTATGAAGAGGAGCTTCCCTGCCAACAAACCACTCCATCTGCTTTGCAGCTCCTGCCTGTCCTCCTCTTCCCTCCTTCCATCCGCCACCCCAAGCATTGCTGCTCTTCCATACGTCCCAGGACTGTGTCTTTCTTAAATGACACCCAAACTCTCCAGCACACAGCTGGAGTCACCCAGCAGAAGCTTCCCTCACGTGGCTTTAAGACTTCAAAACAACTTTTCTAAAAGAGAAAAATAAAAGGAAAAATCATCAAATCTTTCTCCCAGATTTTATTACCTTCTGGGAGAGACGCTTGCACCAAGCAACCTCCACCAGAGCACAGTAAAAGCAACCCCTCTGCCTGGCTCCTGCCAGCCCCCTCCAGAGCACCACCTTGCTGGGAAAGCAACAGTGCATAAGACAGGGCTATCCACCAACCTCCTTCACAAACATGCGTGTCCTTCACTTTGGAAATCTAGCTCCACGTTGTTAAGCTTGTAATCCCCCCAGGAGCTGAAAAGCCCTGCTGTGGGTTGCCTCCCACAAGGAAACAAGGATTTCTTCTGCTCCAGACCCTGTGTTTCCAAAACTGGAAGCAGGGACGGCCATTTGTCAAGCTGGACCCCTTCTCCAGGAGGACAGCAGGCTCCCCCTTCCAGGTGTACGAGCTCAGCGGGCAAACAGTGCCAGACACCAGGAATAAACAAGGCTGCATAGCAACCACTTCTCTGAAGAAATCTTGAGCGTGAGATGCAAGGAATATCTTTTGCCTGCAGGGCTGGCAGGCAGATCGCTGGGTGCTGCAGCCGCAAGCGCCCAAAGGACCTCAGCAGCACCCAGACCTTCAGGCAGGGACACACTCTGACCTGCAACACGTTCCCGGTCCCTCCCTGCTGGCTCTCGACCGCTGCGTGAGAATCATTCCTAAAGCTGTGCACAATGCACAAGCAAAGGGCAAAGTATGCATTTGCTGGAAACTGATAAAAGGGAGGGGAAAAAGATTCCACCCCCTTCACTGCAGGATTTGATGACATCTCTGCATGGTAAATTGCTTAGCTAGGCAGTGTGAGCTTGGAGCCCCCCTCGGTTGGATTGGTGTAAATCTATACCAGCCCTACAGAAAGTACCACATTCAGGCAAGACTAGGAAAAGAGAACTAATTCCTTCAGCCTGCCCCTCTCCAATGTGGCATGGCCACAGTCGCTGCACTCTCCACTAAATGCTGCCGAACTGGAATTCTCCACCAGCCCCATTACAAATTTTTTATACCTCTCTCCTGTGCTGGTGATAATTATGCAAGATGCAAGGCAGAGCAGAAATTTAGTTTTGCTACTGTGTGTGTTTTGTTGTTCTTATGCTCACTCAAAAGCTACTTTCAAATGTGAAAATAATATTTTCATCATTTCCATGCCTAGTTTGGAAATTTTCCATAACAAGGTCACTGCTGGCTGGTTTTATAAACACCCATGTACACAAAAAGAGAGAGAAATTTTGTGCAGAGGTACAAGGGCTCACATGAGGTTCTCTGTTAACCATGAGGAACAGCAGCTCAACCTGTCTTTAGAATGATTTGGATGGAGAGTGTCCACACAAGTATTATGAGAAAAGGAATTCAGACACTAAGCAGCGAGTCCCGAGCCATTGTATCCAGCCTGCCAGCCAACAGGTAAGTGGGAAGGGGTTTTTAGCTGTAAAAATGCACAATTATTCAGCTCCTACAGGGGAAAAAAACCCACAGAAAAACATCTGCAGGAGTTAGCAATCCTCCTCCAACAAGTGAAGGCAGCACACACACCCTGTTGCGATTTGGGGAGATGACTGTCACCTCACTTGGTAAAAGCAGCAGCAAAGCCAAAGGGAAGCATCCTCCTGTTACTGCCGAGCCACCCCATTGGTATTGGTGCTGTAGGAGTAAAGGGTTCAGCCTTACAATGAGTCACCTTAAACCACACAATTCTCTCAGCTTCTCCAAGGCTGAGTAATCAGACATGTGAGAAAATAACAACCCTATATATCACAGAATGGCAGAAAATGAGCTGACTGCAGCAAATGGGTCCTCAAATGTGACATCTCCTGCATGAAACAAGAGAATTCTCCCCAAAGGCCCCTCCCTTTTGCTACAAACAAGAGGCAGAGGACTCCCTTCAGACTCCAGCACTGCTTTAGACCTTAAGAGACACAAGGAAAATTCTGCCTCAGCTGTGTTGCAGGCTTCAGGCAAGACTTAATCTGCTCCAGCTCCTGGCTGCAAAGCAAGCATAGCAGAAATGCTGCTTGTTCACCTTTCTCCGTGTTTTCTTTTAAGGCAATAAACCCTTTAAGGTAGGGAATTGTCTCTTCCTACATGTATGTGCATCATCTAACAGAGCTGGCACAGCCATCAGCTAGGGACATTACCATAAAATAGTGGTGGCAGTAGCTCTTCAAAGGACTTTCCCCAAAACAGTGTTTGGTTGCTCCCTTTAATTAAAGCGGCCAGCAATGAGCTACCAGCTCAGCTCTAGTGAAAAAGTTAAGCTCCTGGGTGTCTCAAAATGAGCACTTCTACAGGGAAACAGCATTAGCAGCACTGAAAAGCATGACCCTTGTTAAATCACCCAAAGTGACAAAAGTAGAGCAAAGATGGTCAGCTGGTCAGACTAAGACCACCCAGGAACATCTAATGTCCAGTCTCCCTCCCTGAGCACCTGCTTACACTCTCTTTTCTTTTGGCTTAGTAATACTGAAGCTGATGGGGCAGATGCAACCAAAGAGAAACTTGAAAGCCTACATGCTTAGCCATAAAAACAGCAAGCCAAAGTTTTATTTCATCCTTCCTAAAAGGAAGAAAAAAATGCAGCCATAATCAGGGAACAGCGTACCTTCCCTCTTGAGCCTAGCTTGTGTCAGACCCACTTCACCTCCAGCAGTGTCACCCACATGGCCGTGCTCTTATGTCACCTGCACGCCCTGTAATGATGCATTACATTACACGAGGAAGGGGCAGTGTCCATGTGCTCACATGCATCCTGGAAATGAACCTGGTGATGGCTATCACACCATTCCTTGAGGAGGCCATGGGATAAACCTTGCTATGAGATCAAACTCTCTCTCTCATCCATCCATAGCACCCCAAGCATCTCTACCAGTCCCCTGACAGAACAGTCCAATTATTCCTCACAAGTTCACAAAACAAATTGCCTTGAAATCCCCTTTCTCTAGACATGAAGTATGGCCTCCCTATTTCAATAAACACATCTTGGACTTATTTGGCTAAACCTCCACACTCTGATTTGAAGCCTTGGGGCACCATAGGCAGGAGCGCAGAGCTGAGCAGGGCTTTTTCCCCCCATCTACAGCAGGGATGGAAATCATGCCACCTTCCATGCTTGTACCCAGAAACCTGCTCAGCTATTCCTCTCAGCACATTTTCTTTCACATGGTACACTTTCTGAGCAGCACAGCCCTTTGCAGCAGCCTCCTGGCACGCAGGCAATGTCTTTTTTGTTCACAGGATTGGGAGCCCTTGGGCTTTCCCCATGGCAACCTCATTTGTGCATTGGGCAAGGGCGATCGATATCGCGTGGCACCCGAGCCCAAGAGGGAAATGGCCCAAGCACACAAAGCAAATGTTAATTAGAGCCCAGCAGACAGGTCTGGAGCTGGTGAGCTTATACAGACCTTTTTAAAATGTTCATTTTTATCAATCCTGAATTCACAGTGATATGAAAAGAGAGAAGAAAGCTGGACAGACAACAGGAAGAATACAGATACTGCTGTATCTGCCTCTCCTCATCTGCCTCTGTTTTGCCCAGCCCTGTGGAGCATCAAGACCTCCCTGGCTTTTCCTTATTCTTTAGACACTGTCCCCTAATCAGCAGGAGCCAAAGGGCTTTGAGAGGGATACCACCTTCTACAACCCTTCCTCCACCAAGTGCTGTCATGAAGAATAAATCAAATTATTCAAACAGTGACAATTGAAGTGTGCAGGGCATGCACCTCAATGCCATGGAAGGCAAGCAGAGAAGAGCTGTTAAGATACAAAAACATGCAAGGTAGAAGAACCTGCGGCTTCAGCATCTACATTTTCAGAAGTCTCTGTTGCAGTGGAAGACTTCCACACCGCTACATGCCGAGACCAACGCTTGAAACAAAAATCTCAGAAAAACAGTGCTTTGGTTTCCTTAAAAGAGATGTGTTTTCTGAACAAAGCTCATGAAAGAAATGGGAAAGGAAAGGAGAAGTTTACACTTTAAAGCATAAACACACAGACTCGGAAACACTAAGGTCAGGGAAAATTATGACAGTAATACTTTGGACTCACAATTATATTGCAACTTCCCTCTGATGAGCCCAGAGCAGTTTGCATTGCCACAAGTGGCACTTAACACCTCCTCATGAGGTGACTCAAGCAGTGTTAAAGTACACTGAGAAGCTGAGGCAGGCAAAGCACTCCAAACCTCACTTAGGACCTCAGAGTAAATAAACTGCAGTGTGACCAGCAAAACACAGCTTCTCTCAATCTAGTGAAAACTGTCTGTGGCAGGATAACAATTGGGATTGTGTCAGCTGGAGGAGAAAATGCTGAGGTGTTTCAAAAAGAAGTCTAAAACATAGGGTTTAAGAGCACTATTCTCATTTACAGAGGTACTATATTAAGAGCTGCCAGCTAAGCATTATCAGAGCTTTATATGTGGGGATCAGGAGCTTTCATATTGATGCATAGAGTATCTTGACTACAGCTTGCAAATTTTTTTGATGGAGAAAACAATAATTCCACAAAATTTATGTGATTTGTGAAAAAGTGCTTGTTTCAACTATTTCTGTGAAAAAGTAAGTTTTAGACCTGGACATTTGATATTGTTTCTCAGATTATTCCATGAAACTATAAAATTATCTGTATTCTGAGTAACCCGAATTCTACACAGTGACAACCTACCTACCACCTACCTCAGACACATTTCCATATCATACCTTGATGAGGCAAAAGCCTATTTCCAGTGCTTCTTCAATATAGCAGTGGAATAGAAATTGCTGTATGCCTGGGAAGTCATGGAGAATATTTTAACTTCTGTAAGGGCTGAAAAAAGGACTTCAGGATGCTTCTTGTACACTCATGATACAAAGAGATGCAGGCAAATAAGCTCTGAGCTGCAAGTGTGCCCTAGAGGGCAAGGACGAGATGTCCCATATACTCAAGCACATCACAGCACCAGTCCCAAAAGAGGACCCACAAACTAGAACAGAGACTGGAGACCTCCATGAGGCAGCAGAAAAACAGCTCAGTTCAGGTTTGCCCAGAACCCCTCTAACACCCTTGGGTGATCCAGGGCACTGTACATGCACCGTGCTTTGCTACCTAATTTATTCAGGACCATGTGGTCCTAAACCAAGGCCACTTGGTTCCCCATGTTGCTAATCTAGTTAACTGCATATTGGCTAATTGCAGGCTTTAAGTCTCTGCCAAGCACGGCATCTCGCCGTCTGTTTGCTCTGGCTACCTGGAGAGTCAGCAGCCACACAAAGCCACACCTCATCTGGGGACACAGAGAAACCAGCTGCTAGCGCCTGCTGTCTAATACAAATCTGCATTTCATTTGCTTTACCATAATAGAACTGTTGTTACATAACAAGGAAAAAAAACCCAAAACCAAAACAAGAAACCAACCATCACCTCAGGATGCCTTTGCAAACACAAAGTCTGGGGACAGATGGACACAAGGAGAAAAACAAACAAACAAACAAAAAAAATACCCTGGTTCTCAGACAGGCATGTCAAAAGCAGTGCCAGCGAGCCACTTTGCTAACCCAGAGTAAGCAAATACACTCCTCATATTCCTGAGAGTTAGATATGACTCAAAAGGCCAAAGCCTCCTCCCAAGGTTTACCAGAATTTAGCCCAAGTAATTTTGAAAACTGAACCCAGCTGCTACGGTTTTTACCGAATGCCCAGTCTCCTGAACATCAGCATGGGTACCTGTCTGTTGGAGGCAGATGTGGGCTGGTGCACCTCTAAAGGGGTGGGCAAAGTCCATTAGCTTAACCGATGCTGCTCCATGGACCACTATTACAGAGCAACATGAGGTGCTAACTGCAGCCCTGCTATACCCACTCTGCTGCCTTGAAGTGCAACTGCAGGGGTTACAGGCCCTGATGACTTAAAAGCAAGTGCTTCAGTGAGCTACTGTACACAGTGAGGCAGCTGCACAACATCAAAGCTGCACAAAAAATAAAGCACTTTCCCACAACACCACATTAAAGCCAAGGCAAGAACCATGAATTGACCCCCAGTGATGCAGAGTTCAGTCCTCAGACTTCAAAATCCCTCTGCTCCTACAGAAAGATTAGTAGCACTTGTCCCAAGAGCCCCATTTTTCCCCTCAATACCATTCACCTGCCAAGCAGAAAATCTGTCCGCACAGTTTGGCGTGCAGGATGGAGGCTTTAGGACTGCATTTCTGATATAAACGGCTCATGAAGATTACAAGCAGAGAACACACAACCTCAAAACCTGTAAAACAACAGGTACGCTCATGGTAACAGACAGCCCACCATGGAGATGAAGGATGAAGGTGCAGGGTGGGCATTTTTAGAAGCCCACATTTTCCCACATGTTTTACCAGGTGGCAGCCACCAAACAGTGTTTGAGATGCTGGATCTGCTAAGTCGTCTCAGTACCCACCATAGCACAGCATGGGTCAGACAGTGGCCGGTCCTAAATTCACTGGGAGAAAAGTGACACAGAGAAGCAGAGCTGTTTCTTTACGGCAAGTCTTACAAACAGCTGGAAAAAATCTTGCTTCATTCATTTCTCAAAGACAAAAAAGTGTGATCGTTTAGATGGAAAAATAAAAACGCTAGCAGGTGAAAAGATTTGTTCGTGTAATATAGGCAATGGAGACTTGAACTGGAGATAGAGACAAGAGAAATTAGGCCTGCAACTCATTTTACCTGCCATCGACTTTGAAGAGGTCCTGAAAAACACTTTCAGCTTCCATCAGTCCCTGATAAGGGCTTGGCAAAGCACATACCACGAGCTGGAGGATACCCAGACTCACAGGCAGGTAACAGCCTGTCTCAAACAGACGGTGATGTAACAGCTTCTTCCTCACTCTCATGTACTGGAGGACGTTGTGACAAAATAAACATGGAGACGAGACACGATGAGGAAGGACCCCGTTTCCTTGTTAATGGCTTTCCATTCAAATCCTCCAGAAATTAGCTGCCTGAGCACTACGGAAAGGAAAAATAGGAAAAATAGGCACAGACTGGTGGGTTTTTCTTTAAAAACCACCAAAACACAAGAAAATCCAAGTATTTACAGACCACAATAAATTAATGGAGAAGACTGCAGTGGTAGATGGATATAATCCCCTTTTCACCTTCACTATTTTAAACAAAACTCTGTGCCTACAGTGGAGAAAGTTTTGTATGGCTACCTTGAATTTAACTTGTGTGAAAAAGGGTGGTGGATTTTGGTTTTGTTTGTTTGTTTATATAGGTGCTTTTGAAATAAAATTGTATAGGATGCAATTCTGCCTCCTCTTCCCTTCATTGAACCTGCTGGGGCAGGGGAAGGGAATAGTAGGAATTAGAGGACTGAGTCTGACCCTGCTGAAATCAAACAGCTGCCATGCCCAGCCTGTGGACATTTTGAGAAACGGCCCCTCTTCTGAATCGCATTATCCCTGTCAGTCTTGGGCAGAAAGTGATTTCCAGTCACTAGCCCACAGCAGACGATAATAACAAAAGAAAAATAGCCAAGCTACCGTTTACACTAGATGCCAGAAATGAAGTATGGGGGAATTCTGCAGGCACAGCACATCGGTGGGAGAACCGAGGAGGAACAGCATCACCCCTGCCCGCTCTGAGGCAGTGGCAGCATGGTGGGAACAGCTCATTTAGCAGACAGCTCTTTTTCATCAAGCTGGTAGTTGTGTGCTGAGCCTTTTGTATGAAGCAGAGTTTGCTCACAAAAAGAGGCAAACAACGAGTGTATTGAAATGCCATAAATCCCACGTTGGCAGAGCTCAAAGCAATTCCAGCCTCCATGCAAAATTAGGCCTCATGACTGCACCTTGAGGCAGACAGGTAATTGAAACATCAGTACATCTGGAAGAGACCATGTGAGTGCCAAAAAAAGGAGAATTTCGCGGCAGGGAGAAAAACTCCACATGGAACTAGTGCCTGGCTAGAGGTGACTGCTAACCAGTTTGTGGATCCCAAGCCAGCTGCTCCTCAAGGCCCTTCAAAGTAGATCCCACACAGCCTCACCAAGAACAAGGGTCAGCAGCTCAATGGGGTGCTGCATTTTGCAGTACATATGTACCTTCTCATATCCTCTCTGCACTCCGGTTGCAACAGTATATTCTTCCCCGCACGTTGTTGATGTTCTTGCCCAGCTACACTGCAAGCTTGCTTAGGCTGGAGATCCTTTCTACGGTGTTTTCCTCAGGATCAAGGGAAGTTCAGCAGCATGTACTTTGCCTCCACCACGCATTTTTCTGCAAGAAACTCTAGGCATTCAGCCACAGATAAGAAAGCATTTTGGTAAACTAGCCAAGTAGGGTTATCCCTTCTTTGCAGCTGGGGAAACTGAGGCACCAAACTTGGAAACACAAGTTTTCAGCCTGGATGGTCACTGGTTGCCCATCGCTCAGTCCTGAGATACTGTGGATACCACTGTGATAGCTTCAGCTGCTAAGGAAACAAATCTCTCTTCATACACATTACTCATGCTGTATCATTCAATTCCTCATCTGAGTGAGAGCGATTATGTCAGTGGTTTCAGCGTTATCTTAAAGCAAAACCAGGACTTCACCATCTTTCTAGAACTCCATCATCTAGTTAACAACATTTTCTGAGACTTTAGCGAGGCTTTTTACAAGACATGCTGCCTCTCAAGAAAAGAGAGAACTAAAAGGTGAGCTTCCTGCAGGGAATAGCTTTGTGCTCTGCTGCGGGGTGTCAAGTGCTGCTCCCTATCAACATGGGTAATGCCAAATTTGATGATTTTTGAGCATTTACTTAAAGACAGTGGAGATTTGTATTGTTTGTACCTAGGGGTGTAAGATACGTGCACAAATATATGTCCTTGAAATCTGGCAAAGCCTAATACTGTCACAGGCTCTGCTGGAGGCTCAGGCAGGGTCATTTTCCTCTCTACAGCTGTCAAAGATCTCTGGGTCTGTGGGGCAAACATTGGCCATGAAATTATAATAAACCCTAGGGCTGCTCAAGTGTTTTGGGTTTGGGTTTGTTTTGGGGTTTTTTTTAACCACAGGAAACCATGAGAAGAGATGGCAGTTTAGGTCTTATCTCATTTCCATCAATGCTAATAGCAAACCTGTAATTGATTTTAAATGTCAGGGAAAAACCTTCAGCACACAGACTAAAAGATGGAATAAAGCTTCTTTATGTAGCCTGGAGTCTGTGCATTTTTTAAAAGATGCAATAAAAACCTTCACTGGAAGTATACTCTTCAATAAAAATATAAATTTTCTCCAAACACATAGTTTGGTTGCGGTCAAAACAATTTTCAGCCAAACAGTAGTTGACGTGTTCGGAAACATTTGACAAAGCTGTGCAAACAAAAGCAGCTCTCACTTTTACATCAAATACTTGCCTTGTTAAGTTTCGACTAAAAATAATTATATTTTGGCTAATATGCCTAGTGCTTTTATAGGAAGCTTAAAGTTTCAGAAATTTCTCAGAGAAGCTACAACTTCTGAGAGGAAGTTCTCAGCCAATATTTATCCTAAAGCAAAGGAATGGCCCACTGGGATCTCACTGGTCCCACTGGTCCCCAAAGAACCCCTAAGGAGAGCCCCAGAGGAGCTGTGGAATGGACATGGTGCACACAAGACTTGCACGCACTCCTGCAATCCAGATTGGCACAGCATTCAGCAACGGAGCCATGCCTGGGATAGACCAAAATGTGCCACCAGTTCAGCCAGCAAAGGAGTGAACACAGAGGCTGGCTGCAGAGCCTTGAAGCCTGTTAACGCTGGGCATTTAAGGCAAGCCTAACTGTGTGTGATGAAGGAAAACAACTGACCTGTTCCTCTGAGCTCTAACGCTCAGATGTTTGGACTGAACAACTGCTAAGGTTCACCCCAAAAGCCCTGGTGGACCCTTGTATGGATGGATCCAGGCACCCTCCTCACAAAAGGCCAACCGCTGTCATTTCAGCATCTGAGCGGCCTTCCCGGTGTGAAGAGACATGCAGCACGCTGTTTCTTTGAGGCTCAGTGCCACTGGCTACAGGCTGCTTTTTCAGAAGTGTCAGAATTTTGTGTACCAGCTCTTACACATAAAACATATCTGCTACAGAGCCATTGATGCATCACCACAGGAGGCAGGGAAGGAGCTAGCATATATTAAATCTGGTTTTCACATGCATTTTGCCAGGAATAACAAAGGCTATTATAATCCTGCATTCCCAAATGATCCTTTAAAAAAAAATTTTTGAAACTATGACTCAAACGCTAACAAGCAAAATCTACTCCCATGCAGCTAGCCAAGGAGTTCAAGTTCCTTTGGCAAAGGGCGTTAACCACAAAGCAAGTAACATGTTTGCTGCAAGAATGACAAGAAGGGAGACCTACCTTCATCTTTGTTTTTTGTTTACATGCTTCCATTAGTACCCAGGGGAGTTTAACTCTGGGCTGGGGGACATGGCATAGTAAAATCCTCAGGTTTCAGCACTCCTCTTGGCCATCCATCACCCCGCAACTTCTCCCCAGCTATTCAGTCCCGAGGCATTAAGCTGTCACAGCTCACTAAGAAATTAGACTTGATGACACCTAAGCAGATTCATTAATGCATTAAGCAAATGCAATCTGATTGGTTCCTTTTTTTAGGCGTTTGGCAAGCAGTGTGCAAATAAACCTGGAGGATGAGGCTCTCAGGGGAGGGCAGGCAGCTTGCCAGTGTTCTTGCTTAAACGGAGGGAAAGAAAGCACCAGTTCCACAAAGCCACACTAGAAGAATTTACAACCTACTGCTTGCTTCAAGACAGTAAAAGACAGAAGGTGGCATCAGTTGCTTCTCCCTTCTGGAGAGATGATACAGTTTCCATACATGTCATAGCACACAGAGCATTTCAACTATGAAGGCAATGTGGCACTAATCATGACCAAAACAAATCCCAAGGGACTACCTGTCCCTTGCATGTGGGATGAATGACACAAACCACCTCTGGATTAATCTTCAGGACCGTACAGGGAACATTCTCATCATCCATAACCACATGGCTGCTGGCTGTGCAGCTGCACTGACTTACAACTTTTATTGCTCACTGCTCTTCCATCCTAATAACACAGCCTAAGCAACTAGGCCACCAAACTAAACCAGCGCAAAGGGGGGCACAGTTGCTGGTGTCAGGCACGTATCTTCACTGTTAATCCTGTCACATCCCATAACATTCACCAGCTGCCACAGGTGGTGAGACTCAAACATCTGTCCTTCCCAGAGACTCACATTTCATTACTGATAAATATAGCTATTGGCCCTGTAATTTGGTACAGTTACAGTTTTGCAAGGCACATGAATACATTATGATTGGCATATATTTGACTTGTGCAGGCAGCTTGCCCATAGTACTTTCACCCTGGGCTATGATCTCATTAGGCCTCACGAATTAAGCAGGACCAGGCTGGAAAGATGGTTGGAGGAGAATTCTTAAGTGCAACAGGACACAGGACATGCAATTCCATAAGAAACACATTTCTAGGAGATACTGCTACGTGAAGACGTTTTGCTAAGACATTTTGTGCCTGACTGCAAAGTATGCCTTCTTTGGGGGAAGGAAAATTCAGTAAAATCCACATCAGTATGGTCTATACATTAAATATACCTATACGTATGTATAGGAATATTATCCATGTGATCTGATCAAATAGGATGTAACTATTTGTATTCTGCTCAGCTAAATTTCCTCTGAGGCACCCACCACATGCATTGCCATTCTTCACTGCAAGGTGACTGTAAAGCACCTATACGGCAGAGGATAATGCAGCAGTTGTTACCTGCTTAACCTCCTCTCCACGTTACTTTAATTTATTAGAACTAATGCTCTTGATTATTTTTCTATAATAAACACAAACACCAGCCTCGTGGTTCTGGAGAACCTAGCAAGAGCAAAATAACACACATGCAGCTCATTGCTTATTCCTTCCTCCAATATCCAAGGAGTCTGCACAGCCTGATACTGCAACCATCTCACTGTAATAGAGTAATTCCTATTTCTCATCTAGGCTTTGTACTTACAGATGGAAAGTCCTCACGTGCAACTTCTCCGGGAAAAGGCTACCTTGATTGCCACTGAAGGAAGTGAGGCAACCAGACTTCAGAACCCCTACTGATAATTTCCTCATTTTGTTTTAAAAACCTTTTGTTTCTCTCAACACCTATTTAATTCTACTGCTGAATATTTAAAGAGATAAGATGCTTTGCAAAAGTTAAAACTTAGCTGCTGGTTCAGGTAATGGCTGATAAAGCTCTCGAGTTTTAAAGCAAAACTGTATCTATTGACACAGATATTTTGTTTAGAAAAACAAGCTTTGGTTGAAATGTTTGTGAATAAATTAGCTGACAAATATAGCTCATTTTGCTATCTACAAACCAATACTGACTTTTATGCAGAAAGTGATTATTAGCAAATATTTTCCAAATAGCTCACAGAAGCAACATTCAGCTGAGTAATTATTCTTGGAACAATTCGCCACACTGCTGCCTCTGTGCTCGTGGTATACGTGCAAGTGGGTGCCCAAGCCATATGGCATCATTTCTGCTTCCTAAGTAATTGAAGTGGGCAAAAACCAGAAACAAAATGAACCCTAAATTACAGCTGCGTTTCAGTTTGAATTTTGAGCAAGCAATTATACGTACTAAAATTCTTGAATCTTTGCAATTTCTGAATATTTCACTGAACAAACCAGTAGCTAGGCAAAAAACCTCCTGTAATAGCAACCACAATGCAGCTTTTCCCAGAAGATATCACAACATGATCATGTATTTTACTCACAAAAACATAAACCAAACTTTCTTCAACCCAACCCATTCAGCCTGCTCTATTAGTTCTCTGTCATAGGAGTCTTAGTGAGTCTGAAGTTCTGGACATAGCAGTCATTTGCTGCAAAAGAAGGTATAGCTGTGTCAAAGTATAAGTTTTTCTGAGTGTGTCCGGCTAGATGGATATTTAGGGGCTCTGCAACTGCTTGGATAACACCGGAAAAGGCATTTCTGTTTCCCATGCACCCAATGTCCGTAAGGACGCAAGACCACACAGTTCCTCAGCCCCAAACCTCTGCAAGCTTCCCCTGGCCCCCAGCCCACCCACTGCTACCTCCACAGGGAAACTCTTCTGCTCATGGCCAGGTCAGGGCACACAAGCCCCAAACAGCTGCATATCTCAGCAGTAGAGCTGAAGGAGTAAATCAATGCCTGTCCATCAGCAGCCTAGTCCTTGTTTCACCCAACTGAAGCATCACACTTGCCTCTCCTGAAGGACAGCTGTACAAGTGCAAACTGTATGGAGCTGGAAAGCAGCTGTAACAACTTTCAGCCCATTATTGCATTATTTGGGTTTTGCTTTCACACAGCAGGAGGGTTAGATGAAGATAGACCAGATCCTAAATAGGAGGCAGCATCACCATATGACTGATCTACTGTATTTTGGGGAAGGGAGTGGGAGAAGAAGAACAACCACCAGGCTGCAGAGTGTGGTTTGCCTGCTTGTCACAAAACCTTTCCAACACATCTAATGTACCAGCAGTCTCCTGACCAACAACTGCAAAACCTCTAGATTCCTGCATGGCACTTAAACAGTTAAATCTATTTCAGTGCAAACCCCCCTTCGTCCTTTATACAAGCAGGAGTCAATGTCTTACCCTGTTTCACATCTGGCCATCACTTCATTTTTTTTAAGCTGTGTAATTAAGAGCTTATATAAAGTTGATTTAAAGAGAGCCTGCACTCTGGATGACTCCACTGAGAGTGAGGTAAAAGAGCCTTGACAGGTCAGGGTTGGGTTCATTTGCTTTGTTTCCTCAAACATCTGAAGTTTCAAGGAGAGGTCCTAGGGAGTGCAAAGGATCTGAACAGAGGTGTGACTGGAAACCAGATCCCTTGGGGATCTTCAATTCTTGTCTAATTCATAAATTTCCCAACAGCTCACATCAAGCACTCTGAAGCAGAGATCACAGCTGGGTTTATGCCCTCCATTAGGATGAAATATTGTATCTGCCCATGGCAGGTCTCCTGCACCTTGGTCTAAAACACCGAGCCCAGGACTGCCAGAGACAGGACTCTGGACAAGACAGGTAATCTAAGCCCCATCCCACCTGTCAATTCATACATTCCTAATTAAGCACACCTTGTCTCTCACCTTTGTGAAACAAGCCAGTTAAATTAGCTGCAGCTTTATTCCTCTTGCAAACCTCTGCCTAACTTTCAACTAGCTGATTTCACAGCCATTTGCAGCCCTGTAAGTAATAACTTATTTACAAATACCTTCTCAAACTTCATACACAGTGCTGGCAGGTGGTCATCACAGCTCCAAAACCAGGTGCCCACTCCGAAGGCAGAGGTGGGCAGATACACCTTCGTGTCTGCACCAACATTACCAAGGCAATTTCAATAACATATAGCCAGGGTGTTTCAGAGTGCTCAGCAAAGGTTTGTGGGTTTGGGTGCAAGTGCTAAGCACCCTGCAGAGGCTATCTGAGGGCTAATCAGGAAGGGGATAGTGAGCAGGAAACCACAGAGCAAAGTGAGGGATGAGGACAGCTGTCAAGGAGGCAGTTTCTCTTTTTCAGTCAGATCATTGACCCTCAGCTGCAGATCCATTCCCTATTCTCCTAATACAAAAGCAGTTTGGTGCTCACCAAAAAAATGGGGAGTTCTTCATCTCAGTCAGCCTGTTACCCAGCCAGGCATCCACCCCCCAAACCAGCTGAGGGAACCAGCCCTCTGAAACAAGGCTGGAAACTCTCTGAAGAGCAAGATGAAGCAAAACAGAAGCAGTTCCTGAATTTTTTCCAAGTGAATAGCACTTGTGTAGCACATACTCTTTGGTGAGGTATTGAGTGCCTGTGGGGAGGCGTTGGGAGTGGGGTTCTGTGGGGCAGTCTCTGTGAGGAGAGGCCAGGGCCAGTCCCACATCTGCCCCCCCCCAGGGCCCTGCCCAGCCCCTCAGACAAGATGGCGGCACCTGGGGGGAAGCATACTTAAGGGAGGGCAAAACACCACAAAGACAGGGAGGAGTGGGGAAAAAAGTGAGAGAAACAGCCTGTGAGCACCAAGGTCAGAGAAGAAGGGGGGGTTGCAGGCATCAGAGCAGGGATTGCTCTGCAGACCCCAGAGAGGAAACCACGATGGAGCAGGTATCCACATTCAGCCCATGGAGAACCCCGCACCAGAGGAGGTAGATATTTTCTGAAGAAAGCCATGGCCCATGGAGAACCTGTTCATCCTGAAGGACTGCAGCCCCTAGAAAGTACCCACACTGGGACAGGGGAAAAGCGTGAGGAGGAAGGAGCAGCAGAGAGGAGCTGTTAGGGACTGACCACAGCCCCCATCCCCCTGCACCACCCCATCAAGGGGGACATTGGAGGTAGAGGCGTCAGTAATGAAGGGGTGAAGTTCAGTCTGGGACAAAGGGGAGGGGAAGGGTGCTGTTTCACTTTTGCCTTTGTTTCTCACCATCCAAATGTCTTTTACCTGGCAACAAATCCAAATAATTTTCCCCAAGTCTGGTCTGTTTTGCTCATGATGGTAATTGGTACGTGATCTCCCTGTCCTTATCTTTGCCCATGAGCTTTTTTCCATCTTATTTTCTCCCCCACTGCCTGACTGAGGAGAAGGAGCAGGAGAGAGAATGGGTGGGCAGCTGGCCAAGGTCAACCCACCACAGATGACATTGCTGCACTGGCACCGTAGTGACAAGAGGAGATGAAAAATGTAGGACCTCCCTGTAAGCTCCAAGAGAAACTTGAGGTGGCCAGACTCCACAAAACCCACTCTAATTGCTACAAGATGGCTTAGATACAAAGGCAAAAGGTACCAGTATAAAACACTATACTAACTCCTACGGGCCCCCTCTGGCAAGGCCTGGAAAGCAAGGGAAGATTTCTGCAGCTGTTTTAAGACTTCTCATCACTTGCAGCTGTATTCATGTTTCTAGAAGGAAATTACAGGGCTGCACTTGAGTTCTACCCTTGAGGCACACATCAGAGTTGAACTTGCACAGTCACTCATTTTTGTTCCCCCCCAGCCTCTAATGAACAAGGATTTCTTGCACAAACATACACCTCCCTTCTGCTCTGTCAGCCTTTCCTCTCTTCACATACTGAGCTGAAATTGTTTCCCATTAAATCATACTTTAAACCCTTTTAGAGTACAGAAATGGAGAATGTTGCAGTTAAGATAGCTGGAGCAGATGAGATCCCCCCCCAACCTCCCTTCTCTTCAAGATATTACAGCACTATCATACAAAAGAGCATTAAATGCTGTTTTTTAAATGGCGCTGTTTATGCGGCCCAGGCAAGTGAGAGGTGTTAACGAAAGGAAGGACTGTGAAACAGAGGGATGCCGAGAGGAACAAGAGCAGGCTATCTTAGGAGATGCTAATCCAGCAACTGAAAGCATCGAGCTGACTGGGAGGTTAATGGAAGGAAGATTTGTACAGGAGAATCTACTCTAACCTAATCCTTCAACAGCCATAATGCGATGACACTCGGAGCCTTCCTCAGCAAGCCCTATTTTTGACGTTCAGGGCATTTCTTAGCAGATACAATTAAGGCTCTAATCTCAAATCCTCAGGAGAAAATAAGTCTTTGGCCTCAAAGTTAGAGGTCTTGTCTAATCAGTCATTTCCTCTCCTGGGTGACACAGTGACATCAGCTGCTGTACCTGGCCTCAGCGTTGTATGCTGAACTCCCTCCGGCAGTTCCCTAGCTCTCAACAGCCTCAGCAAACAGCACCTACAATGCTCCTGGGCCTCCCAGACCTCGGCTACTCTCTCCACCAGTTTATTGTCCCAGCACATCAATGACATCTCAGTATCAGATCCCCTCAAAAGGGCAGCCTCTGCAATGTATTTAACCACATACTTCAGTCTAGAGCAGAAGTTTCAGCTGTGGCAAATGCCATGCTGCAACCATCACTGCCTTCAACAGATTTGTGGAGACATCAAGGGGGAAATACGGCCTTTACAGAGGAACTAACGGAGGCATTTATTTAGAATAGCTTTCTTGCAGTCACCCCCTGAGGAACGTAATGATGTCCCAGAAATAAGGCTATCCCTGCCCTAACTTCAGCATTTTGCTCTGATCCCCTCCCCTTTTCACATTAGCCCCCACCAGCAAGGAAAGGGCTGAGGGTGGACAACAAAGCAACATCACCGGGTTTTAGGACTGGCACGCCAGCCAGCAAAGAACAGGGACTTGCTGTTTCAGACTACCTGCATACTTAGCCTGTTCACCAATAAATTAGGCTTGGTTCTTTTTGGGAGGTGCTTTCTGAAGCCACAGGAACTAAAATTACACTTAAAAATCTATGGTAGCTGAGATCCTGTGCACACTAGCAAAGCTTCATGCAGCAGAAAAACACACTGTACAAATTAATTTGGACAGATAGACCGTGCTTATTCAACTCCCTTTTCTACAGATACCTTCTCACAAGGACTGGATTGGCATCCTTTATGGTCCCTGAGCGCACTTAATTTCTGCGTATTTCCAAAAGTGTTATCACCGCTTTACATAAAAACTGATCAAGTTCGTTCTTTTTTCTGTCACTCCAACATTTTAAGAATATTGCAACAGCCTTCCCCACAGAGGACACAGACTGATGCCGTGCCAGACAGAGAGCCAAAAGTCATGTTCAAAGGGGCACATGCTGAGACTTGCCTGCGTGATGGATCACAAAGGCAGCACAGATGGAGGTGGAGTACTACAGCGGCTTTGTTAGCTGCATTTTCCCCACCATTTTGCAAAGCAATCAACAGCTTGGAGCTACGGACTGAAAGACAAGAAGAGAAACCTGCCTTGATGGTTATTTTGTCTCTTCCAATGCCTCAAAACTATATTTCCCTTTGTGACGGTATTTTAGGTGTTTCACTGCCTCGCCCAGCAATCTGACATTTGGTCACCTTTCCGAAATATTTTGAATTACAGCACCGTTATCAACACATCCATTTTTAAATGCTGGACTACGACTACTCCCTGGAACACCACTGCTTCCCAGGGCAGTTCTGAACACCACAAAGAAGTGAGAGCAGCTTGCACCTGGTGAGCAGCTCTGGAGCAGGATTTCACTTGCACTGCTGCCCACTGTACTACCCCTCAGCAGTGCTCCTCGCCAGGACCGAGTGGGAGACAAAATTTCAGGTTGAAGTCTGAATTCAAGATGGATGAATTCAATAGACTTGAATTTAAAAACAAAACCAGAAAAAAACCCCAAAAACTACCAAAAAACCCCAAACTGACATAATTGGGGATTCTTCTATGACAACATTTCTCTTTAATTTCTCCCTCCTTTATCATTCACTTCACCCTCTCCCTTTTTGGTGCATCAAACTATCAGTCTGTTCAAAAGTCATTTCTTCTGCAAATGTACCATCTCATTTCAAACTTCAAGCTTCCAGAAAATCAAAATATTCAGACACCACTTCTGAGCTAAGAGCAACCTTATATCAATAACAAGATACACTTGTCCTAAAAGACAGACTAAGAGGAGATCATCCACAAAGAGCAGTGAGGACCATGGTTCTGACCTGTGGTGCGAAGACAAGGGTGGCCTTACCAGGGACACAGGAGGAGGATGTTAATCAGCCCACCAGTGTGTGCAGCGTGGTTTCCTACTTGCAACATTTTGGAAGCACCAAGAAGGACCTGGATGCCACCTAGTGCTGTTCCACTCAGGCTTTAATTATATAGGAATGCAAATGTTAATTTTCCCCATCTTTTACAGGTTGCATTGGGTATGGCTGAGATGGAGTTAAATCTCCCCATAGCAGCCCTTGTAATGCTGTGCTCTGCATTGGTAGCTAGAAAGGTGTTGATAACACACCAGTGTTCTGGCTACTGCTGAGCAGTGCTGGCACAGCATCAAGGCTCTCTCCCCAACATTTTCGCCCCCCTCAGTAGCAGGCTGGGGCTGGGCAAGATCTTGGGAGGGGACATTGCCAGGACAGCTGACCCAAACTAACCAAACAGATATTCCATACCATATGACATCAGCTCAGCTATAAAAGCTAAGAAAAGGAAGAGGGAAGGGGAGGCATTTCTCGTCTTCCAAAGCAACCACTACACATACTGAAGCCCTGCTTCCCAGAAAGTGGCCAGACATCGCCTGCTGAGGGGAAGCAGAGAATAACATCATTTGTTTTCCTTTGCTTTGCGCGCGCGTCCTTTGCTTGCACTTTATTAAACTGTCCTTATCTTGACCCACGAGCCTTTGTTATATTTTCTCTCCCCGGTCCAGCTGAGGAGGGGGAGTGATAGAGCAGCTTTGGTGGGCACCTGGCGCCCAGCCAGGGTCAACCTACCACACAGGTTCAGCACATCATGCATCAGGCTGGCTTATCATTCCAGTGGGGTGCCTTTGGAAGATCCAGGGATGTGCAGCCAAAGCAGCCTCCTGCGCACTCACGAGCATGCCGGGTGCCAAGCAGACGGTTGCGGTTCTTCTGCTTGCAGTTTCTAGCAGTGGTCATCACGGCACTAATGCACATTAGAAAAATTCATCTAGAATAAGCAAAGATTGGCAAACTAAGTTAGAATTTATCAACCTTGGGGGGGGGGGAGGGAGGGGGGAGGAAAAAACACCTGGAAGCGCCAACCAAGCTCCAAAATTGTTATCAGACCTCTTCGTGACACAGCAGCAAGCACAGGTTTCAGTATCTTACTAAGGGAGTCTTCTGTGGAATTACCTTAGAGAACAATTTATTTACAGATAGCGGGAAAACCCCTTCCTATAAACATGAAAATATTTCACTGGAAATGAGAAGAGTGTAGAAAAGGAACTGTCACTTTAAAACTCCTTTTATTTAAAAGCAAAGTTATTTAGTTTGAAGCATCCACCAGAGTTCATACTTTCCAGAACAGCCTTCCCTTCACCCTATTAGTTTCCTCCAGTAAATGAACCCCTTTACCAAATCTTTAATTGTATCTGCAAACTCTATTTCAGCTACATGCCATGCTTTGAGGAGCCCAAACACACGATAAAGCTTCAGAGAACCACAGGTTTGGAGAGGACCCAAAGTCCTTCCAAACTACAAGTGCTGGAAGCCAGTCAGCTGAAAAAGTGACCACAAGTACCTGCGTTCCTACATTCCCTGAGTTCACACCATGAGATTTTTTGCATTGCAGAAATCTCTGAACCGACACAGTGCAGCTCCATCAAAAGCAGATTCTACCAACCTTCACCGTCAACCCCCATTCTCAGAAAACCCAGATTCAGCTGAGGGCAGAAAACATTTCTTTGATCTGATTGCAGGAACTTCCAACTGGAAGCAGCTGAAAGGTTCATTAGTTCCTGTACCAGACATTCTGTGTGATATCATTTCAATCTGACTTACCTCTACACCACCTTTTTGGGAAGTGTCACAAATAGTCTCACCCAATTCAGAGTGGTAAGATTTTTAATACTTTCATTGATGTGGACATGAAAAAGATTTTTGTTGATGCCAGTTTCCCACAGCAACTGTTGCCGTGGTTATAAATCATTTATTGCCCCCCATTGGCCAACAGCTGAATATAAAGAATGAGTTTACTATGTGTGAGAGAGCATGACAAATGCACAAGCCCGCTCCTTCTGAAATATGCCATCAGGCACCGAAATACCGTTGACTGTTTTATTGCAGGGGCTTTGGGAAGTCACTAAAATAACCAACCGACAAGTGCTCTCTAATGTTGATGAAAGCAAACTCCTCCAATTCACAGGTGCAAAGATTGAGGGGGTCCTAAGCTTGTGCGTTCAGCGACCACTACAGGAGGAACCTAGAGACAACCCCCTCCCCTCCAAGCCCCCATGGATCTTAAGGGAAATATTTTCTTCTCAAGGACAAAATGCACCATTAATTCCTTAAGTTATTCCTAAATAACTTAAAGAGTGCTCATTACTGAGCCAAGGTATTTGAAATAACCTAGTTAACCCCATCTCCGTGATTAGAGGAGCTTTGGATAGGCTCCAGGTCCGACCATGACTTCACTTCCCCTCCTAGATAATGTGAGATTCACTTACACAAATCTTATTTATCTCTCATACCTCCTTGCTGAGCAGTTTTGTATCTTGCTGCCAGAACAGAAGCAGACATGGAGGCACTTGGACAAAATTTTCCTCATGCAGAGGCCCAGGCTCTCTTCCAAGCAGGATTTTCTTTATGATCTTGATTTTACGATGGCTGGGTAATAAGGTAGTTTTGGAGAAAAGATTCAAGACACAGACCATGTTTTAGGCAGCAGTTGAGTCAAAAACAATCATGCCGGCAACAACCAAACACATTTTGGCAAGTTATTTCCTCTACTTGAGTGCAGTGACTTCCCACGTGTTATTTCTGCAACCCCAACAGGAAGTGGAGATCTCTCTCCCCAGTTCAAAACAAGCCATTATAGATGTTTAAATGAACTGAAAATCACCACAGCTGTCACAACATAAGAGCTGAGGCATCGAGACACCATAACTTATTATTACACGCTACCTGCTTTACAAGATCACCTCCAAACCACAGCCCCAGCAGCCCTCCCGGTGACTCCAGGTGCTCTGCACACCCAGTTAGAGAGCTTAGGGACCTACATGCCAGGAGGGAGATGGCAAGACTGACCCCGAACCCAATCCCTAACTGGAAGGGTATCGCCACCTGGCAACCAGCCAAAGTAGCAGTCACCCACTTTTAACAGACTCAAGATGTAGGAATAATTTTTCCTTCTGGGGTCCATCATACTGCTCTCTTAAGCAAAACTGAAGTTTTAAGTTGCCCACCATAAATTAACTTGAAAAGCATCTGTCTTTTCTAAAAAACACAGAAAC
Organism: Pandion haliaetus; assembly: GCA_013401275.1. NCBI lineage: Eukaryota > Metazoa > Chordata > Aves > Accipitriformes > Pandionidae > Pandion > Pandion haliaetus. Next base: position 10,713 of record VYZV01017354.1, on the reverse strand, counting down.
AAAGAGTCTCCTGGATGGTTCATCAAGGTCTTACAGCTTTGAGTTTGGACACAACTGCAAGGAAACAGTGTCTGCCACAACCATCTCTCTCCAGCCCCCTCCTTCCAGGATGCAGGGAACCAACATCCCAAAGGCCACAGATGAGTTTCTTAGAGGCAAAACTGTGCACAAAATGAGTTTTCCTTATCACCAGACAGTTCCCTCCCACACAAAGAAGGGAGAATACAGTACCAAGCCCTTGTTTCATCACAAGACAGCCTAAACTACAACTTGACTATCAAGCTGTATGCCAGCTCCATAATTTTCACGTGCATCTTTCAAATGTCTACATGCTGATGTTCCCAGTACTCAGGAATTTTCCAAGAACTAGCTGTGCATCCTACATCTTTCCTTCTTTTCTCCCTTTCCACATCCTCCTCTACCCTGCCTCCAACAGCACGTTTTGCTTTTGTTTGCTTCTTCTTAACAAATGTCATTGAAATAGTTATTTTGCGACAGAAAAGCCATTAGAAAAAGTAATTCAGAGGATGAATGAAAAAAAAAGGTTTTTTTTTAAATCAGTTAAATCACTTCCCATAGCATGCAGGGAGACCAAGAGCAAAACATCTGTACTCCAAGTCCTCACACAGCAGAACCTTTTAACAGACACAGGTGCACATCCCACATGGGCAGATCTTACTCCCCCACCAAACTTCAAGAACCAGGTGAAACTGAAATATTTAGCAAGACAGGCAACAAGCACCTCTTGCACCACATCCTGTACTAAGTCCTTTTGGAAGTAGGACCGTAACAAGAGGCAAGAACGGGAGCCACACCGCCTTACAGCAGGATGCATTTAGCGACAAGGTGATCATAATATGCTCAAAGGCACAATTCACAAGTTGCTCTTGCCGGGTAATCCAGGCAAAGGAATTTTTGTGGAGCTGGTTTGACACCCCCTGGCCATCTATGGTATTGCTCCTTACCACATTCAAAGTTTATTTACTTCTACAACCTGGAAGTAAGGCCACCACCACATGAAAAACAGCAAACAAAAATCCCTTATGCTGTGCAGTGGTGCCTGGACAAATGTGAAATACACACCTACCTATGAACTAAAACAAAAGGACACCTCAGAGTCTCCACCCCACTGATTTGATGACTGCTCAAGCACAGAGGCTTGCTCTGGACACACCTCGGACTCTTTACACAAACCCTTATCCAACCTCCGCTGCTCTGGATGAGCAGCTGGTCTGTCCTCCTCAATCTCTTCATTGCTCCAAACTTACCAGGATTAGGGCTGCAAGGAAGGACTTACCCCATTTCCAGCTTCATTCTCCAGACAACACTGCATTTTTGGAAAACAAAGACACAAGCAGCTTAGTCATTGGCTGGCTACAACCTTGGCTTTGCACCTAAATAGTTGCAAGGATTAACAAGTGCACTGAATTGTCAGTTATCAGCTCTAAGGTGAGGGAAATTTTTGGAACAACCAGCCCAATTACTTGCAGCTACCACAGCCAAACAGTTTCACACAGAACAGCTGCTTGAAGATGATGCAGGCAGAGGCCTCAGAAGACAGTGTGACCTGGCTGTCATAACACCAGAGTAGGAGACCATAACTCATAGCCCTGCTCCCAGCTCGCCGTCTGATATCAAAACAGATTCGCAGAATCTCAGTATTGGCGAGACTGAAGAACAAACAAAACATTCTTGAAATCCCCCTCCTCTTCCTGCTGCCAGGTTCTCCCACACCTCAACTCCTGGAACAGGTTTCAGGTGCACTGAAATGATGGACACAGGTGATGCCTACCTTACAGGCACAACAGGGAGTGGTGGGAAGTTTCCAGTGCCACCATTCCCCATACCCACAGTGCCAACAAGATACTCAACCTGCTCTTTGACCCCAACCCAGGGCTCCTGCTTTCACTTCTGGAAAGGCTGGTACACAGATACACGTAGGACCTTGCACAACCAAAACACAGCTGCTCCTTGTTATTCCACACCTCAAAAGCTCAGCAGACCTGCCCTCACCTGAGATGCAACAGACCTTCATTTGCACCCCTTTTGCCTGATTTGAAGCCTGCCTGCATATGGCAACATCAGTACTGGTTGAAAACTTTCACACCAGTTCAGCCTGATTTGGTGGCTTGTGCGAGTAGGCAGCGCACAAGTGTTGGCATTTATTTTCACGGCATCTCAGAAATAAAAGCCAAGCTTTACAAATTATTAAGACCCTAATCTACTGTCAGTTAAAACCCTCCGAAGACTGGAAGCCTCCAACTGCTGCCCTTCCACCTCCAGCTCTCCAGACAGAAAACGTCTCTTCCAGCTTTGTCAGTGACACAATCCCCTATGCCTCCAGGCAATGCTGCAACCCCAACGCAATCCCCAAGCAGCGGACAAACCAGCAGACAGGACTGAAATGAAGGGAGCTAAGAAACTGGTATCAATAGATGCTTTGCAGAACACTGTAAAATCAGTAACAACAGACGCTTCGCGGAACACTGTAACCTTTCAGGTTAGCTTCCTTCTCCACTAGAAATCTGCTCTTTGCAAACAGCTTTTCATCCTTAACCACAACCCCTAGCCACCCAAGGTCTCTCTCAACAAACACCACAGGACAGATGTTTGGTAAAGGAGATGTATATTTATTCACTTTACAAAGAGGGCGGTATTTAGTTGCAACAGCTCCATTTATAGACAAATATATTATTGTACAATATAGTGGTGAATGGCTCAAACCTTTACCTTGTTTTGCTCTTAAAAATGTCTGCACCACTTCAGCTTCCATTAGCTGAGCAAATAGCTGTCCTTGTTCTGCCACTAAGAGATTAAAAATCTGTAATAAAGGTATAGCTGTGCGCTACGTATTCACAAGCATTCACCTTCTCATTTCCCTGTGTTACTCCCCTCTCCCCAACCAATTCAACACAGTCTATCCTCTGGGTTAGCATTAAACTTATATACAGCCTCCATTAAAACAAAATTAGGAGCCAGTGATAGTTCTAATGTCCTTTTGAAGCACAAGAAAAGTCATTGATTTGTACATATAAAAGTCTTGAGTTCAAATCTGTTAAAAAAAAGAAAAAGCCATTTTTAAGTCAGGTTGTCATTTAGATNATTTCGGTAGGGAATTTAAATATTACAAAAATATCTCTTTTTTTGGTCTTTTTTTTTTCTTTTTTTTTTTTAAAAATGCAGCAGGATGCCCACTTGCTATTGCTAACTGAAGCATGGAAAGAAGGTATAGACCAGTTGTCTTTGATCCTTGAATATTTGAAACAAATTCAATGTAAAGCTGAACCAAGTTTACCACACAAACAGCGGTGGCAGATTTATTTCACTTGAGATACAAATGCATGTCCACATGACAGGCATAATCTGACCATGAGGTGGAAGAAATGTTTCTATAAGTAAGCGCAGGGAAATAGGGCGAGAGAAGGCTGGCATGGTTAAACATTCTGGATTCAGAAATGCACAGTGCCCCACACATGCCTCTGCACACAGGCCGTGCATTAGTCTGCACTCCCTATATGCAAATATGGCATCTTTCAGCAAGATGATCCAGAATTAGAGTTTGGTGGCCCACTTGTTTAAACTGTTAAAATTATTCTTTCTTGCTGTTATTCCTCTTCACTTTCATTTTCTGGTTCCAAATCGGAATCACCATTGATTTCCTTTTCAACAGTCATGTCTTGTTCATCAGATTGCTCCTCTTTTTCTTCATCTTCATCCCAGTTTTCCTGGGAAAAAATAAACAGGAATGTTTGAAGCTTTGACAGTCACACAATTTCAGTTACAAGCAAATGGGAGAAGACCTGATCTAACTCCACTTACATCAGAGTCTTTATCTGCTATCATCTCATCATCCGAGCCTTCCTCCTCCGAGGATTCTGCAAAGAGAAAACAATCCCTCAGTCTGGAGAACAGACTTTAAAATATCATTGTGCAAACAAAGCCCAGCCTCACATGCTGCTAAGTCTCCAGACTGTGCTATTTCAATTCCAAAACTAATTCTACCCGAAGATTAGGTTGATCAGCATGACCTAGGAACAAGTCATTTCTGTTACGATTATACAGTATAAAGTTGCAGTAGAAAAAAAGGCCAAATTGGAAGTGTACATGCACACACACTGACATCCACTACCCTGACGTCCTGCTGACTCAAACGTAAAAGCGCCTTGACTGTACCTACCTGAGCAGAAGGGCAGCTAACACTAGAAATTTGAGGTGACCAGTTAAGCAGCATACTGAACTTCCAATTAACCAGTTCCTTAATTTGTGAAACAGGGATGGGAGGGAATGAAAGGAAGTAAGAGGGGAGGAAGGAAGGAAGAACCAACTACAAGACGCCCGCATCATTAACCACCGAATTTCCTGCCACGGACTTCCCACAGAAACTCTACTTGCAGATTGTACACTAGCAGATAAGCACAGGAGCATGATGAACAGCCATCAAGTATCGGCCGTCATGTGAACCCAGGAGCTGAGCTACACCGAGCATACAACACTTACCATCCTCATATACCAGCTTTGCAGTCTGATTAACCTCAGTTACATCCTGAACTGTTTCCGATGCTGCAACCTGAAAGGAATTTGCAGATTAGCCTTAGATGCAATCATATATTGCAACCTTAAAAGTCAACAAAACTCATAACAATGTAAATGAAGTCTACATCAAGTTTAGCACACATTAATTCATTTATAGTAGCAGTTTAACAGTCAAACAAGTATGAAGGACAAAGTAAAATTTTAAGGCATCTGCTCTGAAGTGGCCCAGTACCTCCTATTTATTCCCCTTTAAAAATTTATGGGTTAGTATACACATTTGGCAGGAAAAACATGCGTGACACTTCCAGTGAGCATGGACTGACTAGACAGCCAACTAAGTGTACTGCTTTGAGTGTTATCAGCATAGCTGTAGAGCAGCTGTATTAAGTTCCCGATGACAGGTCCCCTCACATGTAATCACAACAGGAGGTTAATTCTGCAAACGATACTTCTGCACATCCCATGTTACTTGGAACTCACCTGGGTGACAAGAATGAAGAGTCTTCCATGTAGACGGGAAAGCTTTTGCAAAGTTTTTACCCTGCTTTCCATTAACTGGTATAGCATTCCCAAC
>VYZV01017348.1:2176-21817 GCA_013401275.1 Pandion haliaetus | reverse complement strand
AAAACCCTGACAGTGTGGATCACTGTATTTGTTATACCTCAAACGCAATGAATTGTTCTCCAAACCATGTAAGTGCTTTGTGGTTTTGCCACTCTTTGTTATTTGTAACTATTTTGCCATTTTTTAAATAAATAATGGTTAAAGGGCTATTTAATATTGTAATGTCATTTCTGTACATATGAATACCATCCATTTAGAAGACAAGTATTACATGGTGTATCTGTGGTGTAAGGAAATGCATTTAGAACTTCTGTACATTCCATTTGAAAGAAAATTATGTGTGACTGTGAATTTGTTAGAAGACATGGTGATTTTTTTTGGTAATTATATGATTCTCAATATGGGTTACATGGATTATTGATAGATGAACCTCCCTGAAATGAAGAAGAACAAAAACTTACTTTGCACAGAGCCAGCAGGAGCTTTGCACTCTGCTCACACTCTTTGAAACTTACAACATCTTATTTTCTTTCAACAGAAAGCTTTTCTTTACAGACTATGGGAATGCTGCCAAGGTTGAGAGATGTGACATGGATGGAATGAACAGGACGTGGATAGTAGACTCGAAAATTGAACAGCCAACCGCTCTTGCACTAGACCTCGTCAATAAATATGTGTACTGGGTTGACATATATCTGGATAGTGTGGAGGTTGCTGACTATCAAGGGAGAAAGAGGCATACAATAATTAAAGGCAGACAAGTAGGTATTTATTTGCATATTAGTACAAAGTAATAATACCAATAAATGAACGTACATAATGCTAGCAGTAACAGTAATTTCAGGGTTTTTTCTCTTTATAGTTCAAATGCATTAGACATTAAGAGATCCATCCGCATGTTTTGTTTTATTTGCACTTTAGCCCGTTTTGCAACCTACGGACAAGTTTCCATGCAGTGTCTCATTAACAATGCACCATGTAAGTCACACTCCCCATTGTAAAAGACTTCAGGAGGGAAAATATGGGTCGATGGAAAGATACTAGGGGATAAATTATTAACGACAAGAAGATGTCCTTGCCAATTTGGGAAGAAGAGACAAACAGGCACAAGAATGTGAAAGAAACAGAATAGCAAAAGCTCTTCACTTGTTCAGACCAATCTGGATGCCCTTAAGTCATATTTTGTTGATAGCAGTGATGCTTTTCCCAGTTGATCCAGATGTTCAGAGTCATAAATACAAGTGCTGAGACTGTATGAGTCTTTGAGCAGGAGTATATCAATCCGTTATTGTTGCTTCTGCTTGGAGAGTGGGGTAGTAGGTAGCAGGGAAAGGAAGGGTTCCCTGGCAGTTGTGAGGCTGATGTAAATTGAGGGAAAATTAGCAAAGACCAAACTGTTCCCGGTTGCTACTTGGACTCCCAGAGCTGGTGTGGGTACCATGTTTACATCTGCTTCTGCCTGAGGTAAACGGGGCATGTAAAAATGTGCAGGCAAAATAAACATTTTACCTGTTCTGCTGTCATTCTTTCTGTGCTTCCAAGTAATCACTGTTTGCCAAGAGACAACTGGTTAGTATAACTACCATGTAAAAATAGGCAGAAAATGTGGCAAACACCTTCCTATTTTTTACCAAATTACTTCCAGTCTTTAGCCAGTTGTTCTGGAATAACAGGTCTTGTAAACGCTTTTTGTTTTTGTTTTTGTTTTTTTTTTTTCCTCCAGGTAATATTTTGGAATAGATACTTAAAAAAAGAAAGCCATTTTCAGCAGCAACTAACAAATACTTTTACAGGCTTGTAACTCAGTTGTAGTGGTGTCATAGAAGAGATGCTTGTTTTTTCTCTTCTATCTGAAATTTAGATGGAAAAGAGGATTCTTTCTCAAGTTGAGAGGGATTCTTTCTTCTCTAAACTGAGAAAGGAGAAGGATGTCTGTATGTCAGTATGGGTGAAGGGTATTAAAAAGTTTGGCCTCTCGGTTGGGCACTGCTATCACAAAAGGAGAAGCGTATTGGTTGTCTTTCCACTCAAATGAAAACTTGGTAATTTCACAAGGCTTTGTGCCTGCATTTGCCAAGGTTTAGAATGACTGTTGCTCCAAGTTATTCCTCATTAGCCAAGGAAACAGCAGACCAGAAAACTATTCTGAAGAGATTTTAAAGGTTAAAGTTTATTACATAAGTACAAGGTATCAAAAGACCTGCTTTCCAAATGATATGGGCTTTTATGATTGATAGCCTGGGTGGCTTTCAAAGGACTATTCTTTGTAGCAAACAACATTTCCATTCATGCATAAGATAGCTGGAAAGCTTCATGAGACGTAAAAACCAACAAATGCATAAATTAAATTCAAATAATTAAGTGGTCATAAAATGCACTGTAAAAAGAGTCACATGGTTTTAATAGTGTAAATATAGAAAAGCTCTCGTGACCTAAATAATTTTAAACTGAGTGCAAATGGAAATAGGGAAGAAAGGATTATAATGCAGAGGAGAAGTCAACAATTTGGTACAGATGCATCATTATTTTCAAGGCTCTTTTCCATGTGACTGTTATTGGATTGCATTTCTATTGGGTCTTAATTTTTTTTTTTTTTTTTTTTTTTTTTTTTTGTAAGGGAAGAGGTTTACNTTTTTTTCTGGATAAGGGCAGAAGACAATGGCAAGACTTGGCCAACTAGGGGGTAATTTCCAGAAAGGACTGAAATATTTGTTGCACGACAGGGGTTCTTTGTTTGCTTTTGGTTTGGTTTGGTTTGGGTTTTTTTGGTGTCGTATGTCTGAATTTGTGAGTAAGTGTGCTAAGTAAATACTTTGTGGTGAGCAATTTATTGATTAAACTAATAAGACGTTCAGCCTGTGAATATCTGAACATCTGCCAACAAATCCTCTCTAATTTGTTCAGCTTTCATAATTGTCAATGCGATATCTTACATTTTCTAAATCTATCAATCAAGCACAACTGCTAGGTTATTGAACATTTCAGGTTTGAGCTGTGATCTATCTAATGTTAGGTAATTTTTAATCAATGTACCCAGACACATCACAAATTAATAAAATTTTAGCATTCACTTTTTGAGAAACAAGCAGTACTGTGTGACCACAACCATATTCAAAGACACCAACACAAAAGGTACACAAGTATAGCTGAGGGAATTTGTATATTTATTCATTTATTTACTTAAGAAAATATTCAGTGGGTATATCTCGCACAATTTGTCTTGCTTTGTTTATAACATAATAAAAAAATACATCAATTCAACCTATAAACTTTTAAATAGCTATATTTACTATATTTATTAGTTAATGCTAGTTAATTTATCTTAGTTATTATTAGTTAATTAATATTAGTTAATACTAAAATAAACTGTTGCACTTAAACTATACAGGAGTTTTTAAAAGACAGAGAAACTGGGAAATTCAGAGGATAAATGAATTTGGATTGCTAAGTATTTTGAATTTTCTGCCTTTCTTGTACAAAGGTTTTCTAATTATAAACTTTGGACTACAAGAATGTGAAATATACTTGTAGTGTAGTTTGTGTGTATTATTTACAACTATTTATCAACATATTCAGAAATCCTTTTGTACACTTTAGCATATACAATTCACAGTAATGTTTGATGTTTACAAATCATAGATATACCTGAAATATTCAGCTAAAATAATGATACCATTTCTTTTTCTTTTCCAGATTAGGCATCTTTGTGGTTTGGCAGTATTTGAAAACTATTTATATACAGTTAATTCAGATAACCTCAGCATTTTACGAATAAACAGATATAACGGCACAGATGTTCAGTCTCTTGCTAGACTTGACAATGCTAAAGAGATCCATGTGTACCAGAAAAGAACTCAAACAGCAGGTAAGATCAAAATTCCTCTTTCTAGGAAATATAAAACCAAGTATTAGGTGGATGCGTGGTTAAAAAGGTTCTTCCAGAAAAATGTGTCGGAAGATGCAGTGAAAATTTGTCACTGCAGCAAAACTCTGTTGCTTCTCCATCTGCCCATTTTTCCGTGTACTTACTGCCAGTTTTCCTTCACCTCTAAGCTCCTAACACCGCTGCTTCCTGAGCATTCAGCTTGGAGAACTGCCAAAGAGCCCTGGTCTGCAAGTTTCTGACTCCACACACTCAACGCTTTCATAATTTAACACCTTCAGAATTGTTAGATGTCAGTCCCATGCACATGCTTGGGTCTCAGACCTCAGAGATTCCTGGTTTCTCTGGGCCTGCTTTTCAGACAGACTACAAACGTCAAGAGAGCCCCTGTCTTCAGGGCTGCCAAAAAAGCATGGAGATGGTGTGTGGGCAGGTAGCCTGCCGAACTGCCAGCACAGCAACTGGTGAGATAGGAAATTGCTGTTAGGTTTTCCTTGGTTTGTACAAATATAATTTTTGCCTTCTGTGGAAGAAATCTTCCTTTTCATCTAGAATGAGAAACTTCTTTTTATAATCTCCGATTTTTTGGTAAAGTAGCAATTTCTGAGGTCCATAGTCCTGTATGACTCCAGTCATGGCTCTGATCACATACTTTCTGCATTCAGAACAGCAGTGTGATTTGCGGGAACTTTGCGCAAAGCAGGCAAGATACTTTATGTGAATTTTTTTATATGACCGATAGCAATAAATCGTTGCCATGACTGCTTGGACAGAAAAGCAAGCACATCAATTCTGGTGATCAACGTAAATGTTACTAAACAGACGGACTGCTTTTAGAGAAGTTTCTGAAGCGGCAACAAACTCTAAATTGATGCAGACTGGGTGAACTAATTTTCACCCTATAGCCGAGGGCACTGAGTTGCAGATGTCAGTGTCTGAAGGAGGCTGCAAAGACTCCTTCCTTGCTATAGACCCCCTCTTGTACCCCTGAGGGAGCAGAAGAGGTTGAGTAGATGAGAGACATGAGCACAGTGTAATCTTTTATTACATCCTGTGATGACTCTGTTCCTCTTGCCCTTTGTTCACTCTGCTACTTCTTTTGTTTTGAATGGACATATTTGTTCCTTGTCGAGATGTGCTGTAAAAGCTGTCTCAGCTTACTTGCGTTTCTGTATACCTTTAACAATATCGACCTTAAAGCACTTGATTGCTTTTAAAAAAAAAAAAATAAAAAGCTTGAGGGAAAGGAGAAAGAAGAATAAAAAATCTTCTGAGCTAAAATACTGTTGGCCTGTTGTAAAACAGCTTAGTAACTGCAGGATAGCAAGATAGATTTTGTTTTCTCTTCAGATTTACCTTAAAGAGTTTAAAAAAATGAATTTGATATATTAGTCTGCTAATTTAGACCCATGCATTTTGAAAATATGAAATCAAGGGAAAGGAATTCTTTGGCTTCTTCAACTGCATTTATGGCCCAACTGTACAAATATGGAAAAACACTGCAAGGCTCGTTCTGTCCCTTAGTGTCTGGACAGGTATCTGCCCCAGCAAGGTGCTGTCTAATGGAGTTGAATGAATAGCAAACTGCATTGGCATGGGATTCACTCTGTTCTCACAAAAACCAGCCAACCAACCAAATGAACCAAAATAACAAATAAAAAAGGGGAACAGTGTCACCTACCCCAGGGGAATGCTGCCTGGCAAATGCTGTGCAGAAGCTTATGCAAAAAGGGGCGATCGCACACACCGATGGGTATGGCTTGATAGCCACAAAATGGCCCTTTGGGTTACTTTTCTGGTTTGGGTATCATCTTAAAAAACCACCTTCCTTTGTAGTTATATTCTAGGGAAAGATTTATTGTGACACAAATTCACTATTTTTTCTGTCTAAACTTTCTACATGCTGATGCATATAATTATCTTGCTTTAAATGGATTTGAAACGTGCTGTTTTTCGCTCGCTGTAGTTAGAAGCCATGCATGTGAAGTGGACCCGTATGGAATGCTGGGGGGATGTTCGCACATCTGTCTGCTCAGCAGCAACTACAAAGCACGGACTTGTCGCTGCAGGACTGGCTTCATCTTGGGGAGTGATGGCAGGTCATGCAAAAGTATGTTATTTAAATCAGAGTCTGCCAGCCGTGAATATTCCAGGGTATAGATCTGGGTGTTATTTAACATGTTTATCAATAACAGTAGAAATCACATGGGCTGCTTTTAGGAAAAATTTGTTTGCAACATGTACCTGACTCTTTGTTCATATATACACCTTTCATTCCCTTAAAATGATTTGATTTGGCTTAAGTTCATAGAAGTGACAAATTAAACCCGGGATGCTGTTTAAAGAATTTGAAAAATCATCGCAAGTTAATCAGTCGTACTCTTCATATACTATACATTCTCACAGTACATAGGTACTGAAGTGCTCTTAAGTAGTTTGTCACATCTAATTTCTACCCACACAATTAACTTGTAACTCAGAAGCAGACTATTCATGTGAATAAGCCAAGCAAGGTTTTTCTCATAATGCTTTGTGAAAGCAAACTATGGTTGTAACTAACATTAGGTATATACAATCTGTTGGTCACCTACAGTCAACGGGACAGTCCTGAAAGTTTTGGGGAATACCTATTTTTCTCTGGTTTCTTGATCAAATGGCATTGATTTAGTTCAGATGAAAGGCATGCAGCTAGATACTTGGATATATCTGACCTCAGTCAAACCTCATACATTTTTTCACTAATGATTCCAACAAAAAACCCTGAGAGGCATTAGAAAAAGTATGCATCTTAGAGAATTTTGAGAGGTATATTGATAGTACTAAGGAATATACTAAGTATATTTATAAATAATATCTTTGAGGAAAGAAAATCACCTTACTAAGCTTCAGTTACTTGTAATTAACCTACTTGATTAAATTGTAGAAACCTCCTCAGAAAGAAGAAATATTGGTATCCATATTTTGTATCAGTATGAAAGAACAGTGGGTGTTGATCTGTTGTATTCCTTCCCATTTGAAAGAAATTTACTGTAATCTTTTGTCTTGTTTGTTTCTGAGAATCTTCAGGTGAAAAAAAAAATGGTGTTTTGTATTTGCTGGAGTTATGGTCTTGTTAGATTTAATGATTGCTTCAGTCATGGTCTACATTACCCTGATAGGTCCTAATGAATTGTAAAATTAAATGTCTACAAAGCTATATATGTCCATTTCACAGTAGATGCCAAGTTATTCTGTGATTTAACATTGCTTTTCAGTATGAACTTCTATAGAAAAAAATAATTAGATGTAAGCAGCTCACTGAAGTAATTTGTATTTTAATTAAGGTAATATAATTAGCTAGATTTCTTGAGCATAGATACTTTTGGAATATATGAAAGTTTAATTTTTGGTATTGAATAACGCTCCTGCTCCCCCACTAATTGTGCCAGTTAATTAAACAGTGACATTATGCACTGTAAAGAAGATTAGGCCGCATCAGTTGTTTATGTTTGTAATCTTTCTTTTGCAGGACCAAAGAATGAATTGTTTCTTTTTTATGGGAAGGGACGCCCAGGAATAATACGGGGAATGGACCTGAACACCAAAGTATCTGATGAATACATGATCCCTATAGAAAACTTGGTCAATCCTCGTGCTCTGGACTTCCATGCCGAAACCAATTACATCTACTTTGCTGATACTACCAGTTTCCTAATTGGACGACAGAAAATTGATGGCACAGACCGAGAAACAATCCTCAAAGATGGTAGGTAATGCTGACTGATAGTGACATTCAGAGAATCTCCCTAAGGAGAAGTTGAACTGACATTTACAGATAATTTTAAGCTTTATTTAAATCTCCCATGGAAGACAAAACCAAATTAGACCTTGAACAGAGTTGGAGATAATTCTTTTTTTAAAACTTCCTGTTTATTTTTCCTGAGTGCAGAAGTTTAAAGTTTGGTTAAGTTGCTCTGTTGTGGATTCTTACTTCGTCCATTTAAGCTTCTACCTGTCAGTAAGTAACTCCTACGTTTCTGAGTATCCTTTCACTAACTGAATACAATGGATCCATAATGTAGTTCTTTGCAATCGTTCACTGAGCCACCCTGTATCCTTATGGACTTTACAAGACTACTTCAATCCAACCTGTATCACAGTGTGGATTCTGGAACTTATTCAAGTAGTTTGGCAGAGTGAGACTTCCGTAGTGCTTGCAAACTCATTAGAAAAAAAGCATTGTCTTTTCTGATGCATTTTCTATTGTACCTGTGGAAGCAACAGGAAGACCTAAACATTTTTTAGAACCTTAATTAAGATATTTGCACCGTTTTATTATACCAATGAAAGAGAATACCAGCAGTTCTCTAGTTTCCACCTCTCCAGCCACACTTTACAGTATGTCCCTGGTCTAGAATCTTCTCATACTAAATGTTGTTTCAATGATAAAACCTCCAGTTTGTCAACCCGTATTTCTTTTTCTTTTACGGACCCTTTTCATGAAAGACTGCTTCAGCAGGAGGTAACAACTGCTTCATTTCCTAGTACTCAAGAAGATAAGCAGCATGAATATTCATCTTGGCCTTCAGAAAGCTTAATATCTTTACTTGTAAATTGAAACTCGAGACCGTGAAAGTAACAAAAATACCATTGTTTTAGCACAGGGATTTTCATTCCCCATCATTCATAACCCATGTTTTAATCCACCCATCTCAGAGAAGTTATCTCCAGTTTGCAGTGATATGGTGCTGTTTTGGTAAAAGGTCTCTGCACAATGATCCCTTCAGTAGTAGTTGCAAGGAATACATGGCTCTTTACCCTGTATTGGTGACTGCTTAATAAAAGGCAGTAGTCTGAGTAAATAATGAATACTCAGCTGTCAATCTGGTAATTCTTCAGTTCACTGTGAATATGGAAATGAATAATATACATCACAGAACTGGCATTGCTGACTTTCTTTTGCTAAACAACACACATTTCATTTTACAGATTTACAGTAGATTTAAGCATTATAATGTAACACCAAAGAGCATCTTTGCTGAAAGGTGTCAAACAGGTTGTGGTTAGTCCAATCAAACATGCAAACATGAATAAACATTGTATACCAAACCAACAAATTCAGAGACTCTTTTAAATAATGTTTAACTGGAATTCCTGCTCTTTATAAGTACAACATAGCAAAAATACCAACACAATACCAAAAGAGCTATGGATTATCTGATATTATTGGTGGTCCTAATACTTAAAAAGACCAAAAAAATGTCACTGTCATTCTCCCCCCGGTTCATCCCCAGGAGCTTACATTGTTAGTTAGAACTTGGTGTCGTTTCATAACTTTAAAGTATGCTTAAAGAACACTTGTTAATGTATATTTCATGATTTAAAAAATTAATATGGCCTCCAGCCGTACCACCTCAGCCTTTAGTCTTCTCAGCTCTCAAGAAGTCAGCAGGGACAGATTAAATCGTTCCTTGGTGGAAGGCTACTAGAGAAAATCAGGTGTGTCAGGAGGTGGTTTAATATTCACTCTGAACAGCATGCTGCTAAGGAACTCTATCTATGGTAGTTGTCACTTCTCAGGTTAGAAGTTGTCATTTTTTGTGACTGTTGGGTTTTGAACAAACAGATATGCTAGCTCAAACAACACTGTAACTCAGATAATTACAGTTTGCCTACATGAGAGCCTGATCCTACAAGCTGTTGACTGGGAACTGAGAACCCTGACCACCTAACACTGCTGGAGTTTGATTTCCCATATACTTTCAGCTGTGACTTCTTACTCTTCACTTCAGGAAACAAACTGCTGTGTAGCATTGATAACTATTTGACAGCCCACAGCACGGCCTATCCTAGAGTTGGCGGCACAACTGCAACAGTAGTGTACTTTCACCAGCAACAGAAATTGCTGTAATTAAGGTTTCAAACTTGCATGTGAAATCGGTTTTTTAAATAAAAAAAAAAAAAGGAACAAACCAGACATTTTTAAAGGGATTTAAATATCGTTCAGTTGAAGTAACATCCCTGGCAGTGTTCAAGGCCAGGTTGGATGGGGCTTTGAGCAACCTGGTCTAGTGGAACGTGTCCCTGCACATAGCAGGGGGATTGGAACTATGTGGTCTTTAAGGTCCCTTCCAACCCAAACCATTCTATGATAAACACAAACTCTGGGGTTTTTTAGTTGTCTTTGTCCCCTTTATGTAGTCTGGAGTTGCTGTGAGCCTTAAAGTGTTAAATTATTCACTTGTAAATATTTGCAAAGTTGGTCAAGGGTGAACTTTTTGCTTACACAAGGTTAAAGTAAGTATGTAAAGATCTTCGGAAGCTGTTTAGCTGGTTTGTGTATAGAAGAATTTTTTTTTTTTTCACTGGTTTTCATGTTATTCTAGTATTCTAGGCACTATTAGTGTACGTGATCTAACGGACACTGATGAGCTAGGCCATTCTGTACCAAATTACATGCTATGCTTATAATATCTTGCATATTTAAAAACAATGTGGCAAATTGTTGCTGCTAGAAATAGGAGTTTTTAAAAATCTTGTATCTATATTCTCTATATTTGGGCCCATGTTCAACTGTTTACTGTAAAATTCTGGCAGTATTTCCAGAATTACAAATGTTAGTTTTTCAATTATCAAGTGAACAGTAATCATAATGGTATTTTATTCACCTCATCCTTTTTATGTTGAAAGGGCTTCACTGCAGAAAGACTGGCTTACTGTAGTCAAATGAATTTTGTTTAACCAGAATGGCAGAATGGCCATTATTTTGTTCCTCTTTACTACTTCATGTGAAGCTCACCTAAAAAGTAAGGAATGTATTTCAAGCTTTTATAGTTAAATAAAAGTGGACTTTAAACCATAACTTCACAAAACCAATGTAAACTGTCTCTATAGGATTGATCTAGAGAATTCTCTGTTACTTTTAAACTTTCTGATACTAAATATATCTGATTACCATGACGTCTTTTTTACTTAGATTGTATTTGGTTTAGAAACATAGATGCTCCAAAATTACCACAGAATGCATGGTAGCTCAGGTATAGTAACTATTATATGAAACTGAATAGACTTGGAGCAATATGCTTGTAAATTTTAGGAGTTATCTAGTATTCTAGTGTAATATTTAGCTTTGCTGTTGATACTAATACAGTCCGTATTTGGACTGGTTTGTCTCCCAAAGAAGAAAAAAAACCCCCACATTTTCATTAAAAAGCTGATTTTATTAGTATAAAAACTGTGTTTAACCCAAATTGTCTAGGTCAGAATAAAAATAAAATGGGTCTTGAACAAATCACTCCTTGTTCTCAAGCTTTCATTTAGTCATGTCAGTGTTTTCTTGAGTTGAGCAAAATCTGCTGAGACCGCTCTGAGGCCTAAAGGATTTTTCTTTCACTCCTGAAGCTTGTCTTTGTTCCCTGTTCTGTTCTGCAGTGTTTCTCTGCGAGCCTTGGGCTCCCAGGTCCTTGGTGAGATGCTCTCTTCTTTTCCCTACCATAATTTGCACTTTTCTGTTCTTAACGTGCTTGATCACTCCATGACCAGAGGCCACTCTCCCACTTTCAGAGTTCCAACTGACTCTGACACTGCCTTTTAAAAATAATGTAGCAAAGGCACCGGGGGACAAATAAAACTGACATTGGTCTGGGAAACCTGGCTGAGCTGCTGGCACTGATCTCACCTACTCTGACTGATCCACAGCTGTTTTGTACTTTGACCGGATGATTCTTGTCAGACTAGGTGGTTGCTGGGTGAGGTATGTTATCATACTGTTGTTTCATATCCTTCATCTGGAGAATGAATTCTGACACCGTTGCTTCCTTCAAGCTTTTTAGATCACAAGGAAAAACAGTTCCCCAAACGTTTAGTGATGTTTAGGTGTATCAGAAATACAGATTAAAATGTTAAACATGTTTTGGAAAACCCCTCAGATATTCCCCCTTCCCCCCCCCCGGCCCCATAACTTTCTCATATTGTGTCTCACAGGATGTAGTGTCATCTCTACACCCATGACTGACTACATTTAGGTCTAGTTTCTTATGTTACTTTGGTGGACACACCTTTGTTTCTTTGTAATCTTTTGGACCTTCAGAATGATTTCAAGTTAATTTGATATGTAGGGCAGAGGTCCAAGTATAAGTAAATCCTAAAATTTTGAAAAAATAGGGAGATTGATTTCCGCAACTGGGCACAGCAACATGAACACAGAAATTGTTAAATGGAATTATAATGGAAGAAGAGAAAAAATTTCACTATTCTTCAGCAAAGTAGTCAAAAAACAAAGGAACACATGAATATGGAGGTAGTCAGGCTTCGATTGCTCCCATGTTCACAGAACTACACATTTAAAAATGGCAGCTAGAGATGTTATATACCTTTAATTCCTGTTATTGTTCAGGTCACTGCTGGTGGTAGATTGTACTTTGCAGTTCAAGGGTTAAAGAAAAAAACAACCCAAACCTAGCAAGTGTAAAATACATCACAGTTTTATATACATACATATATCTCCATGAGTGTTTAATTAAACAGAAGCAATAAGCATGGGATGATTACTCACTTGGAATTATAGACAGCATTAAAGCTAGCAGGAATCCTGAACTACTCTAGACCTTGTTGATTTCTTCAAGAAAAGTAAACTGATTTCTCAATTACTGTCTATGTTATTGTCAAGAATTTCTTTCCTTTTATGTAAAAAAAAAAAAGTATCTCATTTGTATATTTATCTTTATTCATCTGTGCTGTTTGTCCATTGCTGTTGTGCCCAAACAGAGGATACTGATAAGGGAAAAAGCAGTTTTAAAAATATGACATGTCTGTTATGCTATGACTTTCAGTAGCCACCAGCTTCTTTTAATTTTATGTTTTTAAACACTGAAAGGATGCTGACTGAAGTATCTCTCCTAATAAGGGGATCCTTGTTATTTTTAAATTTTAGTATACAGTGTGAATTTATATCATAATCTTAATATACTTCAACATTACATTTAAATGCATTTTGGTTTTTTTTAACAAAGGAAATATAGTTATAAAATTAACAAAAAATGGAACATTTTGCTATGGCAAGGTATTTGAAAATATTAGAGCTCTGCTAACTTGATAGGGAATATGGTGGTATTATAGTCACTAAAAAACACTGTTCAACAGAAAGGCTGTGAAGTAATTTGTCATGTTCCAATGCTATTGAGATTGTAATGGCACCTTTTATAGATGCTGTTATTGCATCCAAGTGTATAAAAAGCCCAATATTTCATTTATTCGGTAAAACTGTCATATTTTATCTTAGCATATTGCTGATGACATACTATGTTATCTATGGGTTATAGTAAGCAGAAAGTTGCCTGTATTGCACTAAATAAGTTATGTAGAGTGTGACTTGGTAAAAGAGCTTTGCATTCCCGTCCATCACAAAGAATTTTACTGGTTTCTTGTAGGAAATTAGATTATTAGTCATAGTCAGTAAGGGTGTTTGGGGCCTAAAAATTATTATGGGTGAAGAGTTTGTCCCAAGGAAAACAAATCTGCTAGATTGCAAAAAATTCATAGGTATGCTCAAGTTATGAATTTTAGCAAGTAAGACCTCTCCATTAGTACTTGCTGATTGTATTATGGGGAGGCATCTTGGTGGAGCAATGTGAGGGAAAGTTTAGATGATGGCAACACAGCACCACTGCACAATGCTGTTGCTGTAAAAATGACTCTGATAACAACTTAGTGTCCCAAAACAGCACTCCAGGAGTTCATGTGAAGTTGTTGTCTGGAAAGCTGACAGTTAAATTACGTATGTTTGGCAGCACAGTTCAAGTAATAAACAGTTGTGTTCAGTTTAGCAGATTTTCATGTGCAGATCTGGTGTAAGGGGGATTTAAGTAGGATCAGTGATTTTGTCACATCAGTATTTCTTAAAAAATGGTAATACATTAATTTTTTATGTACATTGCAATGAAAATCTCCCTGCATCATGTTTGTTCTGAGAAAATCTTTCCAAAACCTCCAGCATTGATCTGAAAGTGATATCAACACTGGTAAGAAAGAATGAATCTGATGAAAGCTTGCATCTAGATGGCATTACTGATGTAAATGTGAACAAAAAACGCAATTTACATTCCTTTTTTTAAGTCTTGATGATTCCTATCATTTAAATTGTACTGTAGGATTTTATATCCGACTACGACAAACAAGTAATACAATCCGTATTGTCAAGAAGCATCGTAGTACGGGGGGTGTGGGGGGTTTAAGTGTGTTTTTTCATTTGGTTAGGGTTGTGCGTGTACCTTTTCAGCCATACGGACCTTAATTTTTATCACAGCAAAGGGAGGCACCAATTCGGTGCTGTGAATTCTCAGGCTCAGTGGAAGCACAGGGGTCACAGCTACTACCCTGTTACGCCATTATCTTTTCTTTTAATCCGGGTGACAAGATACCAAACAAGGTAGCAGTAAAACGAGCGTTTCCACCCCACGTTTGACCTCAGAAAGGATACTACAGCAAGCGAACGCGGCTTCCTCAGGTGGAGCTGAGCCCCCCTCAGCGCTCTGTCAGGCGCCGCCGATGTCTCCCGCGTTTTGGCGCCCAACTGCTCCGGGGCGGTCAGGGCCGGTTCCAGCCGCCTCTGAGGAAACGGCCGCTCAAAGGGCTGGGACTTGTGTCAGGGATTACTGCGGGCGTCGGGGCGGGCTGGGGGTGCCGGGGAAGCGGCGGGCAGAGGTGGCGCGGCGCCGGGCCGCCTGAGCCGAACCGGGCTCTTCAGGGGGGGCTGGGGCCGCCGAACTGAGCCGGGGAGTCGAGCCGGAGGGCTCGGCGGCGGTAATGGCCCGCAAACAGGGCTGTTAGTGAGTGCTCCGAGCCGGACGCAGGCCCCTGCTTGGAGGGAGGAACCGGCCCTGTTACAGGGTGCGAGCCGAGCTGCTGCCGGAGCTGCTCGGGGGAGTTTGGGCATGTGCCACGTGTAAGCACTGCTCTGTGCTGAGGAGGGCTTCTCTGTCGGCTGGTGGAGGGGTACGTGGAGCAGCAGCTCCATGTTGTCTGGAGAAATATTCCTTGGAGGGACTGGGGAAAAGGGGGCAGCATGTGGCAAATGCTTGGCCTGCTAGAGCATGTTTACAGGTGAGGGGCACGGACCAGAAAAGGTGGTGGTCACTAATGCCATGGCCCAAGCTGCATCACTGCCCTCAGTATTAACACCCTGTCACATCCCCCTTTCTCAGGACAGTGACTCAGGTTTGCTAATTCTCAGGTCAGGATTAAGGTGAAATGACACCAGGGATCCTTTAACTCACAAAACTCAATTTTTATTTGCTCACAACAAGAACTCGCATGCTCACCACCAAAATTGGTACGCTCACAACAAAAATTGGGATGAAACTATGTCGGTAAACTGTGTAACAGGCTAACCATACATTACCAAATATATACTATGGGCCTTGCTTATCTGGCAATCAGTTCAGGGAAGACAATAAGGAGATCCCTCCTGTTGAGTCAGGAGGTCAGAGCAGACCCCTTTGCTTTCTAGACTCCTCAGCGAGGAGCCTAAGGGCAGCTGAATCCACTCCTAGTCCCAGACTTGGTCAACGGTTTATGTCTAATGGGATGAGGTGTAGGGATTATGGAAAAGAGGGCAGGGGGAAAGAGAGAGAGAGATGGAGATAAGAGAAGGATTTCACCCGTCCTGGGTCCAGTTCTGGTGGGCTTGTGCTCATGGGGCTTCAGTTTGTGTCCTTTTATCATCCTTGCCCCTCCTGCAGGCGGGCACTCGAACTCATTAGGCTAATTAGGTAGGCTTTGGGCCGTGGGCTTGGGGGGTCTTTTGGGGAGTAGCTTCCCCTTCCCTGCAGACGTGATCTTTCACCATGCATGGTGAGCTGCCCTGCTCAGCACATCAGAACCGCACACCAGAACAGGGAGCTGTGCACCCTCCAGCACGCCCTCCCCCTCCTGTTGCTGATGGGCTTCCTCTCACCTGCGGTTCCTTGCTAAGCAGAGTTCCTTGTTATGCAGAATTAGTTGTCTAGGAGAACTTGCCCCACCACAATGTTTGAGACATTGACTCCTTCAGTCTCTCATACACCCCTCTGGTATTATTGCCTGGCAAATGCCTATAGATTAGGAGTGACCATACTGGGAGGAGCATGCCGGAGGGCTGGTGTAAAATCAGCTGCGTGGCAACAGGTGATGCCTAATGTCAGGTAGTGCTACAAAGGGCAGGAGAAAATGACTGGAAATTCTCCATATCCCACCCCACGCAGATGGATTTTGAGATCTTTCTGAAAGAAAAGGGGAAGTGTATAGTGAAGAGAGATGGAAAACATTTCAGAGACCTTATGCTGTCAGTTAAGGAATTGGGATCATGTGGAAGAGGGTTGGGGTCAGTTAATGTTACAGGGTGTTAGCTAAGCTTGAGGGAAAACTTGTTACTTGGAGAATTGTTTTACTGCTTCTCAAATGGGGAAGCCTCCAAGCTGTATGCAAGGAACATTGTTGACTCATTTTCGTTCTGGATGGAGTCCTACAGCTGTCAAATTTGTGAGCCCATTGGTACACTAATGGTAGCATTGCTCTTTGCTCATGTATTACTTACTGTGTTAATAGTTTGCACATGTACTTATCTGCGGAGAATAACTTGGGACTGTTGTGATGTTCTTCCTTACATGTTTTGCAAGGTCAAGGGACAATGCAACAAATGTAACTTGAATACCCATTTAGCTTATTTTTTAATAAGAGTGAAACTTGTGATTTGGGTGAAAGCAAGATAATTTACAGTACTAGAACTGATCCTGGAAGCTGTTTTTACTTGGGTGACATTGCTGTTTAGGATTAAAATTATATAGGGTTTTGTTAAATAGTGATTTGCCCAGGGCCAGCTATGGTTAACATACGAAGGGTTATGGTTTAAAGCACAAGTTTTATGACCAGTCTTTGTATTTTGTAGGGTGTTTTCAGCAAGACTAATTCTGACAGACACAGCAAATTTTAATATTGTATTTGACCAGATATAATTCAGATTCAAGGAAATAATCTAATTTAACTATATGGACTATAAATTGTCCATTGTAGGTACTTACAGATAATGTTAGAACATAAAAATACAATATTAATCTCTTATTACTGTCTTCACTCTCTCTCTCAACAGATCTTGATAATGTAGAAGGCATAGCAGTGGACTGGATTGGAAATAATCTTTATTGGACAAACGATGGCCACAGGAAAACAATTGCTGTAGCCAGACTGGAAAAAGCTGCTCAGAGTAGAAAAACTTTGTTGGAGGGAGACATGTCCCATCCTAGAGGAATTGTTGTTGATCCTGTCAATGGGTATGAACTAGACTAATTTATGTTGTTAAATTTATACTTTATAGTATAAATACGGGACTGAATTTTGCTTAGGATGGGGTTTGTAGAGTCATGTAGTAATCTGTAATTCTACAGTAGTCTGTAATATCTGTGACTCCTGTCTAGCATTCTTGCCTGAAGCATTTGGAAGAATGTGTATGCCCAGACATCATTGAACCTGTGTCAAGTTAATCTGAATGTGATTCACCTTTTTCTCAAACAAATTGAGTGTATCAGACCTGTATGTATTTTTAATACTAAGTGAACTTTATAATACTCTCCTTTATTTCTCTCTTTGTAACTCTCAATTTCTGAAGATAACCATATCCTTGGACACATTGGCTTACAAAACTAAATGAGGAGGGTACTTTTCATTACTTACTAGCATAATTAATTGTGACAGGCTGCGTAATAAAAACCCCCATTATATTAGCGTGGTATAGTGGTTTACCTAAAAATTAGCTGTTACATTTATTCCGGGAATTGTCACTGGAGAGTAATGTAGGCAGGTAATTCTAGTGTGGCTGGATTGATTGGTGTTTTCCTGGTACTAGAATGTATTTTTACTACCAGGTTTTCACTTTTGAGCTTCTCCTTTGAAGAATGGAAGTGGCTGTGGAAAGGCTACAATTAATTAAAGGTCAGATAGTAAGGATGTAAAATCAGACCACAAACCATAACCATACCTACAATTACTTGGTTAAATTTTCCAGCTCAGTAAATGCATGGCACAGGAAATAGCATATGAAGATGTATTGTCTGAAAAGGGCTATTACCTAAAACACTTTTCTAATAAAATAGCATGCCCTTTGTGATTATACTTCTCATGGAAGCTTTTCCTGAGGGATAGCATTTATAATGGCATTTTAATTATGTTTAGAAAATATTCGTCTTGATTTAACCAATGTAGATGCTTTAACTACATTTTGATATACACTTAAAGCACATTAATGTAAATGTCTGTTACTGTAAGCATGTTTTAGCTTATGACATGATAATTAGAATCAGTACAGACAAAAAGTTAATGGAGAAAAGCTCAGTAATTGCTGTTGAGCAGTCATGTAAATATTTGTAAAACATATTTTGTCTTCCAATAAAATAAATGCCATACTGACCTGCATCTCTGCCTGAGCTTTAGGGCATATGCTGATTTTATAATTCTGTGATTAAACCTAGTGTTGTTTGAGTCAAACATGCAATGAAGTTTATAAGACTTGCGGATCAAAAACTGGTTGATGTTCTTAGCATATATGTACAAAAATATTAAAAGAGCACAAAACAACCTTCTGGTGGGTGACTTGGAAGAGACAGAAAAGAAACAAAAAAGGTGCACTTGTATATCTGTAAATCTGTGTAATGATGGTACAATTTTTTCTTTGTCTTTTCCAATTTCTTATATAAAAAAAAAAGATCAAATTATGCTTGTACATAAAAGTGTATTTGCATAAAATTTTTGACCAGTAGATTTGGCATCGTTTACACAGATTTGATAAGGAAACTGGTTTTAACTTCAGTGTTTCATTCATAAATTCATTCAGAATTTAAATTCTGGGACTTTATTCCTCAAAGTACAGCTGGATTAAGTGGGTTAGGATCACACAAGTTATTTCAGAAACAGAAATCTGGTGAAATCAAAGGTGAGGCACATAAATACCAATTAAATCATGACAACTTTAACAAGTAGGATCCATTTAAGATCGGTATGGTGGCTTTCCCCTGTTTAATGCTTGATAATTGAAATCCTAGATTTGACTTTAAAAGTAAATGTCTACTGTCTAGTAAATATTTTCAGCATATTGATGTAATTGTACATCATGTGGTCTGAAATGCGGTTTAGATGCTTCATAGATTACATACAGGCTTCTGTGTTTCTTCCCATGAACCTCTTTTTCCTTTGGGGGAAAAAAAAAGTAGGAAAAAAGGGAAGTGGTGTTTCTTAGCATGCTACCCTCTGCTTTTGTGTAAGTTCAAGTTGTGTATTTTAAATTGTTGAAATCAGAGTTGTCACCAGCAAATTCTGTAATAAAATATGATAATCAGATTAATTCAATAAGAAAAAAAAAACCATAGGTTATGTTCTGTAGTATCCAGTAGAGAAAGCCTCAGCGAACTCATCTGAGCTAATACTTTTAGATGACTCGTTACAATGCTTGCTTAATTTTTCCAAAGTAGCATAGATACTTATTTTTCAGAATTGTTTTGGTTATCTACATTACTCCATTATAAACCATAAAGCTATGCTAAAATTGCCCACCAGCTATTTTTCAAACAATTTTTATAGCCATCGATCTTTCTAAACATTTTTGTGAGGGACAGAGTGCAATAGTTCCTTGAGTAATTTAGCTGCTTTCATGTGGCATGTAAAGTTCACAGAATGTCAAGGTTATCCTGTAGCTATTAAACTAGAGTGCAATTAATTCATGTATTGCAGCTTTTTTGATAGTATTAAGCATAAAAAAAAGCAGATTTGCATCAAAAAGGCAAAGTAGACTTGGCAAAAAAAAAAACCCAAAACAG
>VYZV01017347.1:1513-11782 GCA_013401275.1 Pandion haliaetus | reverse complement strand
CCCACTCCAACAGGGCCCACCGCAGCCAGTACAACCACTAGCACTTCCAGGACAGCCACAACATCCAAAGCCACAGCTGCGCCTCCAGAAACCACCACTGTGACAACCCACACTCCCACATCACCCGCTACTGCCTCCACTCCCCCGCAGTTAGGAATTACAAGGACCATTGGCAGTACAGATAGTCCTTCAACATCTGTTTCTTTTACTGAGCAAAGTACTGCCACCATTGTTTTTCCCACAAGTTTGGCTACCACGAGCAGCCCAGGTATGTCACTCTCTACCTCTGGAAATGTTTCATACAGGTGTTTCAGCTGAACATCATTGGTATCATTGTCTTTGATTTCTTCCACCACATAAATCACTTTTTGATCTATCTCTCCCTCTGCCTCTAGTATCTGTGGTGAACAAGTGTGTGAGTGGACCCCATAGCTTGACATTTCTCATCAAGGCAGACAGTATTGACTTTGAAACTTTAAAAAGCATTAATGCTAAATGTCATAAAATTTGCCAAATCCCAGATGATATTCAGTGTAGAGCTCAAAGATTTCCACAATCTCTACTTAGCAGTAGGTCAAATAATTGAATTTAACAAAAATGTTGGCTTGCTTTGCTGGAATGTTGAACAGTCTTCTCCAATATGTTAAAATTTTGAGATCAAAATTCTGTGCTGCAAATTAAAATATGTCTTGTGCTCAACAGTAGCTACAACTGGTACGTCACAATCAAGTCATGTTACAGCAAGCACTTCTGCAACCTTCAGTTCTTCCCCCAGCACACCTGTTACAAAAGACGCAAGTACATACGTTACATCAAGCAGAACAACTCCATGTTTTTGTCACGTATTCGGTAAAATTTTTTCTCCTGGTAAGTGTCTTATTTTATGGTTATAAAAATTTTCATAAGCAATATAGATCCCTAATACTCTATTCAATTAAATAGAACTACCGAAAATCATCTAAACATAGAACTTTTTATACACAAATACACTTTAAATTTTCACAATATTTTCTTGGCTTTTTTTCCCTAAGTATATTCATTGGTCTTTTAATTTCTCTTCTGATTTTCCTCTACAGGGGAAGTGGTATACAACAGGACAGATAGGGGTGGCTGTAATTTTTATGCACTTTGCAGCAAGGAATGCGAAATTCACCCATTCCAGGGGCCATGCCATTCGACAACTCCTTTCACTTCAGGCACCTCAGAAACGACAATACAAGCCACCTCATCCACAGAACATGTATTTTCTTCTGTCTCACCAACCACAGCAACATCCCTCACAACTTCAGTAGAAAGAAACTGTACTGATATCAGTCCTCCACGAAAGGTGGTCCCCTCGTTATTTTCTAATATACCACCATTGCAAAACCAGCCCAATTTCTGTCCTCTAATAGCCAGTTCAAATCAACTTGTATGTATTTTATTAACAAAGTTGGTCATGTTACAAATGACCTTATAGCGCACAATTCTTCAACCTGGCATTACCAGGCTTTTAAGTAATCTGGCAATGGAAAAGCTCACTAATACCATGGCAGAATTTTTATTTTTTTAATAAAAGACATTTAAATGTCATAGAAATAAGTAGACCAGCTATGAAAGTGTTAAAATCTCATTCTTTCTACACAGAAGAATATTCTGTGATTGTTCTCAGCTTGCCTGCTCTTAAGGACTGAAATCATATGCTAAGAAAACTCTAATCTGAAATCCCTACCGATTTTGAGAGTCTAGCTCAAGTTGAAACAAAACTACTAGGGTGAGAAAGCACTTAAGAATAAATCATTCACATATTTTTCAGCCTGGAGAGAGCTGGATAAGTGAATGCCAGAAGTGTGTCTGTGACCCCCTCAATGCTACAGTACAATGCCAGCCACTCCTATGCGAAACAGCTCAGACACCAATTTGTGACCAAGGATTTGCTCTTGTGACTATACTACCACTAAAAGACCCATGTTGTCCTAAATTTGAGTGCCGTAAGTATTAAAAATACATATATAAATACCGGGCTACACACTCTGGTAAATTACACTTGCACTTCTGTTAATATCTAAGCAAGTTCTTCATGTAGCACAATAACAGCAAAACCTTCCTTAAATTGTTCTGGCTGAGTGAACACGTATCAATTTTTGGTTAAATATGCACTAGAAGTTTATTTAAAAAGAAAATGTTATTTTCAATGAAGTTTGCTGGGAGAATTGGAATGGGTGGGAGAGCAGGATAATACTTCGAACCTAAAAGTGGTCTGTATAGCTCAACTATCTCTGTATCTGTAATCATAAAGGTTATTAATGCATTTTATTTAATGTTATTAATGTAACATTGAAGCACATTAACTTTAGCCTAACTGTAGCTAAACTAGGGTGCATAAAAATAAGAATAATCCAGCAAACAGCTCAACAGTTAACTACAAAAGCAAGTAACACCAAGCAATAATACAAAGTGAATTGTAATCAGTAACTGAATTGTCAATGTATGAAAAATAATAATTATACTTACACTGTTGAATGCTCATGAAAATGTAAAAATCCAATAGATATATATGTTTACATATATGCATAAATTTTTATATACATATATTTTTATACACATACATTTATATAAAAGAATAAAAAGAAAAAGGTAGCCATAAATTAAGTCTGAAACAGGAAGGTCAAAACAAAGGAACAGCCAATTTGAAGTAGTTCTGTGAAAGACATGAATGGGCTCTGCCATGTTGTGAAATTATTTATAATACCACAGTAAGAATACCTTTTTTCCACTTAGAGTCAATCTTCCATGCAAGCCATGTTCTGAGAGCTCATAAAGAATCAATAACAAAGGCATCTTTGAAAGTTACTGGACATCTAGGGTTCAAAGTTTAATTTGAAGTGAACCTGATATCGAAAGGGCAAAAAAGGGATTTTTTCATGCGTAGCTCAAGTTTGAAGCTATTCCTCCTCAGCTCTTCTAGCTAATTTCAAAAAAAGAAACTTTACTTAAACACCCAGCTATACTAAATATGAGGTCTAAGCATGTAGGGGGATTGAATTAAAGTTTTCCATAATCTCTGTGTTACTAACAAAACTTGGTAATGACTTCTCAGGAAGTCTCACAATTTGAGTTTACTCTGGAATTTTTATTTGTTTGTTATTTTCAGGACGAAGGCTTGACCACTGTGTGATTAACGGTACGACGTACATGGTGAGAATGTTACAGTGGTATATTGCTGGAATTGAAATGTACACACTTTCTACCACAATAAGCCTTTGAGAAAGTTCTTTTTCCCAGTACATTTTTTTTATCTCTAGTCCTTAACTGGAATATGGGGTTTTTTCTAAAGTCAAAACCAAAATTGTCACAGGAGAGTTCCTTAACATGTAGCATAAAATAACAGTGTACCATTTTTAGTGATGTACTTTCTTTTTAAGCTCTCTCCCACTTCTGGAATTAATGAATTTTCCAAACGAGCTGATGAATAGCCCAAACTCAACCACTCTTTGAAATAAGCTTAAAGAACCTTCAAAAAGGATAGCTAGGATTTTTTGCTTTAATTGATACCTAAATCTTTTGCCAAAAATTGGTACTTATGTCATTTAGTCAAAATTTAAACATTAGCACTGGAGCCTTTTGGGGATTTCAGAAAGACTAAAATCCATGTGTAACTTTGTATCTCTGGTTATGTATCTGCATACGTATCCAATTATTTTAATATACATTTGCAAATTATAATTGTTTTATAACCACTGAGCATGACTTACAGGGGAAAAAAAAATCTTAAATGGAGCACTGAAAAGCTGGTAAAATAATGACATGCTACAAACCGGTCTTACCTGTATTTTATTAATTTACTTTTCTCTTTTATATTGCTTCATTTAGTTTCCTCCTAATATGTGCTTTTTTGCAAGGCATAAAGCCAAACAACTGTATGTTCGAAGAGAGTTGAACAACTCAGTCACACTTGCATTTCAGCAGCCTTAATGGTTCTTAGGAATGCTTTCAACTCTGCCTATACATCATATAGAATCTGTTGCCAGTTGATTTTTCTTTTCTATCTTCCAGGTTGGACTATCAACAGTAACCGATTCATGTATGAACTGTACCTGCACTTCTAAACCAGAAGGGTCTCAGCAAAATAGTGTGCATTGTGAAAGAGTTCAATGTGAAACATCTTGCCCACTGGTGAGTTCAGATTCTCTAGGCTGCCCAATCAGCCCTCAACTGTAGGAAGACTAGAATTCTCCATCACCAACTCAACATACGTTCATCTCCTTGTGAGTAGGGTCATCAATACATGACTGAGGATGGAAAGTGCTGTGGGAGCTGTACTCTAGTATCTTGCATCATCAAACTAAGTAACAACACTGTTCACGTGCTCAATGTAAGTATTCCTTTCATTTTCACATCTCCCTATTAGCCAATACTGGTTAGAACAGCTGAGAGTCAACTCATGTCCCTTGCTAGTGAAAATCTAATTAATACTGAAATTACTCTGAAAACAACACACTAGTTTTCTGAATTGATGTATTGGGTTTGTGTGGCAAGGTTTTGGTAGCAGCAGGGCTACAGGGGTGGCTTCTGTGGCAAGCTGCTAGAAGCTTCCCCTATGTCCAATGGAGCCAATGCCAGCTGGCTCCAAGATGCACTCACCGCGATGGTGGTAGAGCCTCTGGGATAACATATTTAAGAAGTGAGGGGAGGGGGGGAGGGGAAACTGTGCAACTGCAGCCAGAGTAGAGAGGCGTGAGAATGTGAAAGAAACAACCCTGCAGGCAACAAGGTCAGTGAAGAAGGAGTGGGAGGAGGTGCTCCATTTGCCAGAGCAGAGATTCCCCTGAAGCCCGTGGTGAAAGCCAGGGTGAAGCAGGCTGTCCCCCTGCAGCCCATGGAGGTCCACGGTGGAGCAGCTATCCACCTGCAGCCCATGGAGGACCCCACACTGGAGCAGGTGGATGCCTGAACGAGGCTGTGACCCCATGGGAAGCCCTTGCTGGAGCAGGCTCCTGGCAGGACCTGCGGATCTGTGGAGAGAGGAGCCCACACTGGAGCAGGTTTTCTGGCAGGACTTGTGACCCCACGGGGGACCCACGCTGGAGCAGTTTGCTCCTGAAGGACTGCATGCCATGGAAGGGTCCCATGCTGGAGCAGTTCATGAAGAACTGCAGCCTGTGGGAAGGACCCATGTTGGAGAAGTTCGTGGAGGACTGGCTCCCATGGGAGGGACCCGACACGGGAGCAGGGGAAGAATGTGAGGAGTCCTGCCCCTGAGGAGGAAGGAGCAGCAGAGACAATGTGTGATGAACTGACCCCCAACCCCCATTCCCTGTCCCCCTACACTGCTGTGGGGGAGGAGGTAGAGAACTCAAGAGTAAAGTTAAGCCCAGGAAGAAGGTATGGGTGGGGAGAAGGTGTTTTTAAGATTTGGTTTTATTTCTCATTATCCTACTCTGGTTTGATTGGTAATAAAAAAACCTAATTATTTCCCCAAGTTGAATCTGTTTTGCCCATGATGGTAATTGGTGAGTGATCCCTCCCTTTCTTGACCCACAAGCCTTTCATTATATTTTCTCTCCCTTGTCCAGCTGAGGAGGGGAATGATAGCGTGGTTTTGGTGGGCACCTGGTGTCCACCCAGGGTCAACCCACTGCAATTGAACACTTACTTGGAATAACAAATTCTTGATATGTGTGTTTAACTAGATAATTGTTTCTAATTTGTGGTCTAAGTGTTCAGAACCAGGTTTTAAACTTTCAAGCTAGCCACAGTTTGCAAAAAATTCACTTTTGCCACTTGAAAGAAGTTCAGAAGCATCTGAGAATCTTTGAAGTGTGAGAACATAATTAGCTCAGACATTTTTGAAGTAATCATACTATATCACAATCAGAAAAATAATTGTTTGCTTTTCTTATAAAATCTTAGGTTGGTGACATCCTGCCACTTGACCATTGCAGCCATTACAAATGTGAAAAAATTGAAGATCAATTTGTTGCAGTCCAAACTAAAAAAGTATGCCCCGAGTACAACCCAGGAGAGTGCGATCCTGTAAGTTTTAATCAATTCTTCATTGATTGAATGCAGTTTAAAAGAACAAGGGGGAGCAAGGAAGAATACAACAAATCACTTTCACCAAAGTTGCAGGAAAGTCTTAAGAATGAAATTAATCTTGGTGTAACATTAATAATAAGAAAAGCTTAGTATTTTTACATGCAGCTACAAGGATTCAAGACTTTATGGTGGGGACAGTAAGTCATCCATCGTTTCATTCAGTGTTCGTCACAGAGAAGCCTTCTGCCCAGTATCAGTAATGCTAACTCATATTCTTACTCAGATTGTCATCTGCACATTAATACAAATCCTCCTTTATTTTTGCAAAGGATGAAGCAGACACTACTCCTGATGGCTGCTGCAAAATATGTAAATGTAAGTAATGCTGTGTTTGTGTTTTCTGCTTGAAGAGTGCTGTATTCAAGTTCTATCTTTGAATGGATGGAAGGATTCTTCAGCCCCCCAATTTTCACTTACTCTATTTATCAAGAACCTGTGGTTCACTATTTATCAAAAAGGAAAAGGAAATTTGTTTTCCTGATAAAGAACACCACAACTCCACCCATCAATGCTCAAACATCTGCATTATCTTCCAAAGACACTGTACAGCTGAGATCGAAGAATAACCTGAAAACTCCAGATACATTACACAGTATCCCCCTGTCACATACTACAGAGCCTCAATAATCAGAAATCATGCACTTTGAAATTGTTTTAGCATTCATTTTGTTCTGAACTAGAGATCTGAAGTATACATTTTCCCCCCCGCCTCTTTTTATGAAGCTACAAACTGCAAACCTTACAGCAAAAAAACTGTGATCCACTACGGTAACTGTGAATCTGCTGAACCTGTTGAGCTGGCATACTGTGAAGGAACTTGTCCTGGCTCCTCAGTGTAAGTTCCAAAACCTTAATTTAGCATCTTTATGGCTTCATTTATACTGGTCTCTCAACTTTTAAGATTGGTACATATTCACCTGAGCTGGAAGACAGGAATGCAGAGCAGAATGAAGCCCCATAATCCAAGGGGAAATGGTTAGCAACTTGCTACACCACTTAGACATACACAAGTCTATGGGGCTGGATGGGATCCACCCGAGGGTACTGAGGGAGCTGGCAGAAGTGCTCACCAAGGCATTTTCAATCATTAGTCAGCAGTCCTTGCTAACCGGGGAGGTCCCAGTTGACTGGAGGTTAGCAAATGTGACACCCGTCTACAAGAAGGGCTGGAAGGAGGATCCAGGGAACTACAGGCCTGTCAGTCTGCCCTCGGTGCCAGGGAAGGTTATGGAGCAGATCACCTTGAGTGCCATCACATGACATGTACAGGACAACCAGGTGATCAGGCCCAGTCAGCATAGGTTTGTGAAAGGCAGGTCCTGCTTGACTAACCTCATCTCCTTCTGTGACAAGGCAACCTGCTTAGTGGATGAGGTAAAGGTTGTGGATGTTGTTTTGCTGGACTTCTGGCATCATTTCCCACAGCATTCTCCTGGAGAAACCGGGTGCTCAAGGCTTGGATGGGCATACTCTTCACTGGGTTAAAAACTGGCTGGATGGGCAGGCCCAAAGAGTTGTGGTGAATGGAGTTAAATCCAGTTGGCAGCTGGTCACAGGTGGTGTTCCCCAGGCCTCAGTGTTGGGGCCAGTTCTGTTTAATATCTTTATCAGTGATCTGGATGAGGGGATCAAGTGCACCCTCAGTAAGTTTGCAGATGACACCAAGCTGGGTGAGAGTGTTGATCTGCTGGAGGGTAGGAAGGCTCGACAGAGGGATCTGGACAGGCTGGATTGATGGGCTGAGGCCAACTGTATAGGATTCAGCAAGGCTAAGTGCCAGGTCCTGCACTTGGGTCACAACAACCCTGTGCAATGCTACAGGCTTGGGGAAGAGTGGCTGGAAAGCTGCCCGGCAGAAAAAGACCTGGGGGTTCTGGTCGACAGCCAGCTGAATATGAGCCAGCATTGTGCCCAGGTGGCCAAGAAGGCCAACAGCATCTTGGCTTGTGTCAGAAATAGTGTGGCTAGCAGGACTAGGGGAGGGATTGTTCCCCTGTACTCAGGCCTGGTGAGGCCGCCCCTTGAGTACTGTGTTCAGTTTTGGGCCCCTCGCTACAAGGAAGACATTGAGGTGCTGGAGCATGTCCAAAGAAGGGCAACAAAGCTGGTGAAGGGTCTAGAGAACAAGTCCTGTGAGGAGTGGCTGAGGGAACTGGGGTTGTGTAGTCTGGAGAAAAGGAGGCTGAGGGGAGATCTTGCCAGTCTCTACAACTACCTGAAAGGAGGTTGTAGTGAGGTGGGGATCGGTCTCTTCTCCCAAGTAACAAGCGATAGGACGAGAGGAAATGGACTCAAGTTGCACCATGGGAGGTTTAGATTGGATATTAGGAAAAATTTCTTCACTGAAAGGGTTATCAAGCATTGGAACAGCCTGCCCAGGGAAGTGGTTGAGTCACCATCCACAGAGGTGTTTAAAAGACATGTAGATGTGGTGCTTAGGGGCATGGTTTACTGGTGGACTTGGCAGTGTTAGGTTTATGGTTGGACTCGATGATCTTAAGGGTCTTTTCCAATCTACATCATTCTATGATCACAGAATAGCAATACAGTTAATGTGCTTATTTGATTCCCTTGAGTGGAATCAGACTCAATGGAAGCAAGAACAATTTCACTGAGATGTGTAATTAAAATCACATTCATAAGTGTCTGTGGGAGGGAGAAAGGGAGGATGTAAAAAACCTACCCTCAAAGAAGAGTCACTGGGGAGGTTTCTGTATGTCAGTTTTTAATAAGATATTTTTTCTTTTCCTGCTGAAACACAGGTATTCTCTTGAATCAAACCAGATGCAACACGAGTGTAGCTGCTGCCAGGAGTCCAGCAGCCACACAAGAGAGGTGACCCTGACTTGCAAAAATGGAACAAGCATAAATTATAACTATGTCTACGTGGAAGAATGCCAGTGTATGAATGCATGCACTTCGGAAACCTCTGGAGTATATGGCTCCCAACTGAAAAAAACTGCTGCATATGGTTCCCAAAGGAAAATCAGCAGAAGAAAGAGATAAACATTGGAAAATGAAAGCAGAGACCCTAGGGAAGCTGGAATCATATTTTCCCCAGAATAACTTCTGCTCCTTCTTTCACTGATCTTACATCAGTTTCTGTTGTCACCTTTTCTCATTTCTTACTTGTAAAAAAAAAAAAAAAAAAGTCAAATAATTAAATCGTGGTAGTTTTTTTCTGTTTCTTTTTTTTTTTTTTAAGTGATACACAGTCATCTATTTTTATCCTTGAATATTGTAAGATACCTTTGTGTAAGTTATAGAAATATGCAAACATGTTTCCATTTGATCACAAGACGCACATTTTGGTAAAAACATTTAAGGGGTCTCTAAAAATCAAAACCAGAAAATATTGTAGCTATATTGCACTTAACTCTTGTGCCTAAAGAAAGCTTTATTGCATATCATTTTTATGGAGGTAACGGTCCTAAACAGACATCACAGTGACAGGTAGAAGACTGGTTTCTTGTCCATTTTGCCTTTTATTTGATCAATAAATCTGTCAGCATTTTTCAATTTCAGTGACTGTTTGATACCCATCTTCATTATCTAAAAGACGGCGAGGCCAATGGCATCAGGGAGTTTTCTAACTCAGATGGGTATATTCTCTAGCAGCCTTTGGGAACGAAGACACTCTCAAAACCCTGTTCCTGGATGAGGTTAACCTCCCAGGTCTAAATAGCTCTGCTCACTGGCATAAAAGGTACAGAGATAAAAACCCCTCATTTGCTCACTGTCTTCTAGTTGCCAGGATGGTGGGATAACAGGCAGGCTGTAGTTTGTCTTCCCTGTAGTTAGTGGAGAGGTCCAGGAGACAAAGTATAAGTGTCATGGTTTCACCTCAGCCGGTAACAAAGCACCACGAAGCCGCTCACTCACCCACCCCCTCGCCTGGCCACGTTGGGATGAGGAGAAAATCCAAAGGCAGGCTCATGGGTCGAGACAAAGACTGGGAGGGATCACTCCCCACTTATGGTCACAGGCAAAAGACAGGCTCAACTTGGGGAAGAAACAAAATCAATTTCATTTACTACAAATCAAATCAAAAACAGAACACAAGGGTATTAGGAAGGGAAACCAAACCTCAAAACACCACCCCCCACCCCTCCCGCCTTCCCAGCTCAGCTCCATTCCCGGTTCTTTCTACCTCCTGCCCCCGGCGGCGCAGGGGAACAGGGGATGGGGCTT
>VYZV01017346.1:0-31646 GCA_013401275.1 Pandion haliaetus | reverse complement strand
CTAACTAGTTCTCAGGCCACAATTTTTTTTTTTAACTTGTGTTCTCCCTCTCTGGCTCCTTTCTGATGTTTTTAGATATCATTTGTATCTACCCTCATGATTCATTTTGTTAAATTAAGTCAGTTTCTTCTTGCCTCGCAGAAAATAGTGTCCCCGCTTCCCTGATCGTTAGACAGAAATCTGTCCTTCCCCATGCCTGTTCCTGTCCAAAATCATCTCTCAGTCACAGAGAAACTGAACAGCTCACAGTATTCTAGATTAGGCCTGATCAATTAATTTGTGTTGTGGCATCAGTATTTTCTTATTTCTAATAAAATATCCTACATGTAACAGTCTAAATTTCCATTTGCTGTTTTCATGCATCTTAACAGTGACTCATAGCCTGCCTGCGATCTCTGCAGCTTTTTAACAAGCTGTTTGTAAGATCCCCAAAACTAAGGAATTCATCTTGTAGCTCAATAGTTCTCTTAGCATAACATATTTTCCTCTGGATTTATCCACTTATTTCTAGAAGATGGGAAGTATAGAGAAATCTAGTTTAATTCATTGGTGCCCTATAATGTACTGAAATCTGGATAATCTAAGACTATTATACTTCCACTCTTTATCAAATGAATTATCTTTTCACATTTTGCAGGGACGAATGGGTACAGCAATATGTAACTGATTTCTCTAATGCAGGGAGCCAACTACAAGGCCTTGGCCATCTGCTACCATTCAGCATATAATAACAAAGAATATAATGGAGTTAAATTAAGAATGGGAAATTGAAGGCTGGACATCAAGGAAACTTTCTGAGAGTGATTATATAGAGGTTTTGGAACAGGCTCCCATGGGAAGCGATGGAATCCCTATTTCTTGGCATATTTGAAGTTAACATGGGCAAAACACTAGAAATGACATAACAGAGAACAATTCTGCCTGATTCACAAAAGGACTGGATGATTTCACATCTCTTCTGCTTTTGAGCTCCAGAATTGTGCGCCAGCAACACTGAACAAGTACTAAATATTGTTAGGATAAGAGAAACTTCCTCTGGTGTACCTGTACAAGTGAATTTTCAGTTAGAAAAACCTTCTACAGCAGGACTTTGGCCAGTGCGCAGAGAAAATTTACGGAAACTTCCCTGCCACTGCAAAAACGTGTTAGTGGCTCATTTTTATTATATATTAAGCCCTAAGAGCATTTCCATCAGCAGTGTACAGACACCTGCCTTCGCTCCAGAATCGCACGAACTCCAACGAGAGTATGCTATTTATTTTCCCTGCTCCTGTTCCTTTGGTTGTCTCACATTCAAGTACCAAACAGGCCTATGCCTGCTTACCCTGTGTGTTCTGATAAGAGCATAACCTGAGGCCGTATTTTAATGTTTCAGGATGGTTTGAAATTATGTGGGAACAGTTTTGTAAATACACAGGGAGAGACCTTGTCAAACAATCAAATTGTTTTTACAATTCGACCCACTCAATTATCTCTGGGAGTAGATGTAAAAACAAACCCGCTTAAATCAACAGAAAAATAGTACAAAGATGTAAATCACTGGGTGGGGGAAATGCATCACATATTTTTATATCTGAAAACAGAATATAGAAGTATGGTCACAGGATAGCAGGATGCTCTTTTATATTATAGAGAAAATACACAGTAGTAATTTTATGCCTTTCTTTCCCCCTTTTACAACTTTCCCCCTTCCATTTTTTTAGCAGATTAAGCACAGCCTGTTCCTTATAAATTCAGATCTTCTGCATCCTAAAATCTGTTCACCACATATTTGTACGAAAACTGTCAGTACTGTACAGTTACTAAAAAGATCTACTGTAGCTTCTTAAGTGAAAGAGAATAAAAATAAAGAGAAAAGAAAAAAGCACATCATTTTATCTTCACATCAACATGTGAAGGCCTATTTGCACTGAGTACATTTTTCTTGCACCGATGGAACTGTACTGCTGCAAAATAATACCAAATTTCACCCAGAGGTGAAAAGGGAATGCCTCACAGAAGCAGAATTAAGAGAAGCCCAAGTAAAATTATCAGCTGTCAGATTTAAAACAAAATAAAAGAGATTTCTTACAGTGCAGAAGTTAACTGCAGCCCAAAGTATAAATGGTTCAAGAAGTAAGTAGATTAATTTATGGAAGATGGGTACTTTAGTAATTATTATAGACAATGATCCAGATACAATCTCCAGCACTGGAAATCGCTAAATTTCCGATTGCTGAACGTTGGTTCTTATCTCCTTCCTAAGCATCCTCTGTTGGACATTATCCTTTGATAGTGCACATAGTCAACCTTTGGTCCAGCCCAGCAGAAACTTCCTTTGTTCTGATATGAACTGTGCTTGACATTGTACCTTCTTTCCCTTTTGCTACCAGCACAAGGTAAATTTATTCTGCAAGGTTGCGCTGGTGCAGCTGCAGGGCTGCAAAACATGCTCAGCTTAGTGTGGACAAACTCTGTCATCACATGATATATATTTTAATGTTTGCAGCTCTGAAAAGGAGTTTTCTGGCACAGAAAATATTCTCATGTGGAGCCAATTTGCTTGTTTACTGTGAAATAATTTACTTTCTTTGAAAGATAAAAAGATAGGCTTTTTATGGTTCATGATAAACCTGGGCCTGAATCAGAGCAGAGGGCTGCATTCCCTGCATTCCTGACAGGTCTCAAGGGTGAGTTGTGGCATCAGCTGCAGAGGAACAGCACAGAGCCCTGAACCCAGGCCTTGGCACTGAGGGGATAAAAAATACTTCAAACATCAGTACAGATATCCTTAGAAGTTTTGTTAACGTCAGATACAGTAAGAGCCTTAAATGAACCAGTAACTTGTTCATCTAACATCTTCAAAACAGTGTAAGTCAGCATGAGTTGCGAGGTTTTGAAAAACATTTCCGCCTTTGAGTTAGTTTAGTTATTCGAGTCCTCAGCTGAAGACTTCAGATGTGGTTTTATAACTGACTCCAACAAATCTAAGACTGTGGTGTCTACAGAGTGGATGACCCCATCTTTCTGCTCACCCTCCCCTGTGTACCAGTGCTTTCACCCATGCAGTGATTTGCATCCGTTAATCCACCTGAAAATGAATAACTACTTTTTACGGGGCTCATTTTCAGTCAGACTGCAAGGGTGCAACCAGTAATGCCAATGCAAGGGAAGTGATGGGAGCACGTGGTCAAAAGCAGGACCATCCTTTCAGCAGCAGTAGAAATGTTACATCTACTTATGCTGACTGTGAAATGGCATCCTTAGAGTATTCTCTCTAGGATGTGCTTCTAAAAATAATAACCTTGCCATAAATCCTCTGGCTTTCTATGAGAGCAGCTAGTACTAGTCTTCCAGACTTTAAAGTTTCTTATGATAGGCAACAAAAATTAATAGCCAGCTTTGAAAATTATCTTATATGATCATAATGATCACAATGCTCATATGCAGATGAATAAAAGAAACTTATATTCTTATTTCCCAAGTTTGTCCACATGTATTTCTGTATTGCCCTTTGATAATACTGTGACATTGAGGAATCTGTTTTTTCATCTTATTTTCATATAAATCTGAGCCCTCTTAGAGAACATCTGATCTGTGTGAAGTCAACGTAAATATATATTAGAATGGTTTTAGTCAGCTGCAGACTTTACTGTCAATGTGCTCATAATGATTGTTGTTCTTAAGATGGCTCTAGAGATAAATGACTCATTTTATGTGATGGAAGTAACTTTCCTATAGGGTGTTTGGGAGGATGCAATAAAGATTCCTTCAGCTATCCGGATGTTAAAATACCGGAGAAAATCACTCAGTTCTTCACAAAGCCAGATACACGGACTTTTTATGCAGAACCCTGTGTTAGTAGGGAAGACAGATTTTCCTTAAATAAGCCAACCAATTTAATCATACTGCATTCCTAAATAGCCACAACCTTTCAGCAGCAGCACTGACAAGCTCAACAACACATATTTTGATCCTCCACATGTCTGTCTGTGACTCATTTTCCTTTTCAGGGACATTTGGGTGGACTGGAGAAATGTACCATGAAGAAAGAACTGGAGATCAGGCCTCAGATCTAAGGTGATGTGCTTCTGCACAACAGTAAAGGCTCAGTGCATACCAAAACAATGTCACTTCCACCTGTCAGAGGGAGGAAGATTTATGCTCTTATCCAATTATGTGTGAGAGGAAATCTAGTGTCACTGTACTGATCCCATTAGGGCACTCTTTAACACAGACCAGATTTTGACTTTGATTCACCAGAGGCAAGTGCTTGATTAATTTCCATAGGTCTACTCCTATGTTAGATGTTAACTGCAAGTTTTAAATAGGTTGCTGAATCAGGTCCATTTAGGGATACCCAGAGCATCTCAGGTTAAAGCTGTACTGCAACAGACTCCAGGTCTGCTGGAACATACCCAACAAAGGAATGGACACTGCAAGGTGTGTTACGTACTAATAAATATGTGGATTTTGGGAAGCATAGTATCAGGAAGAGGTGGCCATAAAAAAAAGGGAAGAAAAACCCAAAACCAAGGCAAAGTAAAAGAAAGTTCTGTCACTGTGCTCTCAACTATCATATTAGCTCAGAGGAGAGTTTACATTCACAGTATTTATTAACAGATGACATTTATTAGAAAATTACAGTGCAACAGTGGGCAGAAAATGGGAAGGCATTTGTTCCTCTTTGGAAGAAGGCTTTTCTGTCTTTTTTTTGTTGTTGTTTTTGCTGCTGTAACTAATTTATATATTTATTTTTACACACTGAGCCCAGTTAGTGAAAATTATTTTATGCTCCCTTGCTACTATACCAACAAAATGAAATCCAAGTTCCTGCATGATGTGACATGTAAACCATTTGTGCTGAAGTGACTGCCAGAAATGGATGGAAAGTTTTCATCCTGAAGAAATGCTCAAATAAAATGCTAGTGTAATCTAAAATTATTCACTGACAGTAACTGCAGGATATTTTGTGTCTTCTTTTTAATCGTCAATTTAGCTGAGTCTAGTATTCAACAACTTAGAGCAACTGCAGAGAAAGTGATGTGTTTTCCCTTCTGATGTTCAATAAATCTGAAAACAAGTGGTTTTTTTTAAAAAGGAAGACATAAACCAATTTTGTTTGCATTTCAGGGGAAAAAACCCTATCAGTAGTGCTGCCATCTAAGGTAAAGCACACATGTTTTCAAAGAAAGTATTATGAGTGTGTTACAAACACTAACATTTTTCCAGTTTCACTCAGATCCTGATGCAGGTCAGGTTTTAAAAGCTGGACAGCCTCAGCTCCACCTAGATGCTGTGATCACAACTGCGTGCACTTATCTCACAGCATTCTCGTGTGCCATGATTCAGCTTCATTTCCTTTCTTTAAGGCAGTTAGAAGTCAACAAAAATAGATAAAGGGATTATTTCTTTATCATATTATAACTTCAGATTTTCCAGACAGCCACTTGCTCCTTTGCTCAGAGAAAGTTAGAATTGAGTGTCCATTTTTCTGCACCGGGAAAAAAGTGATAGTTCATTAGCTTTTGCTATCAAACTCTAAAATGAACACATTCACATCAATCCACCTCCTCTGTCCTATGGAGCTTCTCTGTTATCACAAAGCCTATTCAAAATTTCCCCAAGGGCCAAGACCAACACTTGAAAAGGAGTCTAACTTTGTACGAAACCAAAAGCATGCCCTATTACCCACCATCTGAGACACCCCTGCCTGACCTCGTTCTTTCTAGTGCTGTTATTTCAGACGTGTATCAGTTCTCAGTCTGACCACAGCTGAGAGTAGTGATCTCCACCCTGCCCCGCCGCCGCCAAGCCTGCGTAACAGTAGTTTGAATCTTTTATCCATTCACTGACAGAAATATCAAGAGATTTCTTTAAATGACAGCAATATGCCTGGATGACTGATCTGCCAGAAGGATTCTGTGGAAATAATTTGCTATCACAGGGAGACTGCTTTGAAGTTACCATTTGCAGCACCCAGAGTACTTGGGTTGTATCAGTTTTTATGGGATTACTTTCATGGCAAGCCTTTTTGTCCCATCTGAAGAGTTTCTTTGTGAGCAATGAATGAGAATGCATCTTGGGAATGATCTGATACTTCAAAAGATGATTCTTGTAGCTTATCTCGCTGTAAGTTTCTCTTCTGAAGGAAATGCTGCAGAGCCCTCGTATTGATCACAACGATAGCGCATGCAATGTGCCTTTTATCACTGGGCTGTCTGCACTATCACTTTTCAGTATAACTCTGAAGCAAATCCTTGCAAGCTAGGACTTTTATTAATTGATATATGTGTAGATAGATGCTGTCTTTTATAATGCAACATTTTTTTCTGCAAACACTTCAAAACAAAGCTGGTCCTGCTGAAGTCAATGAAAGTTTACTCACTGCTTCATGAAGAACTGTAATTTAGACTTTTGGGAACAGCAAAGTCAAGAATATCCTTATGTTTAAAAAAACAGAAGGTTGTTTTTTTTTTTAAAGTTTTGTTTCCTGTACTGAGTTTTAATGGAGAAAAAAAAAAAGAATTCGCACAACAAAGCAGCTAGACAAAGGTAGAGGTTACATTCAGAAAAGGAAAGCTGATGGCCTGTGTCAGCTAATGCATGTTTAGTAAAGGTTTCTAACCATCACTCAGTCTGTAGGAGCAATGAAGACTGACATTTAAAACCATACCACATTATCACATTGTAAGCAACACTCCCCTATAGGCTTTTACATACGCAGACAAAAGTTGATTTCAAAGGTGTTAAACACTAAGCGTTTTAAAACCAATAAATTTTTAACATAAAAAAGCCATGGTCATAGGGGTTTTTTATTAAGAAAATAATGATACACTAAATTCTAGGTGTGAAAGCCATTATTCATGCCTATGCCCGTATACTTTATTTTTCATTGGTCACTGAATAACTTGATTATGTTAATACTCTTTAGCATAGCTGCAGTGACAATTGAACGCTTGTGTGAACATAGCACAAACTTGCATGTGGACAATCCCTTAGTCTAAACAACTCTTGTTCACAGCAGTGCTAAGGGTGCTAGCTAATGGGTTTTGAAACATGACTTCTAGCATGCAAGTATTAAATACTTGAGCATACGTACATCCTTCACATAGCAATTCTGGCAATGTTCTCTTACAAGTGGGTCTTGGTATGTTTTTGCCGCAGTAGATGCACTCTATTTTTGGGTCCTTTGACCTTCCTTCCTATGCAGGCTACATGATTATGGACAAACTCGTGCTCAGTTCTGTAGACACTTTTTCCTCATTTTATGCAGAACTTTTAAAAAATGCCCTGCTGGAAGCCTTACAACACTGCAATTTTATCTTAAAGAATTTTATGGATCAATAGAAATACTCATTGAAGCTGTTACTGACTGATAACAGAAATGAAAAATTACAGCAGTTTAGGAACAACATTTCTCTCCTTTTCTTCACAGCTCTGTTTTGAGTTACAACATGATCAATCTTCACCGACCTCAGCAGAGACATTCTTTCAGCTTTGGGTTAGGCTACATCCTACAGGCAATGAAAAAACCCAGCCCCAAAACACAAGTTTACATAAGGTTTATGTGACGAGGATACTTTCCTATGTTTAGCAAGATGATGATATAATTTTCCGTTGCTTCCTGCCTTCACTCACACTGAAGCTGGAACTCAGGACGTCATAATTGCATCACACAAAGATGGGAAGACTCTTACAGTAACTAATAATAACAACGGATTGTTTTTTATCAAAGGCTAATTTCTACAATACGATGTAAAATGCAAAGTGGACTCCTTTCAGTTTCTTTTCTCAGCAGTTCTCTCTTTCCTGTCTTTAGCATTAAGTGATACTGCCATGGCAGTTGTGATACTCAGAATAGAAA
This sequence comes from Pandion haliaetus, assembly GCA_013401275.1. NCBI lineage: Eukaryota > Metazoa > Chordata > Aves > Accipitriformes > Pandionidae > Pandion > Pandion haliaetus. Next base: position 23,800 of record VYZV01017346.1, on the reverse strand, counting down.
ATGGAAACAAATTCATGAGCAGGCAACAAAACAAAATGACACCCAATATGCATGTGCCAAGCTAACAGCAGCTGATTCTGGGGCAGGGCCAGCAAGCATGGAAAAGGGGTCAAAAAGCATTGAGCTGGCAGGTCTCTAACAGCATTAATGCAGGAGAGGGCCAGACCTTCTGGGAGTGATCTCATGTCTGGACAACCAGGAGAGCTCAAGGACAACCAGGAGAGCTGCTGAGAGAGGGGTAACAGTGGCAGGGGGCCTAGAGATACTGAAGGTGCTCTTTAACAGCTGGCTTGGGAAATAGCTGAGATTTTGGCTGCTGGGTCCATTGAGCTGCCTCCAGCACAGCCCTATTTGGATCATTCAGTAACATATGGGAGCAAGCATCGAACCCATATTCACAGAAATGGAAAATGGGAGGCATGACAATGTGGCATTTTCACAAGTCTCTGTGTATTTTTTCAGGCAAGATACCTGGGGATCAGGAAGAGTTTTATCTTAAAATAGGTACCTCAGAAACTTTCACCCTACCTGTCTGGCAATATGTGCAAGAGAAGTCGGTATCACAACAGAAGCTAGACTGATGGAGTTTCAGAAAAGTAGCACATATCTATCCTTCAGTAATCAGTCATGATTTAATTTAGAAACAGTAATCAGTAATTGATTACTTGCACAAAGTAGCCACGACAACTTCAATCCTGCCTGGAAAGCAATTGTTTTCGGAGACACAAGTAACTTCAATTGTAGAGATGGCTTTAGAAGCAGTGTTATAATACAGGATAAAAAGGCAGGAACATAGAGAGTAAAGCAAACTGCTGCATTAAAAAAAAAAAAAAAGCCTCCAGAAACTTACCACTGAGGTAAGAGCCATCTGAAAACTGTAGATTCGTGCAAGGCCAAAGTCAGCTAACTTTATCTGCCCATTGCTGGTTACAAGGATGTTCTGGGGTTTCAGGTCCCGATGCACCACACGATGCGAATGCAGAAAATCCAGTCCCCGAAACAGCTGAAGCATCATATCCTAAATATAAAGAAGAAATCAATATGCAATTATCAAGACAAGGTGGCAAACAAGTAAACCCCCTGTCATAATCTGCAAAACTGATTTAATAAATATTGACTTAAATTTGTGCACAGAAGATAAAACCAACTATTAATATAAAATGGACAGGATGTTGCTAGAACCAGCTGACTTGAACAGGTGTCCTTATCAAGTTAATGTATTGTTTCTAGTTGGATTATTTGAGGTTGATTGATAGAATTATAAAGACTGGTCAACATACTTAAAAGATACAGCAAAAACACGTCCGTAAATCCCAGGACAACTTCAAAAGGATGCTGTCCAAGTAAGAAGGATACATAGTGGCTTTTTGCTCTTAACTTTAAACCACACACCACTTTGCCTTTCACAACTTTATGCTTTGTGCTGCCCCAGTGAAGTGAAATTTTATCATTCACTTCAACAGGCATAAGGATCTGTTTCAATCAAAAAAGCTGTTTAAATGACAAATTCACCAGAATTTAATGTTTTAGAGGGAAGAAGTTTGCTTGGCAAAACCTATGGTATAGAATTTCCTGAATAGACAGAAACTACCTTTAGGTCAAAGTTTAGCACTAAATCAGTCTAATAATCCTAAGTAACAGTATCCATTTTGCTTTCTGTTTTGTTATAGTGATGCAACCTTCTATGACATTTCCACAGCTGAAGAAACTATTTCATCTCATGTTTTCACATTAATCTTAGTAACGTGAAAGGAATGAACCAACAGACTCAAACCTAAATACTAGAAATCCCCTGAATTCCAACTTAGAAGGATACCATCAACTTGAATATTATATTTGGAAAAACAGGCAGTTGCAAGAAGATGCTGCAACAAGTAAGAAATAAAAGGGATAAAGAAAAAGTTTATTTTCTGTATGCATTTGACTTGAGTTCATGAAATTCCAGCTCTGTGTTTGCTGCTGACATATGCCTTTCCATAAGCCATGCAGTAGAGTGTCTGCCAAAATGATCTTGGAGAGGTGGATAGCATTAAACATGAGAAAACATGAGAAGGATAAATTGAAGTTGGTTGCTTTTGTTGCTCTCTATGGACTTGGGCATGTTTCAAGTAAATATTCAAGGCACGCTATTAGAAGGAATGATATCTGAAAATGTGTTTAAAAAATAGCTCAAAACATTCAACTTGATAATATTGCTTTACCTGGATGCATTTTTAAGTTACACTTTATAGACATTGCTATATAATTTAATACAAAATTATTGTTTTCATGTAATGGTCCCTGATCATCTCTACAGAAAGTATTACAAAAAATATAGACATTAAGGCTGGAAGCTCTAATCTGACCTCTGATAAAACGTGGCCATTTCTATACATAGCCTATAACTCTGTCTGCCAAACAGTAGTAACAGGGGACTGCTCATAAAGTAATCAGCTTTTATTTGAAGACTCTGATGATGGAGATATTACCGTGGAACTATGGATGCTGTGACAGCATTTAGTTATTATCACCTCTGAAGGATGGTGGTAAACTGAGAACACCATTCCCTGTTAGCTGATGCCTTTTATTCCCTTTGCTTCCCCAGGAATAATTGAGATCTGATAATTTTGATAACTAGTATAATAGGGTTTGCACCTTTAAACCAAACATACAAAGGGTATTGAATCCTCTTGTATTTGTATGATTTCCCTTTGCAGTTCAGAAATATGTGGAAGAGCTAGGACTACAGCTCTGCAGGCTTCAGTCATCAGTAGAATTAATACATGTCATATCTGCTCACTCTGTGCTATTATAACTTAAATCAAATCCCAACAGTCTTTGGATCAGTCTTGCAGATGTAAGGAACATGCTAAGAACATTTAAAGCATGTGTTTATCTTAAGTGTGTACTTAATGGTTTCACTGAATTTGTGCCTATTTTTTTTTTATTCCAGGTAGGCATAATATCAGATGAAATAAGAAAATAATTTAAAGAACTTAAGGATTAGTCAGTAGACCCTGGTGAGTCCCTTTTTGGTGACATTTCTGCATCCTACTCATTTGCCAAGTATGTAAACTCATTCCTGCAGTTACCAAACATATCAAGAATATTTTTGTTCCTACAACTGATGCTGGTTTTGTTTCAATTTTCTTCCTCAAGCTCAGCAAATGCAGTTCTGCTCTGCTAGTTGTAAGTTGCAAGCAATGTCTTTAGTTTCTAAATTCAGAGTCTTCTTCCAGGCACAGGTAAAAAAAGAAAATATTTGAAAATGGAAACTGGTATATCTTTCCCTCTCCCCACTGGACTCAAAAGGTGAATATCATTTACTGAAGTCCTCTTCACACACAAAAAATGAGATGTGCCACAGAAAAGTGTACCAGGAAAGTGTAAATTTAAAAGGTATTAGAAAGAAGAAGGAAAACTGGCAAAAAAAGTGCTTATTTCCACTTCCAAGAAATTCAGAGTTAGTCCATACAGGCTATTCTCTAGTATTCATTTTAGACTATTGTTTAATCTCTTTTGCTATCTCTTATAACTTACTATTATACGTATGAACAGATTTCAGTTCAAAATTATCTTGGAAGAACAGTCCAAAGATTCGTGTATGTAAATATGGGCACTTTGATGTAAAAAGACGATTTAGTATTTGTGATTCATTATTGTCCTGTTTTTAACTTCTCAGCCAGTTAGAAAAAGAGCAGAAACCACAATCACATGACATAGGCTTATTATTATGCACTTTAAATACAGAATACCAAATTGTGCAGCTCAGAATTTGGTATTTGTTTGCACAAATAGATTTTCAATATTGAAGCAAACAAAAGAGAGAGCTTTTAAATTACTTTTTTATCCATAATGAATGATTAATTTTGTGCTGTACATAAGCCTAGTCAAAAAACATTGGGCCTCACGTTTGGAAAATGACTTCATGCTCTTAGTCAGCCACTTGCAAGAAACATCAGACTCAGTCTGGTCTGTGTGTTTTCTTTGATACTGTAACTGATATCAGAAGATATTTGCTAGCAAATCGGATAAAGCCCATAAACATGCACAAGCCAGATCACTAGCTAATTAAATCAGGATAATTCCACTCATCTGAAAGAAATGCATCCATTTTTATTAGTGACGATTACCCAGTATTATCTCAATTACCAAGATCTAGAAATAACTGCAAGAGTCTTCATGTGCCTCAGGGATTAGTTTGTTCCATGTCTGCTTTTCCCTGAGAAATTTTCTGGGTAGCTAGGCACGCCATACTCTGGAATTACAGTTAAAATCATATTTCAGAAGTTCAGAAGATTCATGCCTTCGCAGATTTGAGGAACAAGCTCTAATGAGTCATGATCAAACCTCTCCTGATGTCTGTCAGATGTTCTTTGGATATTGTGTATTTACAAACACAGACACAGAATAGCGCCTGTTGTTTCAGATTAGATATTTCTGCCATGCTTCTAACATCACAAAACCCACTATGGAGTTGAAGATATATACATTATTCCACTGTGATTACTTTCAGATAATCATGGCTTTATAATGTTTTCCCTTTTCAGGCTATATTTTCCATGTGGTCTATGCACAAATCTAAAATATTTATCCATAACTCAGTTGAAAACTGAGCTGTTTGGGGATGCAATGAACAAATACCCTTTCCTTAGAAGCAAATATGTAGCTTATTTTTGTGAAAGCCTCATAATGGAAACAGTTAGGAACAAAATTTGTTATGGGAATGCTGCATCTTTTGCATGTTCCACCATATATGGTATCGGTGGTGGCATTGCTCAGTCTGATATTTACTGAATTTATCAGCACTGAATGTCAGGACCAAATTACGATGAACTTTTCAAGCAATACCATATTATGTCACGAGTCTCAATAATACACAGAAATATGTCCTGCATATTCTGCCTCTGGCATCAGCAAGGACGGGGATAGACTTGAGTTAGGCTGAGCAGCTGCTGTTGCTGCCTCTGCCAAAGGCCAGCTTCACGGCTCACATTTCCAACTCAGGGGCAGCAGGAGCAGAAAGCCCTGATTTCCTAAAGACTTTTGTCTCCTCCTTGCCCTATCCCCTCTTGACTCTATGCTTCACTGACCCCTCTTAACCCTTCTCCAGCTTCTGACCCATAAATCCCTTCCAAGCCATTGGTTTTCAAAATACTGCTCTGATCCTTTAAGAGTGACCCACCATCTTGACTTCTAGCTAAAATACCTGTCAGTTGCCTGCAGTAACTTACTTGTTGTTTAAGACCAGCCAGATTCTCTGGAGTACTCTGCCTGCCTAATCTAAAAGAGGATGGCACGTCTGTCAACCAAATAATTCAAGTATCTACTCAAAGAAAACAGGACGTATGGAGTTGTTTTGGGTGTTGATGCCCAGGAGCTGGCAGCCGGGGCTGCAGGGACCTCTGTCAGGGGAGACCTGGGGCTGCCCTCTGCCAGACACGGCCAGTTCCAGCTGGTTCCAGCTGGCTCCAACGGACCCACCACAGCGCACAGCTGGACCCATCAGCCAAGATGGTGGTTTGTCTGTGAAAACATATTTAAGAAAGGGCAGAAAAGGCTGGAGGGAAAGAAGAGGAGGGAACAAAAGGAGTGAGAAATGGCACAGGGAACACCAAGATTAGAAGAAGAGGAGAAAGAGGAGGTACTCCATGGTCGAGCAGATATCCACACTGCAGCCTGTGGAGGATTCCCATTGGAGCAGGTGGATTTTCCTGAGGGAATTGCAGCCTGGGGAGAGGACCTATGCTGGAGCAGGCAGAAAGTGTGAGGAGGAAGGAGTGGCAGAGAGGAGCTGCTATGGACTGACCACAACCCCTCACACCCTATGTCCCTGTGCTGCTCAGGGTGGGCAGAGTAAATAGTGATGTGGAGCCTGGAAAAAGGCAGGGGAAGGTGTTCTTTGAATGTTTGCCTTTTTTTCCCCACTACCTGAATTAGCAATTAAATACCTATCTTAATTGGCATTAAACTAAGTTCATTTTCCCCAAGGTGAGTCTATTTTGCTCATGATGGTAATTGGTAAGCAATCTCCCTGTTTTATCTCAGCCCATGAGCTTTCTTGTTCCTTGTTCTTCTTTATTTTCTGTAGCCATCCTGCTGAGGTGAGGAGAGTGAGTGAGCAGCTGGGTGGGAGTTTGGCTGTTGGGCTAGGCTAACCCACCACCGTGGTAAGGGTATAGATGCTAGATTTTTTCTTTGTAAAGGGGGACACAGCACGATGCAACCTAAAGGAAAACACTGAGAATAGCATGTCTTCAGAAAACACATGCACCCAGAGGTAACATACACATGTGAATGGCTGCTCATTATGTGAAGCTCACATTTTTCCTCCGTTGACTTGTATGTGAAGAAAGAAAAACCTTTAACCAGATTACCCTTGGGCATGGTGATAAGAGTTTCTGATACCAGAGAAAGTAAGTCTGTGGAAGCCCACAAATATACTCGGTTGTATCACCAGATAAAAGCACCACAGTACAAATCCTTGTCCACTATAACAGTCCCTAAATTTGTACTAATGCACAGGCTTTTTATGGCTTTTTTTTCTTTTTTTTTAGCTACCTATTCTCCTCTTCCTGCTCAATTTCTGTGCTAACATTTCGTAAAACACAACAATACCTTGGAATCGCCTAACATTTCTCTTACTCCTCTGTGGAGTATCTCATACACCTGCACAACAACCTGCATTCTTCACCCAGAGTTTGTATCTATTTGTAACTCATTTTTCTCTTTTGCTGAGCAGAGTGGAATGTCCCTATTTTGGATGGCAGGTGTTGGGATACTCATCCTGAACATTTCCTGTAGGAGTGTTTGCATAAGAGACAACTGCTAGTGTAAACAAAGTGAAAGAGTTTTAGACAGCAATGTGTAATGAATCAGTCAAGCTAGTCTGATGCAAAAGGCTCACTGCCTCTCAGTGAACAGCAGGACCTTCTCTGAGCAGAAGAGGAGCAGGATGAGACTTCCTTCATATCCTACAGGACTATACAGAACCCCCAACCATCAGATTGCTTTCATTTTAAAGGGTGTTTTTTGAACATGCTGGAATGAAAGTTTAAAGAGATTTCACATTCTCTGGGGCCTATTTTTGAAGCAGAATATTACAGCACTTCTATGGTTATACTTTGTAACAAACAGTCAACATTAATTAATGCCAAGAAAACAATGGCATTCCTGAAGAATTACACAGTACAGATACATGAATAGCAAAAGACATGATTAATGTTGTTACACTGAATCCCAAAGGCATGTAGTGACTCCCTGTTAAATGCAGCAATTTTCTTTTTTAAATCTTATCCTCACACTGGGCTGGGAACCCATCACACTAGCCTATCTAGAATGCCATGACTGTGATGGTGGGGGCAGAGAAGCAATTTGCCACAGCCTGTGGAGCTGCAGGATGCTCTTGTCCCTGCAGCTGGCTGGGCGCAATGGCTGGGACAGAGTAAGAGGCAGATAGATCCCTGCCCTTGTGCCCTTTTCCTTCTTTTCTCAGGAGACAGCTATTCTGATCGGTCTCCCTGCAAGGCATTCAGAAAGGGAAGGAGGAGGCTGTGCTCTTCGCCTTCACCTAACCATACTATAGCCTCTCAGGAGTCATCCATGATCCCACCCAATATACACCCAGAACATAGAGCTCTTCCTTTTCCTTATATTGGGTAACAGTTTATCTCAGAGTAGTCTTATTGCTTTCCATTAAAGTATTCACAGGGTAAGGGTCACCCCCAGAGGAGAAGACTGCTGTGATATTCCTGTCAATTAACTAGAGTACCAAGACAAGGTGAACTTCACAGCATGTTCAATTTAAATATGTTCGCTGTTTTGATAAGAGAACAATAAATCTGAATGACCCATTCACTTAGTCATATTAATCAAACTTACTGTACAAGATAAAATGTTCATTTTCTGTTTATAGAATAAAATGCTGTGCAGAGAGAAAAATACAGCAAATTCATTTAGTGTATTATTAGCAGAAGGGAACTAATATCTGCCAAGCTCATGCAAGGAATTGGTCTAATAATTCTTGGTTTGCTGCTACCCTAAAAGTAAACAATTTGTTGAAAATTAACAGATATATATATTTTAAATATGAAGTACAATATTTGCATAATTATTTTTGAATTGTAAAATTATTTTAATCATACCAAAGGCACTTTAATACACTCAGAATAGATAACATGTTTTAAAATATATTCTGATTTTAAACTACTTTGATAAGAAAGAAAGCACACCTCAGAGAAGTGATTCTGGATTATCCAATTGTTAGGGTGAAGAACCCTGCAGACATGCACACTGACAAAAGTATGCCTGTATGTATACATGCATTTTAGTGTTTTGAATAGTCCCATTGAAGGCAATGCTATCTATACTAGTCCACTGCAAAAGTATAAACACTGAAATGAATATAGTTGGGTTGTTTGGAGGTTTTTGGGGGGCTCTGTGTTTGTTTTTTTTAATGGCTAGAACTGTTTGTGTAACAATTTAAAAGATACAATACCTGAAGGACTGGAGTCTCTAGAAACTGTTTTGAAGACTATTTTGGTTGCTGTTAGAAGTAGTAATGTAACGAAGATTAGAAAGACCTAAATAACTTACCATGGAATACAATAATCAGTCAATCAGTTAATAGTCAATCTAGTAAAACTTGCAAATGTCACTATTATGCATGGACCTGCCTGTCTATCATGAACATTGTGTGTCAGTCTCAAGCAAAAGTACTGCAACTGTGCACAAGATTCAGGAAAAATGCGACATTTTAACTGAATTATAAAGGTCCATGGTATTCTTTGAAAAAAATTGAGGCTTAGCAATGCTATTGTGTTGCCATAAGTTTATGATTGAATTTTAAGTATGCATATAATAGCTTTCAATATACTGAGGCACTATTTCCCTTTTGTTGCCACGCTCCTGTTTGTAGACTGAAGTCAATTTATAGCCACGACAGCACATTTTACATGTTCTAGTCCCTTTGCTTAAACTCACCAACTGTACCTTCTGAGTTAGAAGGGAACCACTGAATTTGTACTGCTGCAGGAGATCCTGACCAAGCATATTCTGGAGTGCTCCAAACACTTCCCAAACACCAGTGCTCACCAGCAGCAAAGGCCACATAATTAGGACTAGACTAAGACAAATAGATGCACCCAATTGTGTTCAAGGAACTGTTCTGAGTAACCTTCTGTCTGCCCTCCTTAAAATAGAGACCTGGATTTTAGAGGTCTTTAAAAGTTTCAATCTTAGTACGTCTGTTTTACCAGTATCTTAATATTGCCAGATTTTCATACTGATCTCAGTAGCTGTGAACCAAAGACCAAATCCAGTATATGAAATGTGTACTTAACATCTGTGGGATACATACATTCAAACACATGGATGCATTTCATTTCGGGCAGATCAATATTAATTTAAGTGTCTATAAGTCTTTCCACATTAATTTCTCATTTTATAGCTCAACACCTGTCAAGACAGTTTGCAATATAGATCTTTCATTTTACCTTATCAGCTGGTATTTTTCACATTTGATGAGGAGAATTTGCATGACTGAAAGGAAACCTATATAATTATTGTCCTACTTACTTATTTTCAGTGATTCAGTGTACCATAAATTCCTACAAAAGTGGAATTACCAGACATGCAAATGAAATACATAACATTTTCTATCTGGCTACTGGTATTTTTAAGAGAAGATACATGCAAATTAAATGAGAACAGAGGGGAATTTTGTTTTAACAATTAGACAGAAATTGGCAAATGTGGCACTGTTGTGAAGACCTGTCCTGGCTGTGAAATTTTTACAGCAGGTAAATGTAACTTTGTGATTAACAATCTTTTTCACCACTCAAACCTTTCCATTTCTTGTGCCCAGTAGAAAAACCAACAGAAGACACAGCTCTTAACAGAATTTACAGATCTGAGCCTAGATAAGCAAACAAACAGATTTTTTTCATGTATCTCTGGATGATATCATCACAGCTTTGTACATCCCCAAATACTTTCTGGGAAACTTCCGTTCTTTTATTACAAGCTTTTCATAAAACTGTGTTGGAGACAGTAGTCTTTCACAAAGCATCCTGGTTTGACAGTTGTTACCCCCTCTGTTCTTTTATTCTTCATATGATCTGAAAAAAGAGATGAGGACTAAAATGAACCAAAAAATCCCCCAAACTCTTTACTAGCTCACCCAGTTGGTAAGCCCCATACAAACGACTTGAAATAGCATCTGTGATTTGTATGTGTTGTCTCTGAAGCCCCTTCTGGCACATGTCTGGGGACTGACAATTTTGACCAGTCAAAATTTGATATCTAAGCATCACATCAAGTCAAGTTGGATAGCTGGGGCAAAGCTGCAGTTTGAATTCTGGAGTACACTTTTCATATAATTCCAGCTTCTTTCATGGTCATGTTTCTCAACAAGGCAAGTCATCCTTCTTTCTTACTTCTGGGGTAAAACCCAGACTTTCATTTGACTAAATCAATCTATTCTGGAGCACTACTTATACTCCCCTATCTCTGTCACCTCTCATTAGAGCTTAGTGCTTTCTGTTTTTAAAAGAGATTCTCGATTGCTTCTAATAGTATATATTTTCTTCTCTTCGTGGGACATCATTGCCATTTCCTCTTCGTAGACTTTGCTTCTGCATTCCCAAGCTGTATTTTGGAACATCCTAAGTGTATCATCACTTGTTGCAATCCTTGTGGAAGCTCTCCTAATGTAATCAGAGAAATTAGTCCACCCAGAAAATCCACAAAGCTGGATGTGACTCCCTTTAACTACTTCATTATGCTTCTGAGAGGAGTTCACAGAAATCACTGTCTCACTCCCTGCCAGAATCTGCAAACTACAGTAAATTATCAACCACTGGCAAGCCGATTCTCCTCCAGTGCCACTCATACTGGTCCTTTCAAGGAACGGTACCAATAAACAAAACCCACTCCCTAGAGGAGAGCACTGCTTAGTCAGCACTACACCTATTTGCCAGCACCTTCATGACACTGTTGGTCATAATAGCTCTTTTTCATTTACTCAGACCCCATGAAGGGTTAAAAATATAGCATATGTTGACAGCCGACACTCCTCGCTAACAGGAAAGACACGTTGCTGTGGGGCCCAGGTCTCAGCTTCTCCTTCCCTGCAGCTGTCTGTGGATAGCAGCTAATTGTATCCACTTGTTTAACCTCGGGGATAACGTCTGGAGGGGACCAAGTGCCACAAGCGTACTTTTTTTTTTAACGGTCATTTCCTCTCTGGTGTAACTTGCATGACAGCATGTGACAAGCAGAAATTAATGGGGACACTGCTGTGCCAATACCTCTTGAATTGCTTTGACACTGGCTGCAGGCTGCCTGCTTGGCCACCCAGCCAAGACCTCACATGAAACGTGGCAAGGGGCCCACAGCTCTATTCACTAACAAGCCAGCTGGTCAGTGATTAGAAAGCTGAAACAATGCTGTGCACATACATCAAGAAAAATGCTTTACAAACAGCTTCGGACTTAGGAGGTAAAGTCTCCTAGAAGAGTAAATCTGTAAATATATCTTCTGGGGCCTGCTAACTTTAGCTAACATTAGAGATAATGTGGAAGGCCCTGGAAGATGACTGCCCTACACTGTCACCTGAGCACAAGAAGGGCTAACCTCAGAACAAAGACTAACATCTTAACATGCTCAAAATCATGTGCAAACAGCTTAGACCACATGGATTCTGGTCCAGAGGAGCATGCAAATTATGTAAATACATAGAGATTCATGACAGACTACCTTTTCTAATGGTCTATCAACACCTTGGCAACATTACTGACATTTCTGCAAAAATTCTCATTGGATTTGTCTGCAGCGTGCCATCAAGAAGGCTGAGATTTGTTTATATACTGATACATAACAATAAAGGATGAGACTTTAGATGTATACCAGGGGATCTGGATGACCAGATCTCCTATACCCAATGCAGCTTTGAACATTTCAGCCAAGACTTTTTTGAAAACTGTCAAACCCTTGGCTAGACACAAAAGGCTCAAGAAGACTGTTCTTTTAATTTCTCTCTCAGTTGTTTTTTTAAACAGTATCCACTAAAAATGCATGGGTTCTTTATGAAACACCTGCATGACAACAAGAAATTAAATTATGCTTCTTTGAGAAAAAAGCAGTCAATAGGATCCTACAGATTAGAAACCCAAACATAATTTAAAATCAGTAGGACATAGACTCCTAATTCCTATTGCTCCTTCAAAGTTATAACTCAGTCCAGCAATTCTTGTTTAATAGAAAACTTATTTAAACTTATTATAACACAGACCCGCTTCATTTCCTGATATATAAGGAAATATATTTTGTGACATATACTGATACATAAGAGCTCAAGGCACTGTAAAAGAGGCTGGCAGGACAGCAGAGTCACTTTTGTGAATTGGAAATTGGGGTTACTGTAAAGTTTGGACTTTCGGCCTAATTAATTTTGATTGCTTCCATCATAAAAATGTCTAGGAGTTCAGCATAGTCATGAATGGCACTTTCATGCTGAGGAAGAAGATGGCCTCATATTAGGCACAACCAAAGCCCAGTGAAGTCACTGGGACTCTACCCATCAGTTTTCAAAGACCTGAGCTGGTCTCACTGCTTTTTAGTATTTCCATCCTCCTCCCACATTCATCAGAATCAGCAGGACCTTCAGAGAGATGTAGCCAAGCTTCTCTGAGACAAAAAAGTCATCAGGACACCAGACATCAAAATGCAGCTATTCTCTAGAGTTAGTCACTCTTTTAATAAATAGTTAACAGTTTTTATTAAAGATGTGAACACAGAGGAAATTAAGAAGACAATCCCTTCCTAACCTCTCCTGGGAATACATAGTAAATAAAGCTCAACTGTGTACTTTTAAAAAGCCACTTTTCAATACTTTTTTTTGCTTGTAATGTACTTGCATGGCAGAAATATTGTGATGCTCATCAGTGCTGTACAATGGCTCAACACTGGGGTCAATTACTACCTGAGCTCTAGTCACAGGAGTTCATTTAACTTTGCTGCCTCTCTTGCTCCGTATTATAAATTCAGGGATAATGGTTAACTACTTCATGAGTGTTGCAAAGTTTAACTGGTTAATGTTTGTTAAGTACTCCAAAGATCTAGAATTTGCTTTCAGTTATAAAGGCATAAGAACCTTCATGAAAACCAAGGAAATACACAAGAGGAAAGATTTGTTGGATATAAGTTATGGGTAGAAATGGGCTTCAAGGAAGAGCCAAGAGGGGACAGTGGCCTACTGGATCCAGTTCGACCAGGAGCCTGAATCCAAGAATTGTACATGTAGGTTTGCAATGTTGTTATAGCATTGTATGAACTGTCAAAGTAGTCTTCAGCATGAGAACCTTACTGATGCCTTACTACACCTAAATCAAAAGTAGAGAAAAAAAGAATTGTTTCTTGGAAGCACGCAGCAGATTGAGTTGTTCTCCATATTTACAGCAGCAATTCATTTGCAATTCTATTATGTTGAATTAAAAAATCAATAGCTCTTGAACCAACAGCTTTACAAGGTGAACAGCAAGCACTTTATCCTACAGACAAGGCATAGAGAAGAGATTTTGCAAGAGGAGTTAAGCAAGTGCACAAAATCTTTTTTTTTTCACTGAAAGAATGAGAAGTTTGCCAATAGCACCAGACTAGGGGAATGGCTGCCCACTTACATGGTCTATCACTTTCTCCTTTCTTTACTGATTTCCTACCTTTTCCTTTACTTCTTTTCCTCCCTTCATGTGCCCACCTTGTTGCCCTTTCCTGCCCCATCCCTAGTTCTGACCCTTCTCTCCATACCTTCACTGCCCCCCATCCCACTCAGCCATTTCCTCTCCCACCACACTCACTGTCAGGCCCTGTGGTCCTACTCCATCTCTTTGGGTTGCTGCCTCCCACAGACCGGGTGATTACTGAGCAAGATAGGTCAGTGGAAGATGCCAGCTATCAGCATGCCTCAGCAGCTCATCTCTGGATTTCAGGTATAATAAACTGTAACAGGTAGTGATGTACCTGAGATGTTTGCTGTGGCTGCAGTGGTGGGATATGGTCCCACACATCTGCTGAGTCTCTCCAAAGCGTCATGGGCCATAGCCCCTCCAGTTCTGAGCAAAATGACACTGATTTACATTAGCGTAAATTAGTGTAAACCTCGCCTTGTTTTCTTTTGAACACTTGACTGGTTCTTAAAAAAGGAGGCATCTTCAACTCGTAGTGACACAATGAGTGATGAGCCTACTTATTTCTTAATGTTAGCGCAATAGACAAGAATCAGCTCTGCTTTGGGGCTGAGAGTGAGGCTTGGGGATGGGGAGAAAGGTGCAACATCAGTCAGTAATCTTGGGAGTGGAGAAGATTGCCTCGTGTTTCACAGGCGTGATAGTCTCTCTCCCCACGTCCCCTAATGCTAAACAAAACAAACTCTAAGAGATTTTTAATAAAAAGCCAAAGATATGTTTGAAGCTAACTTGTAAAAAGAGCCAGTCAATGGAACAAACTGCTTCCATGAAGAAGTATCATTTCAAAGTGAAGTGTCACAAATGATGCACATGACAAATGTAGCTTGTGACAAATGCAGCATTGCTTCTCAAAAGGGTAACTTGTGACAAGTGAAAAAGTATGCTATTGGTTATGTAAGCCAATTTGGAGAACTACGTGTCTTCTTGTGTATCTTCACTGTAACCATTCACGGAAAACCTATGAGAGTAAAAGTAGCTACCATCCAGACAAGCACCCTGGAGCACACACGCCTGTGCTTTGCTGAGTCGGGCCCTAGAAAGATAAGTCTTTTGTTTTCCCTATCAACAAAACCCCCATTACAAATCATACAATACAATATCAAACTCTGTTATTCCAAAATGACAGTCAATTAAGTAGAAACAAACTGTATCTTCAGAAGGGCAAATGAGAGAGGCTAGGGATCACTATCAAAGGACTTCTGTTTTCTTTTGTTTATTAAATAGCAACTGCACTATTTACTGCAGCTTTGCAAGCTAGTGAGCAGCTGGGTGTAACACATTTCCATGCTGTGTAACCTCTCCTTATGCTTCGTTAGATTCCTTATCAGGACCAGAAGAAAAGAAATCTCTCTGTTCTGCTTTTGCTGTGGCAAAGGAAAAGACAAGATGATGACTTTCCAGCTCATTTCACTTGTACAACGTTCTCATCAATCACCATGGGGTAGGTCTTTGTTATTTTCACTGAAGGACTGTTCTTAGTTTTCTGTCACAATAAAGCGTGACTCCACTAACTAGCAAATCAAGGTTACCTCCACCACATTTGCAAAAGAACAAAATGCAAACAGAAGGCTAAAGCTACTTCTGAAATATTTTCTAAGGCCCTGGTTTCACAGACATAAACCTAAGTCGAATTAGGTCTAAATTCTTTTCATTAAAACGAAGGTTAAAGTCTGAAACAATCAGAGCAGTTGAGGTAAGGAAGCTAAACTAAGCATTTCATCAAGAACCAGAAGTTTTCTGCTTGTTTTGCGACTTTCTGCTCCAGAAACCAAGCAAAGAAACTGTGGTTTATTTTTATTTTAAACTCTCTGTCAAGTATGCATCTCTTTGCAGTTTTGGTTCACTATAGCCCACGCAGCTTGGCCTCTATTCTCCTTTTCCTATGTCTTCAATAAGCCCTATAGACATCAGCAGGAATTATGTGAGCAGACAAAAAGCAAGAAAGGGAGATATTCTAATCAAGGCAAAAACATAATAAAAAGGGCTTTGCAAGATGGTCTCTCGTCCCTTAACTTCATGTTTTTATATGTCTTCCTTTTTGGTCTGTGTTGTTTCTCACTGAATGACAGTTATACACAACATACTATTGTAATAACAAGCATATGGCTGTTGACTTTCTCAAGTCTCAAATTAGACATTTTTATTTAAAATACATGAAAGACATCTGTATGCTCTTTCATTAAATGCATTTTACGTTGTAACATCCTACGTATTCTTTTGGAACCATTTCCATTAAAATGCCGACTTTGGGTTTGGATAGCAAGTATTTCCTTTGTAACACTAAGGGAGGAGTATGTTACTGTCAAAATTTCTCTCTAAAAAGTCCTTGCTAAAATATTTACTCTGCTTGTCAGAACAGGAATATCTGAAGTTAATTCCAAATGAAAGAATATTTTAGAATGAATCATAAACTAGATGTTAAAAAAAGGCAACACACTGCCATTCCAGTGCCTCTTCCCTGCTGTAAAACTAAACGAAAAATGACTCTGTGTTTGCATCCACAGAATATTGTAACATTTCGGAGCCTTCTGAGATTCCTTAATTGTAGTTATGCAAGAGAACTGTCACATCCTAAAACAAAGGACAAAAATTCAGCAGCTGAATTTATTGGCTTGGAAATGAAACGCTCTTAAGAGATGGCTAGCATGTCTTCTTGATTATTTTTGGCATTTTAAAGTTGTAGTGCAATGCTTCCTATTGCATAGACCAAAGAAGTGGGACATTTTAGAAATATTTAGAATTTTTATGGCGCTGTTTGTAAAGTCACAGATTTAGCAACAGTGCAAACTGTTGAGCAGTAACCTTTGCAATTAAGCCACTAATTTCAATGGGTCCTTTATGGTATAAGACACTGTTCAACATTAATAAAGATATAATGCACTGGTTTCTACTGAGCTGGTCACGATAGTAAAAAAAAGCTTCTTCTTTTAAATGGGTATTCTTAAGGGTCACAATTTTCAAAGGCAAATGGGATAAATTCTGTGGCCGGAACAATTATGATATTAATGAAAAAAGAAACAAACCAGTCTGTCAAACCTGTGATCCTCCAGAGCTCCTTTCCATTACTGAGTCAGTTTACTATGATGACCAACCATGACACACTTTTGTGAATAGTCAGGAGCCTGGTTCCAAAGGCACAGACATTGCTTACACATAAGTTTTGAGGGAAGACTACTTCCTTGCTCTGACGAAGCATTTAAACACAAGCAAAATGCATGTTTATGACTAATCCGAGACTATGGAAACAACGGTTTCAATTCTTCTTTGCTCTAACCTTGGAATTCATCGGGTCAGTAGTACAGGACAACAACTGATTCTCCTCTGTCAGCTCCTCTAATTTGATGTCTTTCAACCTCACTTCTAAAGCTGGAGCAATCTGTTTACAGCAAATCAAATGCTTTGCTGGAGAAGAGCCTCTGCTCCCTTTGCGGTTTCAGGTATATATTCCAGCATGAGTTTGAATGTTTTATGTATACTGACATAAGTGGTAGTATTGTATAGCTGTAACGATAACAGAGAAGTAAGAACCTAAAATAGTGATGTTTATGTGTCTTTGGATAAGGCTTCCAACACCAAAATTAAGGACAGATTTGATCTAGGAGCTTGAGCCCTTGTAATTTGCTCTTTCTTCACTGCAAACTGTTCAGGCTTTGCATGAAAACAAATTAAAGGCTGCTTGCTAACTGATGTTAATAGCATTGCACCACACTCACCCCTGAAGGAACCCTAAGAAGCCTACAGTTACACCACAGAAGGATTTGACCCATAGTTGTGCTCTGGAGTACCGACATTGGCAAATATTACAAAACCACGTCTGCTTTATTAAAACTACAAATAAATTAATCATTTTAATTTCTAAATATTTTCCTTTGCTGTCACACCAAGAGCAAACAACAAACAGTATTTCTATTATTTCACTCGTGTTTCCATTCTAAATTTCCTGTCTTCTGGCAGCTGCTTGCAAACTTACTAATAATGTATGTCTTTGTTTGGACTTCTTAAAAAGAAGGATATTCTCAGAATGGAAGAAAGCTCATTTTATTTCACTTTGAAACCTGAGAAACCTGTAACATGAACCATACGCTGATTACAGACCACTGATATATAAAGGAAGCAGTTGTATAAATGTGTGAAGTGGCTGTGGCGGGGAAACAGCAGAGCAGGGGAGAAGCACTATTTTAGATAAATAATGCTGTTGTAGGACCTGATTATCATGACTCAAGTTTAACAAGGCATTGTGTAAAGGCCAGCCAAAAAGGAGGCCCTATTATGGTGGGCACTATACAGTCTAGGGTTTTCATACAGCCTCTTCCATTAAAAGCTCACAAATAAAATGGACAAGACAGGCCCCAGGTGAAAAAACAGTGTGACAATTCCATGATATTACTTTTTTATGGCAGTATAGTCAGTTAGGAGGGGATAAGCAAAATGGAAAGAAAAGTGATGGAGAGAAAAGTTCTGGACTGAAGGAAAGAACAGAAGAGTGCTATACAGTGTAACCACAGAGTGAAAGTGAGATGAAAAAATGAAGGTTGAAGGGAAGGATGGAAGGAAGAAAGGGCTGGAAAAAATGGGATTAGCACAGACAGAGATCATTGAGTTGAAATCACTGGAAGCTCTCTGAGTGTCAGAG
Source organism: Pandion haliaetus (assembly GCA_013401275.1). Classification (NCBI taxonomy): domain Eukaryota; kingdom Metazoa; phylum Chordata; class Aves; order Accipitriformes; family Pandionidae; genus Pandion; species Pandion haliaetus. Next base: position 5,443 of record VYZV01017346.1, on the reverse strand, counting down.
GTTTTGGCTTTGGTTGCTCCAACAGCTGAGAGTGTAGCTGGATGATGCCACTGGCTGGTGCTTCTCTGTAGTTTTGTCCCTGATGGCCAGAGGATGGGAAGCAGGGAGGAACCGTGTCTGTTCTGGTATCTGCAGGGGTGGGTGGGATGGGGGCTGTCCAAATGTCTCTGATGTGACACACTGAGTACGGGAGAAAGGCGCAACCTCGGCAGGGTCCCATTTTATGTCTTCCCTATAACTGTAACAGCCCTCATTCCAGCTCAGCTGTATCTGATGATGAGCTGAAACATAAGCCTATGGGATGGACTCTGGGAATCAGCAGATATACATGTATATATTTATATATATGTACGTGTATGTGTAGTATGACTTCACATGTATACACATACAGACAATATACACCAAACCACTCCTTAGGCACAGGAGGAGAACTGGTGCTACCCCTTCTGTATCTTTCTTGTATTTTTGACTCCTCTCTAACCATCTGAGTTGCCAGTTCTGGCCTCTTCTGGCCCACAGCTTTTTAGAGATCGTGAACTTCATAGACAGTAGAGTGACAATCATCGAGTTTCCCTTTCCCTTTCTCCCACTTGCACATTTTTTCTGCAAATACATTAGAGGACTTCTACAATAATTATATGTATATATGTATGTGTGTTTATGTGTCTCTATATATATAAATAAATCAAAAATTCTTAAAGCTAATTTTAAGTTCCACATATGAAAACATGCAATACAAAAAACTCTGTCCCTATCCATTTGTATGAGACTTTGTTCTGTGGCACAAGCTAAATACATCTGTTCCAGAGGAAAAGAAACAAACACACCATATCTTGATTGAATCAGTGTGCCACTAAAGTAATGCACTTCAAATTAATTTTTACTGTGGGATACAATAATCTGCCTATTCACTGGCATAAAAGCACTGCATACAGCTAATGCCAGAGTATTAAATTTCTCCTGGGGTGGAATAGAGAAAACAGTTTTATAAAAAAATAACTTGATTACTGTATTATCTTCTATTAGCTATGAGTTGTCTGTGGCTAACTTTTGAATTATTCTACGCTACATCTGTATATTTGTTATGAATAAATATGGACACTTTGTGAATGTTCCAGTGTAGATAATCTGAGCTGCAATAACTTGGGTTGGCTGAGATGGGAAAGGTATCCTTCCACAATGCTTCTTGTACCAGATCAGCTGAATTCAACCCTTAGAATCCGGAGTTCAACATGAAAAAAAATGTTGGGCAAATTTCCCAAATATCACCTTGTCACAATTTGTGTCATTCTGTCTCCTCTTCCCCATCTCTGTGTGCTTGTTTTGGGGTGAAGTATAGCTTTGTGGGTATGCAGAGGCACAGGGGCCTGATTTCTCCAGTGCAGAAACTACTATTAAGAAAGTGATTCCTGTCTTCCCCCATAAAAATCAAGAATGACTCTTTGAAAGTCTCCTCTTTATCTCACATCTGTTGCAGTCTGACCTTCAAATTACTTGTCAAAAGTAACATATGGCTTGTAAGCAAAATTTAGAACATGGGTAAATCCAAACACTTCAGTCTATTGTTCTGCCACTGCTTTACATGCACCATGAGCTGCAACAGCTTTCACTTAATTGCTTTAACTGTGGCATCTCGTCTTTGAAGAAGAGAAAGACTCTGAAAACATGAGTGACACTTCTGCTGATCACTGAGGCAGGATTTACTTGCAGAGCAAGTTGCAACTATACACCACCACCACGAGACAAAGGAAAGCATCTCGAAAATAATCCCTGCTCCAAGGAGCTGCCACTGGCTCACTGCGGAACAGTATGGCACTGTCTCTGACATGCTGCCTGGCAGTCTAGCCCCACCTTTACACCTGCTTGAGCATTATTCCTACCACGTGCTCCCTTTCTTTCTTTCAGTGTCATCAAAGCATTTCACACAGCAATTGCTACCACATTGATGTTCCAATAGCAAAAACCCAGTGTCACTAATAATCTGAGAGCGTCTCAAGGGAATCCAGAGCAGTAGGATCCATAAGGTTTTTTTGCATCACATCAACGCTCAGCTCTGCAGCATTAACAGAAATGAAATTAAATGAGCTGATAGCAATATTTCTTTTCCAGTGTTTGTAATACTGCGATTTTGCAATGACTTGATCATAAATTCTGTTCTACCAGAGGGTCAATCTCCATCCCTGCCCACAATTCAAAATCTCTTCAGTTTCTTAATTCCCTTTGACTTTCTGAATACAGAAGATTTCTGGCCCTCCATCTATTGAAAACAATAGCTTCCTTCTGACTTCAAAAAGGATGTGTCCCTTACGGCCCTACTGGACTGTACTGCAGCCTTGAGAGTTTGGGCCATAAAAGAAAAGTAGGTTGAGATGTCTATTTAGAGAATCCTTGATAGACATCTTTTCACAGTGACATTTCTAATTCAGTGTCATTGTTTTGAAAGACTAAAATTGTTATTTCAAGAAGGTTGCTTTAATGCATTATGCTACAGTGTTGCTTGACTGCTTTCCGAACTGGAACAACTGAAAAAATGTGAAGCTCTCCAATGATTTTAAATCACTCTAGTCAGGATAGAGTGATTTAAAATTATTGGAGTGCCCCACATTTTTATGAGCTCTCAGTTTGCAACCAATGGAGGTCTGGGCAGTCCTGGGCTACAGCACTGCAAAAACCCAACTATACATTATCAGTTTGAAAATGTTTGCATTTGAGTTTGGAAATTGTAGGGTTTTGGAGATATTTAACACCACCATAATTAAAATCAGTGGCTGTACACTGACTGTAAAAAGGTTCAATCTAAAGAACTAATTGGATGGATGCAACATTAAATTTTGTAGCATCCTGTGCTCAGCAGCCCCTTCATTGAAATCGTGACTCCTTCTAGCCCCTTGGTCAGACCATACATTACTACCTGCACCACTGCACCAGAGGAGATGTGGCTGTTTCTCTATGTGCAGCACAGTGTGGGAAAGCAATACAGCAGCTGCAACATAGGGAACCACCACCCTTTAGAGAATATTGTCTTTTTAAGGTTTAGTTCCCTCAGAGCTGCCACTTGTGCCGCGCACCTGCTCTCTCTCCTGCTATCCTTCCATGCAGCAGTCCAACCCCTGGTAGTAGGATAACAGAGAAAAAAATAAAAAAAAATATCCCACAGTAATATATCAGTTCAGTCCTTTTGTTTTTCATTTATTTATAGTGGCAACTCTTCTTTAATTCATAATACGGATTCAGAACAAGATTTATTGCAAACTACTCCACAAAGAATGAGATCCTTAGCAGCTGTAAATGGGCATCATTTCACTGAAGCTAATGGATTTACACCTCTTAGTATCAGTTGGTGATCTGATCCATTATCTGTGGACTCTAAATTCCTCACCAAGTTTTACTTCTTTCTTTACCACAAAAGCACTGACAGGAAAATGTTAGTAACAGCTCTTCTCTTAGTATCTTTCTTATTAATTTGAGTAGGCTCTTTTTTTAGTGACTTTTAACTTTGATGTTGTTAAATACGGCCACACTCTGAAGACTCTCAGTACCGGTGAATCTGTTTTCCTGGAATATCTTGTATTGTTTTCAGAATTACATGATTGTGTGACATCTGCTTTACATCTCATACGTGATTGACTGAGTAGGTACAACTGTGGCAGATGGCTGATGACTCACCTCTCAACACTGAACACGGGTTTGCTTTCTGAGAAGCAACATCTTCATATTAATTTTCAAAGAGTCTTGCAAAGATGTGACCGGACTGCCTGGGTTGGTGGCAGATAATGTAAGTTACAGGAAATGCACAGGGATGCAACAGCAACAGTTATTCTAGGACTGGGGGTGATATTTAAAATTAAATTTATGGGCTACTATCAGATAACTCCGCAAAAGGAAAATAGGTTCACTGCTGTATTTTCTAAATTTTAGGCATCTAAATAGCAAAAACTTGATCCCTGAATCAGATGGAGATCTAGGCTTCTTATGCAAAGGAGAAACAGAATAATATCCACAGAAGCCATTCACTTGGGTGAGGAATGGGGAAACACCAGAGAAAAGGTTATGCCTTAAGCCCTCTTCTCCGCAGTTTGGCTGCCCTGTTCCAGGCTGGGGGGAATACCATGAAGATTCCCAGATCACAGACCTGGGCTGAAGGACATTCCCAGCTCTTCTAACACCCCGTGATAAATAACGTATGCACCTGCTATGCTGGAGACCTTTGTTCTCTTCCCTCCTCTGTTGACTGTCAGATTGAAACAGGCATGGCCCAGTTAGCACGTGTAGCTTGGATAGGCTAAGTTCTGATCAGTTGTAAGAAAACTATTGCAAGAAGCTGCAAGTTTACTTATAATGACATCACCTCACAAAGTTAACTTTGTTCATTACTAAAATTAAAGAACCTCGATAACAGTTTGTTATCTCCTCTCGTTCTCACAGACTCCTTGGCCTGGCACAACAAGGTGACTGGAGGGAACTCAAAGGAGCCATTCCTAAACCACTTAATTTACAGCTCTATATACCAAGCCATCACATGCATATATTCATTTAAAGCTAAATATTGTTATATACATTGCAATAGCTTAAACCAATAAATATCAACTTGTTTTCATGCACATAATTTCCATATTAAAAATGTAATTAGTGTTTTAACAACCATATCTATACCCAAATCCTTTAGGATCAAAAAACCCATGCCAGTTTCACAGGCATCACACCAAAATGTGAACACCCAGCTTAAACATGCTTCAGTGCCAAAGACTAACACATCAAAATCCTTTAGTAGCCTGTTAACTATTTTTTTTTTAAATAATTCTGTGGCAGAGACATGTCATTCCCATTTCCACTACTCTTATGTCAACTAACAAAAGTTCCTAATAAGCCAAGTCTCTCAGAGACTAACTGCTAATGCCATTAACATTACCAAAGACCTGTGCATGACTAACAGCTGTGTCCTAAGGAAACTGAACTCATACCTTCCATTTCCACATAAACTGCCCTAAAGTTAAAGAGTATCCCAGGAAGAAAAGAAGGGAGGAGACAATGGGTAGAGAGGAAAGAAGGAAGATGTTGTCATTGCTGATTCTGATTCATCCCGTAATATTAATCAGGTCTGACAGAGGAAGCCAGCAAGGGTGAGCAGGAGTGTAATCCAGTAGTTACAAAGACATATTTGATTAAGGGCTTGAACATAGTTCTCTTTCAAATGTGAATGCCATGTCCATGAGTATTTGGAGTCATGTTCTCCATCCCTCTAGCCCAAAGTATACTCCATTAAAAAATAATGGAAGTGCTTCAGCAGAAAAGATTTAAAATACCTCTGTCCAGAATAACCTAGAACTCAGTAGCCAGAGCTACAGCCACAGAAATAGACTACAGCATTCACGCTCCCGGTGACAGGGAGGGGAAGGAAGTATGTCTGCCCTATATCCTGGGTAAGTATTCCCACTACCAGGCA
>VYZV01017345.1:0-17175 GCA_013401275.1 Pandion haliaetus | reverse complement strand
TCCTTCTTTCACTGTCACCAGTCTGCAGTTTGTACTGGCTGACAGTGGGTACTGGTTTTATCCATCTGTATCTAGAATCTTCCCTTCACTTTTAAATGTAGCAGAGGAGACAAACAGGATATCTAAGAGTGGCCCTGGAGTTTTGCAGTACAGAACTGAAGTCAAAGCATATTTTAAAGAAAGAAAAAAAAATTACACTGGATGGAAAAAATGCAAATCTAGGCTAAGGTATGGTGGCAATAACATGAGATAAAACTGTTAGCTATGGGATAAAAGTCTTGATANTCCTTACAGTCTCCATTTGTGCATGTCTGTATGTCTGTTTGTCTTACAAGCAGACACCTCTTTCTCTCTCAGCCCTGCAGCATCAGTTTCAGCAGTGGCTCCCTCAGTCATCAATTCTTCTCTGAAAATTCCCACCAACCCAGCACCTTGTCAGTTTAAGCTGGTGTAGCAATTGTAGCCATGGGGTTTCTCATTTTGCTGTACAGAGTAGTTCGCAGCACCAAGATAAATCACAGTGATAAGATGCAGGCCACTGCTCTTCAGTAGCATCTCATTGCTGGAGCTGCTCCAGCGTTAGAGAAAAGGTTAAACAGTTAGAAAAAAGTTAAAGAAACATCTTTCTCCCAGCTACACAGCTTGGGTTATTTTGAGGTTTTGGCAGAAAAATCATTCATTTCTATTTCACACAGGAAATTACTGTACTTCATACTAAAACAACAACAAAAAATCTTTTCAGTTTCAGTGACTTTCAGTTACTTTATTCTTTCTTGCACAATATCCACTGTGTTTATTTTGAAATAAGACTTAATATTTTTTAGTTGGGTAGTTATTTTTCATTATCCTTCATTTGACAAGAAAATAAATGCTCTTACCCTCATTTTGTACATTTAAATAAAATAAAGTCCATTTACATTCATTTTCTTGTGGCAAACTACTGTATTCATTTCTTCAGTACTGTGCTGCATTTTGTAAGCCTCCTTCCCCCAAGCATCTCTGTAATTGCTTGCTGTTGAAAATATTTTTATTTTCATTTGAAGATGTTATAACCAATAGTCTTTATATTGAATTAAGTAATCTTATGGTAAATAAAACCTTATTACAATAGCCCTTTTAACACCAGTATATATTAAAGGAAGTCTAGTGAAAATGTGGCATTTAATTTGTTAGCCTGATTGAGTGTGTTTTTTCACTGAAGCAGTATACTAATAGGCAGGAACAGCTATAAACACATAGTAGTTTGGTGTCTAATTTTCTTCAACTTCTGTAGCACAATAATTGAGAATCAGATACCTAATTGCCATTTCTGTCATTTAATTCCTCCTCCAATATTCCTTTGGGGTCATATTTAGATACCAGGGTAGGTATGAAGGTGGACAGAGACAGGCAGATGTTAAATGGCATTTCTTTCTGTCGTTCAGCACCAATGAGTAGTTATATGGAAAGCCTAAAAGAATTATAAATTCCATTTAATTTACTAGCACTACTAGAGTGCTTTTTTTAAATTCTGTGTTATTCTCTTTCTGTACAGGCATTTACGGTTAATTAACATGTAGTCAGATATATTTCATAAAAAGTACAAAGTAGTTTTTAAAAGCAGCAGCTACCAGATGCGAGCAGCTAATTATGCTGGTATTAAAAATCTTTCCTGTTGAAAAAAAAAATTGGTCTCTGGCTACACTTCATCCATGATCAGTACTTTAGGGGCTAAATGTGACTGCTTTGGTGAAAGCTATTTGTATATTTTAACCATATTATAAAACTAATATTTAGCAAGTAGTTATTACTTCCTCAAATATTGTAAACAAATCCAGCTAATGCAAACATGTAGTTACGGAAAAACATATGTTGGAATGTAATTCCTGTATGTGCAAAACCAAACAGAAAAGATCATTATGTATGGCATACGAAATCATTGTGTAATGCAAGTATTCCAATGAGTTACTGTATGTCTGTGCTGTTGCATTTGTAGACAGATCAACTAACAGTGGATCTTTTTCCACATAAAACTACATTTTGCCTTTATTCCTACTACACTAGGAGCTATTTAAATTCAGGCCCTAATCAGGGCATTCAGTCAGGGCACTCAGTCTTCACCTAGACTAAGTGATGTGATGGGTAGAAAGCAATGTAGTTTCTTTCTTGATCTGTGCAAGCCAAACCATTGTTAAGGAGGTAGGACGGGCTACTGCATGTCTGGGTCTCATCCCAAAATACAGGGGTAGGTTGTAATCAGGATAAATATCTGCCTAGGAAGGCAGTGGTAATACCAAAAACATTTTAAAGATATTTTCAGGCCAAGTTCTGATATGGCTTAAATGCCTAGAGTTCAAGGAGAGAAGCCAAATTCTGTGTCCTAGTTTATGCTATTGTTAAAGAGAGATAGATCTACCCTAAGTTATGGTGAGCCTGCACCATGCCCCCCACCACGTGAGAAGGGCTGCTGTGGAGCACCCCAACCACTGAAGCACAAGGCTGGCAGGCAACTCCTCTTCCACACTTATATCTTTTGGAGGAATTCTGGTCAGCTGCAAGCTTCCTCAGAGAGGCAGAAAGCAGGTGCATATATACTCATATTTCTGTTGCTAAGCACTCAGCGTAGCTCATATAAGTCATGACTGTTTGTTCTGACATTTTAAATAATTACCTGAGACATGAAGAAATGTCAAAACGATCCAACATATGCATTTTGATAAGGAGAACGTAGAGCACTTCTGTATTTCTAAGTAAAATGACTGAGTACAAAAAAAAATTGCTAGTTTATCAGCAAATAGAACAGTACCCTTTCTTGTTATTGCATAAAACAGAAAGAGAAAATAATAACAGAGTAAAGTGAGACAATCCTAAAAATGAATAATAAAGCTGTGGTTGGCAGCAGTGGCTGGAAGCACTGTCTCACAAATGACGTGTTGTGACTTTTACCAAACCATACTTTCCCATGTCTGTCTGCTGTTAAACACAGAGGAGCTGTAAGCAGCTGGAAACAAAACAGACTTTCACATCCACTGACCAGTCAAGCAAATTATTCTTAGCTATCACAATAATATAAAAAAAGCCAACCACTAGTGTAAGCGGGAAAAAATACTCATGTTTTCACAGTCTGAATTCCTTCCAATTTCCAAACAAGACTGTTAAATGGCAAAGGCAAAGCTGTTGAAGGGTTAAACAGAACTAAAGGGTGGTAACATACAGTCACATATGTTATGTATATTCAGCTCAAACCATCTGCTGTTCATATGTGGAAGCTGCTAAATATGATACTGCATCATAGCAGAAATTCTTAGGGACAGGATATTGACTGTTCAAGACCAACCTGTTAGAAGAGGGTCAAGCTGTATAACAAATAAGGAAAAAAAAATCCACAGCATATTTAAGACAACAGAAAGATACAAGAGCGGTCAGATGATTTTACCAGTTAACTACCAGTCACTGAACTGTCATTACTCAATTGTAATGAGATGTTCAGGCAAACTCTCCTTAGCTATCTACACCATTCATGAAAATACCACTTTGAATTAATTTCTAAGTTTTAGACACCATAGTGTGAGCCCTTTCCACTGAGGTGATATTTTTTGACTTTCAAAATTATCTATACAGGTAGTAGGGTTGTGATTTTAACGCTTTTGCTAGTACCTTGTACTTTGTACTGGCATATATATAGGATTTGGAGAGACTAAGTACTGTTATTAGTTCTATGACTATTTTATTTCCTAACAGGTCTCCAACTTTTCTGGGAGAAGGACCAGGATATACTTTTGTTCTAAAATTCTCCCTCCAGTCAAGGTTTAGGACTTAGTCTGACAGCTGGAGAACTATCAAGGAAATTGTTTCTAATTCTATCTCATGTAACAGATGAGAAAATTTATTAGTGCAACGGATTTGCGAGATAACTTTCATTTCTTTGTTTAGCAGCAGGGAAAAGGCTGGAGGACAAGGTAGATTACCTGTGCCACCACTGTTGCTTTTCAGTAGCATGACCAGTTTTCTCACAGTGGCAGAAAGCACAGATGTTATGCTGTCCCTTAGGGAACATTCCATCTGTATAAAAGGCAAAAATTCAATATATCTTGACTCTGTAGAATAGTCTCCTTGTGTTTCCTGAGGGGGTGAATGAAGCAGAATACTTCTGGCAGATGAGAGTTGCAACAGAAAAATAATAAATAATGATATATTAAATAGTGCTGGACAACGTAAAACAGCCCTGTGTGATTCAGAAAAGGAATGTAGACAGTTATTCACATTTGGTATTTTACTGCATGACAATCACAGATAAGTAGTATTCTGCTGTAATGCAGGCACAAAAGTATGAAGAGCTCAGGACTAGAAGGAATTATATATAGTTGAATGTTTACTACAAAAAATGTAAATTTGTCCTTCTCTGCATTAAGTACTGCACCAGCTTTCACAAAATTAGGTACCTGCCTAAGCCATTTCAAGGGTACATTTCAGTTACACACCCACAGAGTTCTAAGAAACTAGAACAAGCTCTGCCATGAGAAATAAAATACGCATCAGATGATATAAGTCCAAAGTATCCTAGCTGCAAACTGGAACAAAGTTTATACACTGGACTGGAGCTCCGACAGTAACACTTTAATTATAACTGAAAAACAGTGATACTGACTCTTCATGTGGGTGGGAAACGGGCATGCCAGTATCTATTTGTGGGCTTATGTTACTCAAGGGCTTGCATAGTTCTTCTCCCCAAGGCCTCCTGTTTTAGGAAGCCATTAGATGCAGAATTAATCTGTAGTTCTGCATCTGTAATATCAAAGACATGAGCAGGATTTTAATCTTTGTCAAAGTTTAGCACAGATTAGCGCTTCAGATATCACTTGCTGTGGTAACAAATTAAAACAAGACACGTTTTATATTGCAACAAAACTTAGAGAGGAACAAGAACTGAGCTTTGTATACTATCTTCAATGTCACCATATGACAGAACTTGTTAAAACTAAAATCTTCCATCTGAGGACAACATATGGAAGTTTAATTTTGTCGAATAAAAGTTGAATCACTGAAGACCCAGCTAATCAACTACAGCCTGACGTCCTCTAAACAAAGCAAAATCTTTATGCTTCAGATCACTACAGCAAAGGTTAGTGGGAAGAAGAAAAACAGACAGATTACCAGCATTAAGGAGATGAAAAGCATCCTCTCTCTCTGCCAGGGGTTAAGTAGCAGTTTTCATCCCCCTTCATGATAAGCATTCTTTGTAAACTGCTAGTTGCTCAACACCTACCATGCTGAACCACACCATTCCTGAAACAGGAATGTGTGCTCCGGTAAGGAAACTTTCCTGAACATTATGACAGGATTTACAGACACTTTTCCCTGTACAGGATTACATTTTTTTATATAATTCTTGAGTCTTACAAGACTTATATAAACACTTCACAGAAAAATAAACACGCTTGGTTTCAATGAGTAGAGTAAGATTTAAATTTCACCTCAAAAATCTAAGCTTATGCAGGACACCTTCTTAAACATGGCCTTTACTATGAAAAATAACCCAGCTGCTAAAATTACCTTCATATTTGTCTGAAGTGTATCATTACCTGGTGTGATAACTCAGGTGACAAAAGCAAAGCCATTCAGCTGGGACTTCACTAGACTTGTGTAATAGGGTCTAAGGGTCCATCCCTACAGTCATTATAATTTGAATGGTAAAAATTTACTTTCAGTTTGCCTTCTCTGCATATGAAATTCATCCTTGTCCAGCTGGTCAAAACACAGACATCTTATACTAGGTATCTGTAGAGAGATGAATTTCACTTATGATTTCTACTGGTATGGCTGAGAGAAGAATTTCCCCTGATTTAATAATGAAGTTTGAGTCCTGAGTAGAGAAAGTGAAAAGGAAAATCGGGCAAGAGGCAATTGAAGACTTCGATTATAAACCATTGGAACAGAACTATAAAATATAGTCTAATGTGCTGATGATTAAAAACTTGCCATTAAAAAGAAAATTATTATTTTAAAATACAATTTAACAACAACTGAATGTCAGCAAGTGCCTAAGTAAGGATTTTACTACATACTTACTACAATCTTAAAGGAAGCCTCATGGGCAAGTAATATCCTTTTCAGATTCTTTAGAGAGGAATAACTGTGAAGGTATTGCTATGTTCTATTGTACCACCGCCCAAATATTTCTCTAATGGGAGTTTAAACAAGGAAAAAAAAAAAAGTTATGAAATGCTTCATTAAAGTAACATTAATTTGCAATAGCAAATTCCAGCAAAGCATAGGAATTGAGTTGAGCATGCTAGCATGCTAACATGACTTATGGATGGATTAGCAGAATATATTCCTAGCTGGATCTGAACTGGCTTTTTATTTTTCAGACACGCTTTAATCTTGATTAATGCTTACCTTGTTCTAGGCAATAGGCTTTGGCAGGTGTCATGGTTTAACCCCACCAGCAACTAAGTGCCATGCAGCTAACTCACTCACTTCCCCCCAACACCCAGCAGGATGGAGGAGAGAATCGGGAAAAGAAGTAAAACTCGTGGGTTGAGATAAGAACGGTTTAATACAACAGAAAAGAAGAAACTGATAATGATAATGATAATACTAATAAAATGACAATAGTAATAATAAAAGGGTTAGAATACACAAGCGATGACAATGCAATTGCTCACCACACACTTATCGACGCCCAGTTAGTCCCCGAGCGGCGACCCCCCACCCCCACTCCCCCCAGTTTATATACTAGGCATGATGTCACATGGTATGGAATACCCCTTTGGCCACTTTGGGTCATCTGCCCTGGCTGTGTCCCCTCCCAACTTCTTGTGCCCCTCCAGCCTTCTTGCTGGCTGGGCATCAGAAGCTGAAAAATCCTTGACTTCAGACTAAACATTACTTAGCAACAACTGAAAACATCAGTGTTATCAGCATTCTTCTCATACCTAGCTCAAAAACGTAGCACTGTACCAGCTACTAGGAAGACAATTAACTCTATCCCAGCTGAAACGAGGACAGCAGGGAAGAGAGAGGAATTTCCTTTCTTTCTCACTGACTTTTACAGACATCTCAATCTGGAATGCTTGCTAGACTTCCCTTTGAGCCTGAAAACTGCTGGCTTGCAGAACATGTAGTGTTCCTACTTGTCGTGGTTTCAGGTCAGCTCAGTCGGTAACAAAGCACCACGAAGCCGCTCACTCACCCCCCAGCCCCTCGCCTGGCTACGTTGGGATGAGGAGGAAAAAAAACAAAGGCAGGCTTGTGGGTCGAGACAAGGACTGGGAGGGATCACTCCCCACTTATGGTCACGGGCAAAAGACAGGCTCAACTTGGGGAAGAAACAAAATCAATTTAATTTACTACAAATCAAAACAAAAACAAAACACAAGGATATTAGGAAGGGAAACCAAACATCAGAACAACCTCCCCCCACCCCTCCCGCCTTCCCGGCTCAGTTCACTACTGATGCTGTCTACCTCCTCCCCCCGGCGGCGCAGGGGAATCAGGGATGGAGGTTGAGTCAGCTCGCCACACATCGTCGTTGCCACTTCTTTCCTCAGGGGGAAGATTCCTCTCTCATTCCCTGCTCCAACNNNCAGTTCCTCACAAACTTCCCTGGTGCGGGTCTTTTCCGCGGGCTGCACAAACTTCCCTGGCGCGGTTTTTACCATGGGGTTACAGCCACCTTTGGGAGCTTCCGCTCCACCGTTCACCCCCCTCGGCTGCAGGGCCATCAGCCTCCTCAGGCTCCTCCTCTTCCCCCTCCACTTCCATGATTCCAGTGTCGGCAGCGATGTTCCTTTCAGGTTTTTTCCCCCCACACACTACCGGTTCCCCTTCTTAAATATGTTTCCCAGAGGCGCTACCACCGTCACTCCCCGCCTAGAGGCGCGTCCGACATTTTGGCGCGCGGGTCCGACATTTTGGGGCAGTGAATTCTTCCAGCAACTTCTTAAAGGGGCCGCCTCTGCAGCCCCCCTCCCCTGCCACCGAGGAAAACCGCGCCACACAAACCCATAACACTACTCTTTTTTTCTCATGTCAGATTAATTTCTGCTTCCATCCACCTCTTCAGTTCCCTTGCCAGTTATGGTTTAGTGAGGTTAGCCTCTCTGCTTTTCTTGGGTGTTAGATGGCAATACGGGCTTGAGAGGGCGTTTCAGAAGCCCATTGCAGTAATATCACAAGATTAGCCAGAACACACAACAAATCTGAACACAGGAACAATAATATTGCACAACGTCAAAAGTATGTGGACAAAGTGCATTCTCTGAAGTGAAAATAATTTGTTCCTTCCAAAGGGTAAATATACTCATTCTAGAACCATACTGCAGTTGAGTTGAGTCTTTCTGACTTCAGAGTTGCCCAACAAAAGGAACAGCCTGAGAGTTTTACAGTGAGAGAATTTTCACCCCCACCAAAACTGTTTCCCTAATTGAGTGATGTGAGGGACATTATTTACAACTGTACAGCACGGGTACAATCTATTAAAATCAGTATTTTGCAGCTAGTCTTAGATAAGCAAACTTAACAAACCTGAAAGAGGCCGAAAACACACTGCAACTCCAAAATATAGTCTATCTAAAACGATCCAATTTAAAGCCTTTTGGAGAGCAGAAAATTACTGGAAAAATTGTATTGTTAATAAAGAAATTCCAAATTTCTATTTTCCTATTAAGAAGAAATTAAAACAAATCTTTAGATTTACATCAAGTCAATGTAGGCAGAACTATTTTAATTTTCTCAGCCATTTGAAGTTTGGTTGTTTTGGGGTTTTTTTGAAACATTTCTACAGTACTGTGTGTATTATAAGGATTACTCACTTACAAGGTATCATGGGAGATGCAGCATGGCCAGAGAATCAAGCAAACACAAGGAGGGTATACTATAAATGAACTACGACTTACACCTGGTGCTGCAGCAGTTTAGTATTTCCCATTTGAAAGATTAAGTTTTCAGAGAAACCATTTATATTTGTTACTTTCATTTGGTTCTTTTTCCAAGAAAAAGTCGAAATTTCTCCCTAGATAACTTTATGAAAATTCTAAACTAGTTAAAACTCTCACAGGAAAGTATTTCTGTAACAAGTTTTCAACCAGTCCTTAGCTCAATTTGGAATCTCAAAGGTGAGATACAAAGCAATTGTGAAACTGATCTTGAAAATGCACACCATGGGTATGAAATCCTCTCTCACATTTGCACAGATCAAGAGCAACTCATTCAAGATCCGTGTTAGTGAAAAGAAAATCAAGCTCATCTTTTTGAATCTGAAATTAATTCCAAAAGACCTTGAACTGAAGTAAATTTTCTGCTGCACAGAGAGCAGCAGACTTTGTTTGATATCTCTTTGCCCAGGGGCACAAAGCCTGATTTGCTTCTGAGTTAAGGGAGCACTACAGTTTCCTTATACTTGGATTTATAGGGATATATGGAATGTCCTGTAAAGAAAAGCAAAGCAATCAGAGTAAGCACGTAGAGCTGTATGCCAAAATTCAGGTACTCTGCTGATCAACATGACACAATGACATTCAGGGTGGGTACAGCCATGATGCTGACTCAGAGGGTGTGCCTCACAGGGCTGTTGTGCTGCAACAAAAAAGTGGAGGGCTTCAGCTACTTTTCTCTGTCTCTCTCACAGTCAATGCCTGATTTAAGTGGAAGTGAAATACAAGGAGAGAACTCCTAACAAGAAGCTTAAACAATATAAAAATAAATAAAGTAATATGCAAATTACATATTATTGACAATATTCAGCAGGACACTGAAGTCAATGAGACTTCTCACAAGCTAAAATATTGTCATCTACTTAAGTGTCTAGTTGAATCCCAGCCAATGGGGTTCATTATACTCTTTATGGGCTTTATCATTTTGACCTTTACTGTACAGTAAATTTTGCCCTTCTTGTGGTATTTATAACATGTTCTATGCCATACTTGCAAAGGAGATTACCACAGATTTATCTACTGCAATTAGAAAAGGATGAGCTTAGAGTGGACTGTAGTGGTTGCACTCCACAGAAAAATGCAAATTGTATATATTAAAAAATTATTATCTTTAAATAAATAGACTGTTTTAAAATTTGTGGTATCATCAGAAATTACATGAACAGAATGCAAGTTACACATTTTAATTTCTTGAAGTAAAGGTGACTCAATCAGCATATAAAATCTGTAAGACTCATTAAGTCTTTCACAAAAATAATATCATCTCAGGCGTCTAAGAAAATAAAAGTGGAGGTTTAGGTCTGATCATTCATTTTACCATCTACCAAACTTTCATGTTACAGTGAAGCTACAGTGTGAAGTTTTGAGTGTTATTTTCTGCACTCATGTTTCTCATTATTATCTTACTATTCGTCATTGTTTTCAACTGTTCAGTCCTGCACATCATGAAGGAATTATTCAAGAAACCATATAGGGTATTTAACTATTGCCTTAGGACTGGTTTCCCTAACATGCATCTACAGCCTGTAAAAGAAGGTAACTCAGAATACCTGAAGTTAAGTTTCTTTCCAGTCCCTTGCCAGAAATGCCCACTTATTTTCATGAGTAACTTACTGATTCTATGCAAAGCTCCCATGAAGTTATGGCTTTGGAAGAAAATAATCAATATAAAAATTCAAGCTGAACAATTCAACTGTAAACAATACAGTTTTACAATAAAAGGTGTCAGAAAATCTTGACCATTGATTACAGTTTTTCACATATAGAACACATGGTTTTGTATACATGCATATGTGTGTGTGTGCTACATACATTTTCAGTGTATATAAGTTCAGCTAAGACACTGAAGCATTTAAAAATGCCAGCCACCAATTTACATGAGTCAATTAGCTACCTGTAAGTCACGCATTCATACTTTTTATAAGTTCCATAGAAGCAACAAATCTAAAATGAGATGCTTGGATAATACTAGTAAGATGTATGTTACTCAGTTGCTGAGGGTCATCAGTTTAGCAAGTTGAAAGATAATCAATGCCTAAAGTTATTAAACTTCAAAATCAGCACGGACTGAATGCAGCAAATAGACTATTATGAGAGAAACATGCTTTGACTTATATTTGACAAGATTCTGCTAAAGGATATTTTCAAGATTGGATACATGATTACTTAGCATCAACCCTTTTTATTCTTGATTATTAGCTAGGACTTCATTGCAATTCAGCCCATACAAAGAGAGCAAAATTATAAGCAGAGTTCATTTCCCATATAGATACCTAAATAAATTATGAAAGTTGTCTTAAGAACCAGGACATGGAACACGCAGTTTGACAGAGTGGGCTGTGGCTGTGAACACTGCATCAGTTTGTATTATTAATTGAATTTTGTACTATGCCTGAAGCAGTTTGTCTCAAACAGGTTACTGTAATGCATTTTAAACAGATGTCCAAGGAAGGCTGATGGACTATTATAGGAAACTAAAAGCCAAGATGGCAAGTAAAAAGCCTTAATCTCAGAGCCTCATTTACTAGTTTTTCTAAAAAAGGTTCATGGGTGGGGTGAATGCGCCAGAGCCTCCCAGAAGAGCACATGAACCAGAGCACAGTCTTTCTCTGAGCAGCAACCAAATTTTCACCTTCCAGGAAACATTAGGAAACATATTTCAGGAACAATTTTATCCATTTGCAAAAGTATTCATTTTTTAAATGACTTTGCCTTAGAAATTCCTCTACTACATCTATATTTCTTCCTTTCCTATGTTGCCCCAAGGAGTAAATCAGAAGCCAAGAGTGTGCGTGTGTAATGTATAGTAACATTTGCCAAGAGATGCTAACGAATCGACAGCCTAATAGGATCTGAGGAAGCATGCGTAAGTGATCAAAAGGAAAAGCAGCAACAGATCATGGGGGAGAGCCTGAGTCACTAGCTGTAGAGTCAGCAGTGAGAGGACTTTGGAATCACCCATTTCGATGAAGTAGATTGAGCCTGGATGTGTGCTCTGAACTAGATGCAACCCAGAAGCAGTTGATAAGAGAAGCGCGAATTTATTTAGCTATTTAGTCAACAATTGTGTTCACCTTGAAAAACAAAGCTGGCAAAATAAAATCATGCTAAGCAAGCTGGAACACTATGTGAAGACATTAAAAAATCCAGCCCTCTAGGAAGGATACCTTTCCAGTCCTCTTCCATTTAGTGTTTAGCACATGAAAACTATTCTGGGGTCTGTCAATGGTCTGTCTCATCAACATTATTCAGCATTGATCTTTTTTTGTGGAATTTGCACTTCATCCTAACAAAAAGCAATGTTTTGCTATTAAACTGTTTAGATTTAGATACTCACCTTAGAAAATCCAATTCACTCCATGGAATTACCATTTTTCTAGCAAAACCTACCTAAATGTTCTGGATGTTCTGGATTGCACTTAGACTATTTTGCCTGAAGCGAATTGGGCAAATATCTTCCATCCTGTCCCTTACAAACAGCAGGGTTACAGCACACACACGCACACATCCACACGGACAGGAAGTCACATGAAGTATTAAGTAAGCATTCAGTCCTTGGCCATGTCCTAGGGCAAGAGTCCAGCGACTTGTGGGAGGGCACCATGCCAGCCTAACAGATGGACATACATATGGGTAGTCAGGACATCATGTGAAGCCATCAAGTATGGATACGAAGGGCATGATTCCAACCTGAGAACATGAGCTTTCTGTGAAGGTTAAGGGGATGTTAAGCTGGATTTACTTTCAAAAGTAAAGAATAAATTCCACTGCTATGTCCGGTAACAGTTATGCTTTTAGTTAATCAGGTGGAGCTGTTGGTGGGTAGCTAAAAAGAGCTTTTTTCTAACAGAATTATTATGAGGTAAAGTTTTAACAGTTCACAAGGGAGATTTCATTCTGACAAATAAACATGTATTATTTGCGGGGAGATGTGGTTAATGACAATGATTTTGCACTGGCAGTGCTTTGACCCTGCAACACCATCTGGCCTGTGCCTTTTCCCTCAAGGAGACAGGAAACAGCTATTTGAGCAGCAAACGCAGCCCAGATAGCCAAATCCATCCTCCAGGAACCATTACTGGGAGGATCAGAGTTGGGAACTGCTGTCCTTTCCTGATGAGGAGAGAAAGAGAAGAACAGAGGCACAACACCTCCACAGACATGGCCCTGGAGAGTTCTGAGCTAGCATTGCTGATGCATCTGAGTGAAAAACAGGCACGCGCATCCCACAGTCATCTGCTGCTACGTCCGTCAGCAGGAGAGAGGAAGCGGTTAGGAGTTAATTCACTGCTACACCACCATAACACAAGGATGGGCGAAAGCATGTGATCCCACCTCTTACTAGGGTCAGAACATTGAAATCTGACCAGATCATTAAGGGCTTTTGAAATTTTACCAGTTGACTGAGGAGAGCATGTGAAATTTTATTCCTAAGTACAGGGGAGAAGCAGTGTCTTGGTTTATGGAGCACTGTGTATTCAGAGCAAAGTTGGGCCAGGAAGCACTGAATTCCTCTTTCAATTGAAATACGATATTCGGAAGAAACATTAGAACTTTATGAAGATTAATAGTACATAGGTTTTGTTGATTAAAAGGACTTGTCTGTTTCTTCCAGTCTTTATCTAAAAACATAGAGAGAGAACCACTGCTTCCTCTGATGGTTCATTCCAGAGGATACAGCTTGAATTATCTGCTTTCAGCTTCCAGTCATTTAGGTTCTTTCTGCTAGACTCAACAGCTCCTTAGTATTCAGCACTCTCTCCATGAAGTTCCTGATTGCAATGCAGGTCACTTCTCAAACTACTTTTCACTAAACAACAAAGATTGACATCTTTAAGATTCACACGAAAGGAATTTTCTGAAGAATGCTATTCCTATGCTCTTTTTTATGCCCTCTCCAATTTTTCAATATCCTTTAAGAATTCAGATGCCAGAAAATGTATGCAGTAATCCAGTTTTAGTCTGCCCAGTGCTATATACATAGGGAAAGGCTGACTTCTTATTCTACCTCTTTATGCAGGCTATACTCACCATTTTTACATATTATCCTATAATTTCTTTTGTGAGACAGTACATTCCAGGATATAGCTACCATTTCTTAGTTTCAACCTGCGTGCTCTTGTTCTATAACTGTATGATTAAATTTACCATTTCAGAATGCATTTGTTTGCATTTAATGTCCCACTTACAGAATAATCCATTCTTCTGTTTTGACTCATTACCATGTCATTAGCCATTTCACAACTAGTTTTTGAAGCCTCCATACAATTCACAGAAGTGATTTTATCTTTTCTCTGGATCTTTTCAAAGCGAATTAATGCTATTGTGGTCATTTCTGTGGACTTTCACTAGAAACTAGCACTCAATTGTGATCCTCCATTAATGACTTTTTGGAAGCTCTCAGTTAATTTCTAAACCGTGTAATGAGATTTTATAAGTACAGTGCTATTACTTTATTAGAATATTGTATACCAATCAGTAGAATACCTTACAAAGGCATATGTCTGTAATGGCTACTTGGTTGTTCTTTAGACAAAGAATATAATCATCAGATCAGATTTCTTGTCCATTAATAATATCTGCATTACCATACTGAGTGCCATTAATTATAATCCTGTCAGGTATTCTTTATTAAATTAATCTAACATCACAAGTTTCATTATTTTGCTTAGAACTGATGTCAGGCTCACTGCCATACAGTCATTTCAACCACTGTATCCCTTTTATGAATGCTGGCACAATATTAGCATTGTTCCAACCTTCTGGAACTTTGCCCAGCAGGATTTGTTAAGAGGTTACATCAGAGCTGTAGACTGCTGAGTTGTAGACCTAGACTTTGATTACAATTTTTGCAAGTTTGCTGATGTTTTGGATCTAGCAAAGACTTACCACACTTCAGAAATATTTCTTAAAGGATCTATCTGGTTGTTGCATAATTATTATCACATATATATGTAACAAGTTTACCACAAGTGTTGTTATTGGGATTTTTATGGACTTTCACTATTATTGGAATTATTTTTTGCTTAATGTAGTTACATACCTACTTACTCTCCTTAGTCTTGCTCTGATGTTGTCACATTCCTCTACCAACTTTCTATATTTCATACCACAGTTTCCACAGATGTGTATTTACTTTCTCCTTTCTTCATTCACCGTATGCCTGTTAATTCCTATTTGTTACCTTTACTCTTGCATTTAATGCAGATGGACTTGCAGCTAAGATTTTTAGCGTCTTTGAATCATTACTCTTTTGTTATATAACATTTTCATTAAGAATTCGTTTTTCATTCATATATTTGTCTGATTTCTCCTCCCAATTATTTCCACTTACATTTTTCTCATCCATAGAAAATTACACATTTAGAAGAATCACCATTTCACTGCTTGGTATTGTTCTTTGTTTGTCTACACTGATTGCAATCAGGTCATGAAAACCACCCCTAGGGCAGTCATGAACTTCTAGTCCAGTAAGTTATCCATATTTATCAATTCTAATGAGATCTTAAAAATACATCAAGTTGAGCATGGCCACTTTCCATTACAAAACTTTTTTTCTTTTTACAATCATTTAATATTTTACTAGTGTATTTGACAAACCTCCAGTACACAGAACTCCCACAACATTTATTAATATGCATTCAAAAATCCCACGATTTTGTGTTACCAAGAACTCCAGAATACCACATCACTTTTAGCTACTTTGTTTGTCCTGGGAGGTTACATCCACTTGTTTTACAATCCCAATAGCTTGACTACTCCTATCAGCTTTCAGGATTGGCTTTCTCACTGAGGGTTTCCAGATCATCATCTTTGTTATCAAGACCTCATGACAACTATTTTGTATAACAAGAATCCCTCATTTTGTTTTCTGTCGGTTCTCTCCCTTCAGATGATATATTTTGCTGAATTACAGTTAAGTACTATAATGCATACACTATGACTTTACATCTGACGCCGTACATGATGACTCTTAATTTTTTTCTATAAGTTTGGGGTTTCTGTATTTCTAACTACTCATGATCAATTCTCTTATAAAGCATCAGGAAGGGTATGTTTTCATGAGCATGATTTTCCAAGGGAATGATTTCCATGAGAAAGGCATTTATATTTAGAAAATGGTACTCCTTCCACTTGGCCAATGGAGCTGGATGCACATTGCACCTGTGAAAGTTTGCACCAATGACAGCATTTCTCTTTTGCCTCAGGTGGCCTGCTGTTGATCTGTTTTTCTGTATCGCCCTTCATACTGTATGGCCATTTAACGCCGCCTTCTTTTTGACATCTACTAAGAACTGTATCACAAAAAACCCTTAATCTTGTTGAAAGGGCACAGTGTAAGTGAGAACAGAATCTGGATCACTCTTTTATTTCATTGTATATTCTGGACCAGTACCTTGGACGAATGAAACAAATTACTGAAATGGAGTTCTGGCCTTTTTTTTTTTCTTTTTTTTTTTTCTTCCATTCTGCTTTGTAAGGTTATTCAATTAGTTCTTAAAATAGTTTATGTAGTTTAATTTGGGGAAATAAATGAGCTTACTTTCACAAAAAGTCTTAATCTGCACTTTTTCTGCAAGATAAGCAATATTCAACAAACCTGAGATCCCTTTTCTCATGAATATAATAAGACATTTCTCAGTTGAATGCCCAGAGGTGCATAGCTTCTAATGAGGGTTTAGAAAAGAATAGCTAGGGGGGAAAAGAGAAAAAGAAAGAGGGAAAGAAAGAGAGAGGAAAAGAATAAGAAAAAAGGCATCTTCAATTTTAGCACGTACAATTAAATACATGCTAACTCTTAGCCAAGTAGCTGAAAATAAGAAACTAGAACCATTATTTCTCATCTAGTTGTTTTCTGTAAATATTTATGTTTAATGTATATATAACTTTTAAATCATCACATAATGTTGTAAACAGACACTAAAGCTCTGTAGTTCTTTATTTTTCCGTTAAATGTGAGAGCAAATGGGTCCTACCATTGTTTTTCACCTTGAGCTATGCATCTGATATGTGTTGAGTGCTATGCTTTAAATAAGCTTACTGAAAATGTAAATGAAAGTCAAAGCATTTTCACAATGAAATCCACTTGTTTTCAAAATTATTCTAATTACATGTAATTCCACAGAATTAATGTAATCGCTACTGCTATGACCTTTCCTAATTAAAAATTCTGTGTCTTGACACAGATTGAAAAATGAATGAAAATTACTTATACTAATATGTATTATTAGTACATTATATCCTTCATACAAGGAACCAG
>VYZV01017344.1:0-10576 GCA_013401275.1 Pandion haliaetus | reverse complement strand
TTAGAAATATTATACAGCGCTTTTCTGTTCCAAGTAAGTGCTCTAACAACTGAGATAGTCATGTCACCACTTGTTCTGTCTCTTGGCTGCATGACTTTTGCATTCTTTTCTGCTCAACAGCACAACTTCCTGTACCCAGAATGGTCAAATAATCTAATGGTGAGTGAGGTTTGAATCCTCAGATAAGCAATGAATTCTCATTTCCTGGCTCTCTGCTTCAATAATGAATTATCATAAAGTGGTGGAAATTGCCACTCTGCTTTTTTTCCCATCTTATAAAAGAAAAAAAAATCACCTTGCCCTTCCTTGAAAGAATGGATGCATCCACCCTTAGAATAAGGCTCTGTATTCTGGATTTGAAACAGAGGGAAATTTCTGCCTGCAGCCCCTGAAAAAATCTAAGTTCCAGAGAAGGGCAGCAGATTTCCAGTTGGCTAAATCTGTGATTCTTCTTTCATATGAAGATTAGTAGGAATGTTGTGCACTTAATGCACTTAACAGTGTTCCAAATACCGTTCTAGGGGAGCAAGCACAAGTGTTGATTCCTGTATGCGATCTCTCTTTTTCTTGAATGTCAGTTCTATATTAAGACATTTTAAAAGATCATTATGTTGGTTTTACACAAGAGATGGTTTGAATATGTTACCTCCATGGTATAGTTTCTCATGCAAGAGGATTTGCTAAACAAAAACATAACAGACCCAGTAATTGAGGTTTCAGTCCAGATGAATTGAGAGTAGCTATAAGATTTCAATGTATAGCAATGAAAGTAGCAGCTTCTGAAATTACCTATTACTTACAGCCTTTAAATCAAAGCTGGATTTCTTTCTGAGGTATATCCTGAGTTTCATCCAGCAAATTGTGAGCTTGAAGCAGGAATACTGATGAAATGTTATTATCTGTATTATTTAGAAGGTCAGGTTGGGTAATCATGATGCTTCTTTCTGACATTAAAATATGAATCCATAAATTACCTTATGAAAGTTTTTAGTCATTGAATTCTTTTGATGTAGTCAAGATTACCATAACCATCAAGGATAGGTATACGATTAGGCCCTGATGTTTCCCTTTGGTTTTTATGAGCTTCTGCCTCTGTCAGGAATTTGGGTAGCATATGAATAATCATTCGTGGCCATAAATGGAGTCTTTGCTTTTGACTCAGCAGCATTTTCTGTCTGTTGGACAGATACAGACAGAGAATATAAGCAATCAGTCTGAATAAGGGTGCTGATCAGCATTGTAAGCAGGGGTTTCAGCATACCAGTAACCCAGCCATTAACTGTTTTGCAGGTCATGGTGGAAGAGGATTTAAGGAAATTCTGAGAGAATAAATTGATGGCTGTAGTGAGCTTTTCTCAGGTGTGAGAGGCAACATGAGGGTGGGCAAAAAGTTTTTTTCAAAAAGGAAAAAAACTCAAACTTAGGAAGTCAGTAATAGAGTCAGAAGTCACAAAAACAGAAGTTATCGCTTTACTGATCTAGAGATAAAAAAGGAAAGGCTGTGAAGGCTTTGAAAGCAGAGGAGCATCTTATATTTGAATGAGTTTTTCTTTTTCTATTATTTCAAAGAATGGGATAACGTTCAAAACAAGGAGCTGTGATCTTTGCAGTAGCGCTTTGAATGAATGTGAACAGAACAAGGTGATGCTTGTCTAGGCTAAAGAAATGGATGCTGCAGCAAGTGAGATATGAAATTAGATACCAGACTTTAGCTTTGTAGAGAGATTAGAAAAAGACTTTAATTTTAGAATGTTGTGAATGATACCTGTGTTCTGAGTCTGTGTGAATGATGGGATGCTAGCCATAGTGATGAAGAAAGTAAGTAGTGGGGAGGCCATGAAAGTTGAAAAGGGAAAGGCTCAGAAGATCCTTATCTTTCAGCCTTGCTGAGCTAGCACTGGCAGCTTGACATCCTTAAGAGGAAGATCATCTTATTTTTTATTGGTGCAGAACAGAGTGACGAATCACGCTTTGATTCATTACCATGGAGAGGGAACCTGTACATGGTCTTTGACTAGAACATTACTAGAAATAGAGTGGAGGAGGGAGAGAAGAGAGTAGGGGACAGAACCTCTTGAAATACCCAGGAAGTTTAAGGAATTAGATTGGAGTAGGACTAGGAGAGATGAATTGTAGAAGCTATAGGAAGATGGGATTTGAAGAAGAGAAAGGTTTGGTTTTCAAGAAGTAGCCAACAGGTTGAGGAAATTGAGGGTGAGTCTGAGCTTTATGAATCAGTAGAATTTTTTGGGAAGGAATTTTTACATTGAGAGCTACATTCCCTGGAGATGAAGAGAATGAAAGTTTAAAAAGAAGGCCGTACCAAAATTCCTTGCTGAATTTGTTTAGTCCTCGAAATCTAGAAAACTAAATTCTTTGGAGCACTGCCATCTAGTGGCACTATCTACCATCCTCGTCTGTTTTTAATTTTTAAAACTCATTGCCTTATGTGAGCCTTGAAGGTCAAAGGTATCATTTACCTGACACTAATTTAGGTCCCTTTAAGCTGTTCACATTTCATTACTGATGAATTCCCCACATTAGATAATTTCACAAATGCAAATTATCTATGTGGGGGTAAGCATGATTTCTGTCGTGGATAGTAAAATTAAAATGACTTTGTCAACTGTTTAAATAGCAATAGATCTATCTTTATTTTTTTTTTTTGTACTAGTTCTGAGTTCTTCTGTGAAAGAATCTTGTTTCACTGTAACAAAGTCCAAAGAAGCCTACAGTGGTAGGATTTTATGGTAGATCAGATCAAGAAAGCAATAATTTTCTTGCTTTAAAGTCTTGTCTTCACTATGAAATATATCTACAGGCTTAAAAATATATATAACTTTGCATTCATGTCTGCAAAAAACATCTTGTGGAGCAGGATGTATCAGTTTATCAAGATGTAAACTTCCCAAGGACAGCTACAACTCTCTCCTGGGACTGACTGTATTAAATTTATTTCATCAGATAGCAAAAGTGCCTTGCTTTTGCACTCCTGTTTACTCTTGGCATACTCTGCAGGCATTAGTTATCTGAGAGTTAAAAAAGCTACTTTTCTAGCCATGAAGACAAGTATTAAGCTAAATATATTTTTATGAGAGTTATATATGGATAGTCAAACCTGTTCCTGGCAGATACCTTACAAAAAAATTAACAGGATTTTTAGCTTCATGTTACGTTTGTTAAGATTCCTTCATGCAGGAATGCCTGCATCTCCCTGAGACATTCTGATTTTACAGTTTTTCATCATTAGATAGAAACAGAATATGATTATATTAGTATTATTATTACTTGGAGCTTTCCTCCATGATGCTTCTCTCTTCCAGAAATGAAAAGTCTGAATGTTGTTTTTGCATCAACTCACAGTTGATTACTTAGTATAAACTCCTTGAATTGTAAACTATTTATGGCAAAAGTGCCCTAAAAGAGGGACAGCTCTTTATGTTTTTTACTTAAAACACTTTTAACTGCCAAATGCTAAGGAATATTTTGATTGCTTTACCTTTTTGTATCTTGTATAACTTCACTTGACATTCTTTTGTGGAGACACCCACCTTGAAGAGTCAGAACTACCTGTTGGGGGTTGACCCTGGCTGGACGCCAGGTGCCCAGCAAAGCTGCTCTATCGCTGTCCCTCCTCAGCTGGATAGGGGAGAGAAAATAGAATGAAAGGCTCGTGAGTCGAGATAAGGACAAGGAGAGATCATTCACCAATTACCATCACAGGCAAAACAGACTCAACTTGGGGAAATTAGTTTAATTTATTACCAATCAAATCAGAGTAGGATAATGAGAAATAAAACCAAATCATAAAAACACCTTCCCCCCCCCTGTTCTTCCTGGGCTTAACTTCACTCCTGAATTCTCTTGCCTCCTCCCCACCAGCAGCACAGGGGGATGGGGAATGGGGGTTGTGGTCAGTTCATCACACATTGTCTCTGCTGCTCCTTCCTCCTTAGAGGGAGGACTCCTCACACTCTTTCCCTGCTCCAGCATGGGGTCACTCCCACTGGAGACAGTCCTCCACAAACTTCTCCAGCATGAGTCCTTCAGTTCTTCATGAACTGCTCCAGAGTGGGTCCCTTCGGCAGGGTGCAGCCCTTCAGGCACAGACTGCTCCAGTGTGGGTCACCTGTGGGGTCACAAGTCCTGCCAGCAAACCTGCTCCAGCGTGGGCTCCTCTCTCCACGGGGCCATGGGTCCTGTCAGGAACCTTCTCCAGTGCAGGCCTCCTTTGGGCATCCATCTGCTCCAGCATGTGGTCCTCCACAAGCTGCAGGTGGATATCTGCTCTACTGTGGACCTCCATGGGCTGCAGGGGGACAGCCTGCCTCATCATGGTCTTCACCACGGGCTGCAGGGGAATCTCTGCTCCGGTGCCTGGAGCACCTCCTCCCCCTCCTTTTTCACTGACCTTGGTGCCTGTAGAGTTGTTTATCTCAGATATTCTCACTCCTCTCTTTGGCTGAAGTTGTGCAGTTCCCTGCTGCTCCCCGCCCTCCCCCCCCCTTATTAAATATGTTATCCCAGAGGTGCTACCACCATTGCTGATGGGCTCGGCCTTGGCCAGTGGCAGGTCCGTACTGGAGCCAGCTGGCATTGGCTCCATGAGACACAGGGGAAGCTTCTAGCAGCTTGTCACAGAAGTCACCCCTGTAGCCCCCCTGCTACTAAAACCTTGCCACACAAATCCAATACACCACCAAATACTTAAATGTAAAGAAAAACTAGGAAGGCCAAACACTTGTCAAAAGTTAGTTTTTCAGTTCCTGTTTTCCTTCTCTTTAAGAAATAGTTTTTTTGTCAAAGCTTCCACTTGAAGAAAGGAACATTCCAGAAAGAGTTCAAGAACTACTCCCAGATCTAACATCTTTCTTTTTAAGAACTACAGCTTCTGGGCTAGTGCTACATTTTAAGGATTCCTTTTTAACATCCAAATGTACTTCAGAAGGCATTTTGTTTGCTAAATCAAATGGCTGGTTCTCAGTTATGTTGAGACCCCCCCCCATGTGTACAGTATTCTGATAATTTACATAGGTCTTAAAATGGAAGCACATTGCAATTAGCAGAGAATCAAGTCCACTATAACAGATATATGTCTGACATTGAAATTGCAAGTAACAGAAGTTACACACTTCAGTTCCATGAATGCACAGAGAAACTTCATTATTTAGTGTTTGCAGAAAAACTACCCCAAACCTGACTAACACCAGTAGATGTCAGTGTTGGTATATGTCAGTGTGTTGAGAAAAGTGTTCCCTGTAATGTGCATTTTAATTTACATACATATATGGATACCTGAATATATGAAAATAAGTGTTTTTTCTTGTTCCTTTGTATATATATTACATATTTCACCTTTTATTGCATTCTGTGCTTGTAATTGGTAGTACAGTAAGAACTATATGTGAGAACTTAATTATTGTATTATAAAACAAGCTTCAAGAAGAATAGCAAAAAATATAAATGTAACTTCTTCTCTCTGTTAAATAAAAATATTCATTATAATTTTTTATATAAATCCTATAAAATATCTGTTCAAGTGATAATGTTAATAGTTGTTGTTACTAATCTCTAAAATAGTTTTGCCAGCTCGGTAGTAGCAATAGATCCTTCAAAACTGAATTTCCTTTTAGAGGTGCCAGGAACAAAGGAAATAGAGGTAGAACAATTATTACAGGATTTTTTTTTGTTAATATATATATATATGCACATGCATATATGAACATACTTATGAGTTACTGTGTTGTGTAAAAGCATTCACTGTTTTTAGACATTGAAATTGTAGATAGATAGGAAATTGGGGATGTATAATTACTTCAGACTACAGCTTTCTGAAGTGAAGTATTCCTTTTGTGAGGTGTTTGCCGTAGGTAGATTTATTTAAAAAAAGGACAAACAAAAAATAATCAGAATCCAATCCCCAAGTTATCACATAAGGTGCTGTTCAAAACTAGCCATTCCTGCTGAAATCAGTTCTCTTTGGCATTTAAGTATATCTGAGTGTAAGCACAGCACTTGAGCGGTGTATTTGCCATGCATGAAGTTATGCATGTAATGCATTTTGTACTAATTTTGAGCTTAGTGTTATATTTTTCTTGTGACTTCTATAATACACACCACGGACCTGATCATGAAAGTCTTAAAATTATTTGGTGTGCAACTAAAAACTTACAAGTTTGGCACCAGGTTTCCATTGTAAATTAAGTAATTTTAATCTTTACTTTTAAAAAAAAATTTATTCATAATTTATTTCTAATTTGTTTTAAATTTTACCTAATTTTCTTTGTCTTTAACTACTAAGCTATTTCTGTGCTGTTATTACTTGACATAATTGGAGTAATTTATTAATCTTTTATGTTGCTGCAGAGTTTGTTGTGAAGGAGTTCCTATTTCAGAGCAATTCCAGAATAATCGGACAGATGGGATTCACTTTCTTCCCCCTCATACATCAAGAAGTCTAACGGAATGCCAAAAAATAGCGGAATATTGTCTTAAAAAGCCACAACTGCAACTGTTAGGAGAGAAAGTAAGAAATAATTTTAATAAATGTGTGCTGTATATGCACAATCCTACAAATGAAGACACAAAATCCAAGGGGTGGGGGGAAAGTGTTTTTTGGTTTTTTTTTTGGTTTTTTTTTTAATTGTGTCATGCAACAGAAGAACAGAACACCTTGGAAATAAAGCTGTGCTGATTTTTCAACATTTGACAATGTGCAATATTAAAATGTATATGGTTTTTCATCAATGGGGAGGGTTGTTCTGAAATCTCACGTCTCTGTTCTTAATTCCTTCTCTGAAGTAATAAAATATGCTAATGTGCTGATTAATAACAAACAAACCAGGTCGTTCATTCAGGCTGTGGAGCCCTATACCTCATAGAATTTCATTAGATTTAGTGGTGGTGGTTTTGGCAAAACTATGTTTAGCAGAAAACAGCATTTTGTCACCTAATAGTTCAGATTCAGTACGGACATTTATAAACTGGGTTTATGTTAGTTGATAATTGAATTGTATTGGTTTTGAAGGTTTCCATTTATCCAGAAGCTTTAAAAATGTTTTGGGCTCCAGCTCCACCAAAATTCTCTGCTCCAATTTCTTCATTAAAGGAGATTTTATTTCCTACATATGAGGTAAATATTTTAAATGTATTTTTAGTGTTCCCATCTTTTGCAGAAATATATATCCTTTTCTAATATTATATTTGTTAACTGTAACAGTTGTATTTTATGCTGCTATCTTATTAGCACTCTTGTGTTTGTGTATTGTAATCATGGTATATAAGTCATCGTACAATTTGTAATAATATGTATTGAATAGTATTGTTTCATTTTCTGCAATAATAAAATTTCAGGTAGTAATTATTCTTAATTACCACTTGCTGTTATGTTATCTTGCTTAATGTCTTTACATTTATGTTGAAAGCTACTTTTGCATAGTTTTTCTTCTGCTATGCTGTGCTGGCAGTGATTTCTATTAAAATGTAATAAAATATTTCTTATATTTAACAAAGTCCATTTTAGAAAATGCCAAAAGTTTTTGAGTTTTGAAATGTTGTGAATGTAAAATCTCCACTGTGATTACATTATTGCGAGAGATGAGCTGTTCATGTAAAAGGGCATGCCTATTGTATGCCTGTATTTGTAGTACTCTGCACCTTCATATGGCAAAGGTTACAGAGAAACTAGCATTTCATGACCAGTTCACACTCCTGTGCATGAGAGAAAGCACACTTATGCATGGATTAATTGATAGCAGGAATAAGCCTGACATAGTTCCCCATCTCCTAGCCTTACTATGACCAAATTGAGAGCTGTGGTTCTTACTGTATGGACTACTGTGACCTGTCTACCTATCACCAGAAGTAATATATGTCTACCTAAAGAAATAGTAAAATAAATAACACACANGAGAATCAGGTAGCAATAATCAGTTTTCTCAGGTCTCTGCCCCTTTTGCACCATGTAAGTCTTGATCACATTAAAGAACATGTTTCATCAGAAGCCTAGGATAAATGGCTTCTGTGATGTTGGTCTTGATCATTATTAGTCTTTAGCTCAAATACGTTATAGGCTTTATTTATTTATCTGTTACTATATTTTCTATAGCTGACTAAAATAATAGTATTGCACATACTCAAATATGCAAATATATTAATATTTCAGAGCAATGCTATTGAGGATGTTGTATTTGAAGACTTTTTCACTGATCATGATGAAGAGTTAGAAGCTGAGCAAGATGATCTTGATTTCGATGATTATGGGCTGGTGTGTATTACGGTACAATTTTTTTTAATCTAGTACTGAAAAATAAGATTAGCAAAACAATTCATAGTTTGAAGTTCTAGTCATAAGACAAAACATTTCTATGTAGTTGACCTCTAGACACAATTTTATGTTAGATACGTGTTCATTTTTTAATAGTTAGAAAATGCTAAATCTCACTTTTTGAAACTTGAAAATGTGCTTGGAAGGAGTCATTGCATATTTTAAAGATGCTTCTTATTTTGCATTATTATAGAAATAGGTGATGATTTAGGGGGAGGGCCTGTGATATAAATAACAGGTTTTGAGTAATATGACGTATTTAAATGAAGTGGCTTACTGGATGTTCCACTATGCCCAGACATCTAAAAATACTGCAAGAGTCAAGAAGCAGAATAGGGGAAAAGAGATGTTTCCAAGTGTGTGATTTTTTTTTTTTTTTTTTTAATCTAGAATTTCTCTGAATGTAATATTAAAGGATAGGCAAACAATTCTATGCAGGTGATTTGCAAGTGGAAGATTGAAGTGTGGCTCTAAGTTGCAGTGTGGGTCTTTCCAGTTACAGAATGTTCATTGGAAAGACATCTCCATACAGGCAGTAAATTCCCTAGGTGATCAACAATATGGCGTATTCATATGTGTTCTGAGACTGGAGCATCTACAGTGCTGGACCATCTATGCCCATTGACTGCTTGCTCTTTAGCATTAATTTATATGAGCACGTTGAATGTGTCAGATTTTTGGACATTTGGCAGTGGAATGGGCTTAAGACATCCAGAAATCCAGACAAATGCAGTCCTCGCTTCACTCTGGTAAAGGTGGGGTTGGGTTTTTTTGGTGAAAATACAGATTTCTTTGGACATTAGCTCTATTTTTGTGAGGCTCTGCTTTTAAAAGCAGAATGTATCTGAAAGCTTTATTCACATTAGGCTCAGACTAGTTCAGTCTTATTTTGCTTTTTGTTTTATCTATAGACAAAAAGTTTACTGAGAAGATGCCAATCCTTGCCTGACTTTTCTGACAGTGAGAGCTCAGAGGTATTATTTTATATTTACTTGTATTTGTTCCTGAACTATGATTTTGTGGAAGAAATTCTTCCACTGAACTGAATTGAACTTAATAGTTTCCTACTAAATGCAAAAGTGAGAGTCTCAAAGGTCTTTTTCAAGTGGATTGGTTACATTAAATAGGAGAACATAGCTCTGCAATGAGAAGCCCTGTTAACTTTATAGGCATTTGGGTAGAGGTAAGTGTGAGTACTCTGTACTCTAGCTAACCTGAAATGAGTGGGACAACATGTCTGAATAAAGATTTGAAGTATCAGGTCCTTGGATTTCAGATGTATCAGGGCATCAATGTTGTCAAGTTTCCAATCTGTAAAGTGCTATGTGCTTTTATGGCTACTGAAGTTGTTAGCTGTTTCACAAAATACATAAAGCAGCAATAAACCGTGTAAATTTTACAGCTATGCAAAGATGACCTTGATAGCATTATACAAGTAATATTTTATTACCAAATTTGATTTTGAGTAAGAATTTGAAGAGTATGTATTTATTTAAAACTTCTATATAATCCATAAAGACCTGCTTAAAATGTTGTGACCATGTTATTTTAAAGACGGGCATGAAGCTTGGCAGCAGTTTGTATGCAATGATAAATAAAATAATTTAAACACCAGATTTGCAACTTGAACTAAGCATTGATGCTTGATTTTTAAAATACTAGTTTCATGTTCAAATAGAAGTAGTCTTGTTGAATTCAGCTAGACATCCTTTAGCAAAACTATGCATAGTTCATGAAAAGAGATTATCAAGTAACAATTCAATATTTATGCAATTTGCAATCAAACTATTTGATTTGGTGATAAAAGACTGCTAATGATAGATACATGTAGTGATAAATGACAGCTTTACATTGAATTTCAGCTTTTAAATAAATTAGTATGGAGCTTAGATTTTTTTTAAAAATATAATTTTCCTAAAGAAAAGTGGCATACTTGTGACATTATTTTTTTTATCTTTTCAAAACCTCACAGGGTATAATGCATTACCACAAATAAAGAATGAAAGGTATTTAGTTACTGAAATGGAGTGCTTTAAATTATTATTAAAATAAACTAAAGGCTGATGCAGTGTCTTTCTAATAAATATAGAAATTAAATAATTCTTAGCAGAAGTCTGTAACCAAGCATTGAAGAAGTGCTTCTTTGAGTCTAATTAAAAATTATTCAACATTTTTCAATGCTTCATTTATTTTTTCATTTATTTTATTTATTACTAACAAGTGTTGCCCTCTGTAAATTTCAGGCAGTGG
>VYZV01017343.1:21899-42673 GCA_013401275.1 Pandion haliaetus | reverse complement strand
AGAGCTGGAATTTGTCCGTTAAAAGGGTGGGAACAAAGTTCTTTATTTCACATCAGGCTTGGAAATTCCAGTTATACAAGAATCATCAGCCAGTCTCCCTCAAAGCTTCCTGCTTTAATCAACAATCACCTTGAAAGTGGGTGCAGCAGGGAGACTGTACTGTAGTATAAGCAAATAATATATGACTCCTGCAAATGTGCTAAATGAGTCAAAATGGGGATTATCTCAAATGAGCTCCCCCTCCTCTACTCCTCCCTCCACCCATATATAGGAAGAATGGCAAATAGTATAATCTTGTTTCCTAGATTAGTCTAGAAATGGCTTAATATCTTCATGCATCAGACAGGAACAGCTACAGTTGACAGACTCCATTACTCTTGTAAGGTGGGAACATTTTTAACTGAGGTGTAGGTTTTTAGGGCTGCTGGATAAATTTAGAATGACTAGCTCATTTGGAATTTGATGGATATTAGAAACTTTTTTTTTTTTATGTTTCTTCCATTTGATGTTACATGTAAATGGCTAAAAAGTTTTATTCTGTTCTAAAGCATCTTCCAAACTCAACATCGGTGTAAGCAGAAGCAAACCCATTGCAGCCAGTGGAGCTGCACAAGATTACAGTTACAGACAGTGGATTCTTTTAGTCCATTATGATTTTTGGCTGCTCTTTTTTATACTTAGATTTTCAAAGGTGAAAAATTAAAAGAATATCAGTGAGGTGGAGCCTAATCTTCATAAAACCCCACTGTTTTTACTTCCCTGAAAAGGATGAGGAAGTTGAGATCTTTCACTTTCCCAGTCTGACACAGAGTAGTCCTATGGTTACCTGAAGTGATGAGTCAGGTTTCCAGTGTGAAATGTACTGTGTGAAAGGACAATTCCCATATGACTGCACAGTCCCTGTTGTAGGGAAAGCACATAGCAGTCACCTTTAGATTTGTGATGCTGATTTTTCTGTTTAGCATGTAACGATTTAGGCATCTGGCTACAAACAGGATTGGCATCCTACGCAATGTTAACAGTGACCTCTGGAACAGTGTTTCTGGATCCATTTTGCTGTCACATTCTAAAGTTTTGATGGCTTCAAGGCCAGTAAAATTAGGTCAAGGCATCTTAAATTAAAGCCAAGTTTTTATCAATTACTAGTAAAAAATTTAATTGGTATAACTAGATCTATGCATTTCCTTCATCTAAGCTGGATTAGTAGCTTGAACTAGTTCCAAAACTAGAATTATATTTGTGGTGTAAAAAAGCTTTATCACTATAACATTGTCAAATACTTGTCATGCATAAAAATATTTAATGTTCCTTTAACTTAGAGCAGACCAAGGCTAGCTATAATACACTATTAATCATGCTTGAAGGACTCTTAGCAGGGTTTCAGTGAACCGTGTAGGCCAGGGAAATTTTAGAGAAAGCTATGCCAAAACTACAATACTACAAGTACACAGCAACATGTCTCTGGTATGTTAGTCCGGTTTCTAAAGACAATTGCTTTCCATGCTGACTGGCAAAATTATATTAAAATAACCAACACATTTAGGCAAAGTTGCAAGCAGTAGATTTCTGGGATTGTCATGATACAGATGGTGCTCATATACTCATGCATATTAAATAAAGGGCAAATAAAGAAAAGCAGAGAGGTGAAATGAGTGGAAAATATCTGGTAGCAAATAACACATAATCCCAGACTGAACTGTTCTGAAATATTTGAAAATTGTTACAAATTTCTATATCTTATTCCACAGGGTTCCAAAAGGATGTCTGATGCGGAAGTACAAACAGATCCAGTGTCTATCCTACCTGCTGGGAAATCCAAGTAATGAATACACTTGGCTGCTTGAAGGATCAGCAGCTCTCTGAAAACTCCCTTGCAGTAGAGATGACTCATTATTTTCCTTTACATGGCTGTCATCAAATGCCTGAGGCTAAAGCAAACATTGGTGTATTATTTAAGGTATATCATTTACAGGGTTTGTTCATTAGATGTTAGAAAGCAACTCTAAAGATCATCAAGCAATGTGTAGTATATTTAAAGAAAGGTCATGTGGATGATTTTAAATCTATAGAGGGTAGAGTATCTAAGGTAAGAAAGTGGCAGTGAATTAAATAAATGGCAGAAAAAAATGCATGTGACAAAGGAATGCAGTTTGTGCGGCAAGGCATGAGCAACAAATCCTCAGCTTTAGAGTGCTTTAAAGCAGCCAAGAAAAAAAAAATTCTCCTTTGATAAATGTTATACTTAAATGTAAAAACAACCATGTCACCTTTTGTG
Organism: Pandion haliaetus; assembly: GCA_013401275.1. Classification (NCBI taxonomy): domain Eukaryota; kingdom Metazoa; phylum Chordata; class Aves; order Accipitriformes; family Pandionidae; genus Pandion; species Pandion haliaetus. The sequence goes on along the minus strand of VYZV01017343.1, from coordinate 40,398 downwards.
GTTTTCAATAGAGCTGAAACTAGCAAAAAGTCTGCAGTATAATAGAATCAGTCGTTATAAAGTTGTGCTTCATATTGGTTATTAATGTAAATTAAAACGCTAAAAACAAAGGCTTTACATGATTGAGACAACTTCTCTCTTGTCTTGGTGAGGTGGGATAACAAATTAAAAACTATTTAAGGTTCTAATATGAACACAAGGGGGCACCCGCGTCCCCACCGTAGTCCTAACTCTAAGGCTGTACCTACAATCCTGTTATTAATGTTTTTTAGATGATAGGAAACTTAGTTGTTTCATCAGACATTTGTTTATATCCATACTTGTAATTAATCCTAATAAAAACCAAAATCCAGGCACATTCCTGCTTCACAAGACTCCTGTAATAACTGTAGTTAATAAATTTTACAGAAAATCAAGATTTCTGTGGTTTATTCAACCCTGGGCTAACCTAGACAGGGAATTGTAGGCCTGACATTCTAATCCACACTAACATCTGAATGATACAGTGCTGTATATTTTGACCTCCTTATGATGAAATAAACAAATACTCATCCTTTCAAAAAAATCATTTGCTGCTTTAATCTTAAACTTTGTTATCTACATCCCTATTTTCTGATGATTGATTGATGTGACATTAAGGCATAAGTCAGCACATAAAAACCTGCCTGTGGAGTGAATAGCTGTCATTCTTCCTTTACGTGAGTAAAGACTATAACTGCAAATCAAGTGAGAATTCTGTAAAATATGCAGAATTATGTTCCTAACTAGTCATAGAAGACAAATAAAAGAGCCTTCTTTCTCTGTACGAGCCATTGTAGGTAGGTGGTATTTTTGCACTGGCCTCTGCAAACATGTGGACTTGTGACGGACAACCAAAACTTGCTGCTGGTTCTATGCACAGGAGCACAGACAAAAGGTCCTTTAGTTGTAATAATACTTTCTGTTCTCCTCCCTAGCACAATGGGCCTTTGATGCCATATGAAGTGATATCATTCAAGAATGACTGCTTACAGATTTCAAATCTGATTTGTAACGACCTACATCTGTGTAGGACCAGTGACTTCTGTGCATCCCCATTTAGGGTAGCATGAGAGAAGGTTTGGGCTTGTTATATCCAGCTTTGCTCCACAAAAAAGTCTTAGGCTTTGTCTACACTCCAAGAGTATACAGCTTTAATTAAATCAATGCATGTAAAGCTACATACAGTGAGACAACCACCATGGTTACATGCTGGTATGAAAGTGCCAGATGTCAGCATAGTGAGTGTTAGCAGAAAAGAAGAATAAGATATCATGCTATTTGCTGACTTCATACTGCTGTAATTGCCTCTGTATTAGAATAGCGTTTAAGCAATTTTCAAATAAAAATATGCTCTGGCTAATTAATTATACTATAGACTGTATATATATATTATTATATTATAGACAGTGTATCAGGCCTTCTGCAGAAGAGAACAACTCTTCCCTAGTCCATGCTTTAGGACTAGGTCTGCGCTAATTGAATTCTGTAGTCCCGAGGCAATTAGGACTGCTGACCATGTGATTTGACTGTATCACTTGGCAATGGGGCTAATTTCAGGAATCAGGAAATCCTCTTGGCAGAAAAACAAGAAAAACAGTAAGTTTGGCTGTGGGTGCCCCTTATGCCACTGAGCTATTATTGCAGATGAAATAACGGTTAGTGTTGGCACTGACTCCCACGTGGAAACTCCCCTTTTTGTTTGATTCCTCTCTGATAACAGGAACAACACAAGCTTTGAAGAAGCAAGTCAGCCTTCTCATAAAGCAGCAACACATGGAGCCCCAAGAGGAAGAAAGGTCTTAGGAGATGCATCCACAGTTAAGTTGAGCTTCCCCATTCCACATGCCTTATAAGAAACATAAAAGTACAGCTTTTATGTTCAGGCCCAGTAAAGCTTAACAAGTCATTTGGAAATCAAAGCTTTGGAAGAGGCTGCAATCCAAGACAAAGGAAAAGAGCAGCCAAAGCAGTACATTGCATTTAGATTCTGTTGTCAACAAATAAGCTCTGGTTTTATGCATAGGATCTTTTGAGGGGAACTGCAGCAGATCAGACTGCTTCAAGGATCTTAAGGTGTGTTTCATGTAGGCATTTCGGAAGAATTTTGAGAAGCTAATGCAATCTCATAATTATAAAAATCCCAGGGAACGGATTCAAATTACTACTTTTTGTGTAAGAAATGCTTCCGTCCAATGGATAGGTGTATACCTCCCCCCCTCCATAAAAGAGCACATTCGCAGGTGAGGTTTGGTGCTCTGCCACACACGTCCCACTGTCTCCAGGATGAGCCCTCCATGAGCCAAGCTCGCCATTGCAGCACAGAGAAGCAAGCAGCTTCATAGCAGGTTGGGTGCTGCAGGTTTTTGTAACGTGAAAGCAAATTATCTCCCATGAAAGTATATCTAAGCTCAATTGTTCTTCTCTGGAAGCTGTCCAGATGTTTAACTTCATTGCACTTCAAGAAGGTTTTTACGGATGACTCCTGGCAAAACTGCCCTGTGCTGACTCTTACAATGCGCAGCCCAAGTAGAACAATGTGATTTCCGGTATTAAACAGTCTGCCTATTAATTTGTGCGCGTAACCAGCCCCTAGTTACCAGCACACACAAAACAGGTAATAGCATTTTCGCAGCTATTATTTATTTGGTGTAAGCATTGCCTACGGACCCTTGCCTAAAAAACAAACCAAAAGCCTGGTGGTTTTTCGGCCCGCTCTGTCCTGGTTGTCTTGGGCGTGTCTCGGAGGGGGCCCTGTTGGAGGCCAAGGCCTGGCCAGGCCTGTCTCCATGGGCGGGCCTGTCCCCATAGCCAGCCGACCGCCTGGCCTGAAGTCGCCTGTCCCCAGGGTGGGGAGGTGGACTGGCAGAGTTGTCACACTTCCCCACACATGTTAGAGGATGGAAGGAGACTGAGGCAGTGCTGAGGGACGTGCCTGGCCCGTGTCTGTGCTCGAGGACAGTAGGTCTGTGATGGCTGCCCTGACCCTGCCTGGCTTTTCTCTGGCAGGAGTGCTGGGATGGGGCCTGTTGGCATCTGCAAAATGGCCATAAACTATACGGAATCGCTTGGTAGGTCACAGAAAGAAAGAGACCTTGCTGCATGTGACCTGTGGGGGCTGAAGTGTTGCTTTAAAGGCTGGTGTCAGAGCAGTGCCGGCTCTTTGTGTGGGCAGGCACCACACCTCGGTGCCCCATGACCTGGTCCACACACTTGCAGATCCCCTTGGCCTCCTCTGGCTGCCGCTCCTTCCCCGGCCAAAGTGGGGGGACTGCCAAGGAGTTTCGGCAGGTCATAGCTCCTGCAGAATATATGCCTGAAAATATCATAATTACACTCTTATTCCTGTGTAATGGGATCTTCAGAGGTTCCTGTTGGGCCACCTGTCTGCTGAAAGCGTTTGTTCTATTGAATTGTGTGCATCCATCAATCATGCTGTATTTGCATTCCCAGGGAGGTTTGCAAAGCAATAAACACTTCTGAGAATACCTAGAAAGCACAGACTTTCTCCCTGTTGACCATGCCAGACCTGTATCTGCCCTCAGCCTGGTGTTAAACTGGAGCAGCTTTCCAGTTGGGAATCTGATTAGGATCTTGCCCCTTGTAAGTACAAGATTCTTCACTTTAGGAGTCGAGTGGTTGCTCTGCTCACACGGAGACCAGAATCTGGCATCTCAGGGAGTAACAAAGCTACTTCCAGGGTTTGTGTGTTTCACATTGCTCTGCACCCAGCGCTCAGAACATGTTTTAAGACTACCTTTATACCTTTTTATATGTAAATGTTTACAGCTGGCTTTCAGGCAACTTATGCAACAAAATCCATGGTTTCATACGTGGAAAAGATAGCACAACAGAATATAAACAGAAAAGGTTAGTGCACAGATGAGTTGTGGCTGTGGGAACTAGCCCCATTTGTGAGGTTAGAGATGGAATAGCTCTAACTTCAGTATACTCATTTGAAAATACCAGTGAAGAATCTGGATTTGCTATAGACTCCACCTCTTCTGGATAACACACGCAGGTCTTTACCGGCAGCTTCAGCAATTTAGCAGTTCTGAGAACACAAAAACAGGAAATTCTGCAGCAGCCTTGACAGAGGCTGAAGATGCATACAAATTCCTTAAAGATTGTATTATTTTCTGAAAACAAATTATCAAAAGCCTTGAAGAAGAATAAAACCCTTATCAACACTCTTTGCTTTTACTTAATCATTTCCTATTAAATTTGTCACCTACTGCATAGGAAAACAGCCTCCTGCACAGGAAGCATTAGCAATTTGACTTTAAACCGTAAAGGTACAAAGTCCAAATTCCTTCTTTATCACATCCCACTGTAAGCAGGTGATGCGGCATTTGACACTACCCCTTCACCTACCTTTACACAGAGTAGGAGTAAGGTCCTTTAAGATTATTGCAATGCATGGGAAATGATAAAGACAGACCCTGGACAGAGTCTTAAGGACTTTTAAAACATGATTAGAATTTTGCAGACTCATCTTTGCTGCAGTACTTCACAAATGTTAAGGGTGTTTGTGATCACTTCATTAGAGTTATTTGGAAAGCATAAGGGAAGTGAGGATTAAGTTGCAGAGTTTTCACTTTTTTTTTTTCTGTCAGCAGTTTCTAATCAACTGCAGAAATAGATTCTTAGTCGGTATAAACTGAAATTGTACTACTTGAGTAAATTAGATTGAAGTAACCCAGTATGTTGAGGCACTGTCATCACAGGAAGCTTTGTTTCTGCAGCTTTTAAGCACTGTGAGTAGCTGTCATAAGTAGAGTAAAAGAATTGCTTGTGAAAAATTTGCTTGTAAAATTGAGCTGGCCTCTGAAGAAATCTTTTTTCTTTTTTCCTTTTTCTTTTTTTTAACCACTTATTCACAGTATTGGAAAAGCATATAATTATCAAATGCCCTGTTCCTACACAAATAAATTATATAACCCCTGATAAGCAAAAGACTGACAGAAATAAGAACACATGTCTGTCTGGTAGAACTGAAAATCTTCCTATCACTCATTCACTTTAGAAAGCCCAAATCAAAACACTGCTGTCACGATTCCTCTGCAGGCAAGTTGTCACAGAGCGCTGCATTCAGAGAGCATCTCCCTTCAAGGACACAGAGGGTTTGGAAGAAAGCAGGGGATTTTGACAGCAGCTGGCTTCAGCCTCCACCTGTGTGGGCTGGGAGGGAGCATGGGTTAACAGAGCAATGGGCAGCACTGTAATCGCTGCTACAGTGCGAGGCTTGTAGGAACAGCAAGAGTTTAGCTTGCAGATGTCCTGCTGCCTGCTTCTGATCCCCTATCTGTTCCTTCTCAAAGCTTTCTCACTCAGCCTCTGTATAGGAGACTATAAATTCCTATCTCTGCATAGTTTACACTATTTCTAGTACATATATGAATATAAGTGTTTGTTGCCACCACTCTGGCAGTGATACCATGTTATGTATGAATGCAAATCACGCTTCGTTGCTGCGAAGATCAGGTTCATATAGATAAATAGATAGCTGGTTAATTCCTGAAGCCTGGTGATTCTTCTTCTGAGTATACAGGAGACTTGCAGAAGAAAACCTGTGCTAGATCTTAAGCTAAAGTATTTCACAGCCTTAGGTATTTATCTCTGCAAAGGAAAATCTGGCACCTGAGGTGACTGAAAGGTGTCCTCTCACTCAGCTGCCAGAAGAACAGAAGAGCAAGTAGGTGGAGACAGTAACCTCTCAAATGTTTGCAAAACAAATTAGCAGGCATCCTTCATCAAATTCAGTAATCAAGGCTAGATAACTTTATCAGGACCTATTTATTGACACAAAATGGCTGTATCTATATTCAAATCCTGAAGCAGAACCTGGTCTTAGATATTATAGAAACAATTCCCTGTAGCCAGAGAACCCACTAATGGTACACACTAGAAGCATTTTTGTGATTGCAGCCAAGTGCTAGCAGAGCTCCCCTACCAGAGACATGAGCTACAGAAATTTAATTCCAGTGTGACTAAATCCATGCTAAGGCTTTTATCGATGTTGTGACTATACTGGAAAATAATTTTGGGCTCTCTTCTCCCACCTTCTTGTCTCCACGCAATTCTGCCAGTAAAACTCCCAAGTAAAAACTAGGGGTTTGACTCCATCAATCTGCTGTTACAGTGGGGTCTGCAGGTCCCACAGAGACCTAGCAAGAGTTAATTACTGCAGGGGGGTGAGTCAGCCCAGCTGGTTTTCATATATGAGTTTCTGAGAAGGATTAAGCTCCTTTGAAAGGGATGGGGAAGGAAGATAGAGCTAGTGCATTAGCTGCTAGAAGAAAGCCTAGTTTTGCACAGGACCAGGTAGGAGCTGTGTGTTACCGAGCCATCCCTCAGGCAGACAGGCTAGTGTGGGATTGTTTGTCTTTTCAAACTGGAGTATGCGCTCAGTCTTTCGTGTGGAGTCTATTTGTGGCTTCCTAAGGAGACACCAGTCCTTGATAAACTTTTCTGGGTTTAGCCTTCTCTGGAGTTTGCAGTGTGAGTTGTCTGGAAGTGCTGTGGCAATGCCCTAGCTCAAGCCCTCATTAAAAAAATGACCTTTTGAAAGTGTTGCACACCTGCAACCCAGTGAAGTGATATGCTCTCCTACCTTTTTGTTAGAAGCCTAAATGTGGACTTAGCCACTTAACTTCACCCCTGAAAACATAAACAACTTTGACCTCCGTCAATATTTATTTAAGGGTGAATGGCAATGCTAAAATGTAAATTTACTGAAGCCCAGAAGTACATAGGAACATTCATCACAGAAATAACAAGTTTACTTTTTAAAGTTGCCTTTCCCTGTAAAATGTGCTAGTGTTTTGTAAGTAGGGGATGTGTCACTTTAAAACCTCACTGAGAGCCCCAAGCAGGGCTTGTATTGGATGTCTTGATGTGAGAGAATGATGGTGGATTTTGGCACATCAGCAACAAAAGGCCTGCTTGTGCCAGACAGCATCATATATTGTTTCTAGGGTTAATCGGGGGGTGGGTGTGGGTGTTTGGGGTTTTTTGTTTCTCAACAAGCAAAAATTTCTTCATATCTTAAATTTGTAGTCTATCTTGATTGTTGCAAAGAGGTTTAGTAACAGTGCAAAAGGAACCTGAAGTCTGTGGTGTGTTCAGAGCGTACAGATGTGGCATGGAGAGAGTTAAGGCAAATCTGCCTTCTTTCATTGTCCCATGTCACCATGTCAGTCATGATAGCTGACCTGCAGTGATGTAATATAATATGGACACTGAAGCTTTTAACAAATGTCAATTTGAAACAAAGCATGAGCTTTTAGAGAAAGTTGTTTGTTTTAACTGAACCCAAAATTAAGCATTTATCATCTTGTCTCCTGTAAAGCATATTGTTCTAGCCTGGAAAAAACTGAAACTAAACCATATGCTGCAAGTGGAAGAATTTAGAAAAATTTACTCTCTTTCCATCAAGTCTGTGCCTCATTTTTCTAGCTTCAAGGGTAAAAAAAAAAGTAATTGCTGTAGACAGGGTAAAGATGGTAGTTACTATTCCTAGTCCATTATGCAATAGTAGGTGCTTTCAAGTCCTTGGAAACAAACATTGTACTAAAATTACTACTGGTTACTGGCAGAATTACTTGTAAATGTCTATATTCTAGGATGAAAATAGTATTTAGGGTTTTGCAGAAAGTGTTCCTTAAGCATTTTGTTCACAGATGTATCTTTGTTCTTATGTACACACATTTGCCAAGAATTTCTTAAGCAACTAATGATTATGCATGCTTCAATTTTGGGGTATTCGGCTTGTAACTTCTCAAAGAACTTAACCTTTTATGAATGCTGATTCTTTGGCAGTGAGATATTGTAAAGTCACCCCAAACTGACATTATTAGCATGCTTTCAACCTTCTCATTTATTTTGAATTTACTCCCCCAAGTTGACTCTTTCTGAGACTGTAGTGTTAGTTCTTACAAAAGTCGAAAAATCTGATGTTAGTTTGGAACTGGATTTGTAAGTTTGGGGACAATTTACTATCTGTCTAAGGAATACTTTTTATGTTTTCAGGCTCAAAAATTTATTGTCAGATTCCATGCATTGATCGCATTTATCTAAGTACTCTTTTTATATCTGACTTCCTCTTAATATATTTAGTTGATCTCTGCCCTACCAACAAGAGAATGTGAAGTATTGAAGTACTTCTGAAAGATCTCAATTTGCAATCTGAGATAATTAAAACTAATATGAATAATCCAGTTGTTATCACCAACAAACACCTCAGATATTTAAAGTGAGATTTTTATTCCAGTTATTAGTCTGAATTTGGATCTTGCTGTTAACTGTCTACAGAGGAAAAAAAAATCTCCTGTGGTTGGAAAAATCATTTTTTGCAAGTTAATGCAATGTCTAACTTCAAAATAGACACCTCCAGAAAGATAATGCATTATTGTTCCTACACTTATTTGTACTTCATAGATGTAGTTGGGCTTCCTTACATTAAAGCCAGAGATACAGAAAGCACTGAAATACTGCTCAACAGAAGAGGGGAGTTTGTGGTGCAGTAAGAGCAACACAGGTCACCCTTAGGACCTTTCCCTGTTGGTGGCTGTTTTCCTCATAGCCGCCTCAAAATGCAACGTGAGACAGATGGAGGCTTCATATACCACCTCCCATAAAGGGGCCAAAATGGGGGTGTGGGGCTTGCTTATCCTCTGCTGCTGGTGGGAGCTCACAGAACCTGGGATTTCCATGCGAAGTGGAAGACCCTGAACCATGCAAGGACAAGCCAGGCTTTTCCCAGAATAGTATGCAAGGAACACATAAAAAGATAGCTACATATATGTGTTTAATTTCACTTTTCCCAGAGTATATTACACGTGAGACATTTCTCCACAAGACAGGTTTGGTAACTGTCTCCAGGGCACAATGTTTCCAGCCTCACCATAGCCCTGATTCACATGTGGTCATTGTTCAAGTGAGATATGTCCACGCTTCAGCAAGACAGACTTTTTCTTTTCTTTTTCCTGTTGCATTTGGTGGGATATTTAACTTTCATTATCAGAACTACTCCTGAGCTGTGGATTTAATATCCGGCCCACGAGGAGGTTTAGGCTTGGGCCAGATGATGAACACTATATAAAAGCTAATGTTGCTGTACTGTATAAAGCATCAGCTCAGGTGGAAAAGGAAAGGTGTGAAAAGGGAGGTGCTCACAATGAAATGGACTGCAAGCAAGCTGCTGCAGAACCATATGCACAACCTGTTCTCAGCAGTGAAATATTCAAGATGAAGCAGATAAAACAATCCTTGGTATTGAAAATAAGATTACTGCTTTCATGCATGTGTATTGGCACTGCAGCCCTTTCCACAGATGGACACTATTAAAGGGAGTAATCAAATATCAACATGTGTTTCATACAGAAAGAGACCTTAAGCTAACTGGCTAGCAGGAGAATTTTTGTATTTATTTATTTTTATATCAGAAAGGTGACCAAGTTTTTAAGCTTTTTTAGGCTGATCTGGTGGTGGTTGCTGGGACCTCAATGAGATCCTAACCTCAGGGTCCAGTCTAACAAATGCGTAATATACGTTTTTTAAGAAAAAGTATAATGCATGACCCTGATTTCACACAAGGTCTTATCACCATTTCTGATAGGTTTCAACATGTGCTGGGATAATTTAGATGTCAAAAATTGACTTGCTTTTACTGTAATTAAGTGGCTATACATCAGGACTATCTAAACTGAATATAATAGAATCACAGAGTGCAGAACAGATGCAATGCTGCAAATCTTAAGTGGTGTTCGTCCTCTCGCAGTATGATAAATATTGCAGCTACTTACTGAATTTCTTAGCATATGACTTTTCTAAAACTGATTCTAGACATAGCAGGGGAAAAAGGACACCATACACAGATTTGCAATCGTCACATCAATCCTCCAGTGAGTAATCGCAATCCCATCCAGTTCTATTCAGACTGTACAGAGCAGTCTCCTCCCCTGCCTTCCTGGCGGTAAAACAGACAAAATTGTCACTTCCCCAAGTTGCTTCCTCATGCAGCAGCTGAATCCCATCTCCATCCAGCTCTCCTGTTCTGGGCTTCACTTCCCCAGCACCTCTGTGTCTTGTGAATGCTCTGTGACTCTCCATTCTTGACATGGTCTCTTCAGTAAATCTGAAAAAAGTTGCTGCTGTTATTACAGGAATTGAAGAGGACTCTCCCAGAATTATATATTTTTAACCACCAGTTTATCAAAGTTTGCTGCTTGAATTTCTGTTAAACTCTTTTCCTGCACAGGCCTGCTGTTCTACTGCAGTTAATCTGTTTGTCTAAAATAATGTTAGGTTTGTTTTAACTTTTATTGAAGCAGTTGGTAAAATCCTGTGGATTACTGAACTCAGTAAAATCTGTATGCCCTACAATTGTATATTACACAGTAATTCTTGATCTTGCAAATTCACTAAATGTCAGTGCGGTGGTACCAATAAAATTGTACACACTGCTTTCCTAACAGGGCAAGAATGAGTTGTTCTATCCAAAAATGACTGTCTGAAACAGATTTTTCCATGAACTGTTTTGTCAGTGTGTGTGCGTGCATGTACACACATAAAATCCCAGCATTCCTGGGACCTCATGGATTAAGTTCCCATAAGCACACATGATATAATTTATTCCAGGACCAGATTCATGTGGTAATGTCATTGTTGCACAACTGCTTTTCTCAGCTTTAAAATAAAGACATTAAGTACTAAATAATCAGAAGTTTTTCTTCCTTACCTCCCTCCCTAATTTTTTCTAATGTGATATTTAAAAGCCAAAAATTAAAAAAAAAGGGGGGAAAACCCCCTTATCTTCTGTATCAGAAGTACAGATGGTCCCTTACATTAAAAAGAGTTTCATTATCCCCCCCTTCCACCCCCAAAACAGAAGTTGTTTCAACATTCTGCCTTGTTACTGCTTTCATACCAGCAATAAGCTTTTTGGCATGTACTGTACATTACAGTAACAACCCAGCCTGCCAACAATTTAATAGCTCTGCTATGTGATTATAGTTTTCAGACCATACCCACTTTATTGACACAGTTTCCTTTTACTATTGCTTAATATCACTTCCCTCCTCTTTCTGCCACCCTCTTCCCTCCCCACCCACGTTATCCAGCCACCTCTTTCTCCCCAATGCCAGTAGAGGGCACTTGGACTTAGTTTCTTGGACGTTTCAGTCGCTAAAACTATTCAAGCAGTTGCACTTGCAGGTTTTTTTCTTGTCGTCCCATTCATAGAAAAAACAAAACCCCAAACCCCAAACCTACGTGATCGAAATTTACATAGAGATCAGGAAGGGGAGAGTGGTGCCTGTAGGTGCAGATGTGCCAGGGACGGCAATGTCACTGCAGGGGAAGACACTGGGGGACACCATTTTGGTAAACTCCAAGTGATTTGTTTTCTTTAGGAGGATCTTTCTGATCATGAAGGGAAGCTAATGAAAGGGCCCTCCAAAATGTTTTCGGAGCAATTTCTTCACAGCGGTGCTGTGGGTAAATAAGGCTTCTGCAGCCTCAGCGAAATGGTGGCTTCTCCTAACTATAGCCCAGGACAACAGTGCGTACCTCCAAACCTCCCTGCTTCTTCCTTTGTTTACTCTTTGATTATTTTTTTCTTTTTTTCAGGATTTACAGCTCAAGCTGGATGTTGTTGCCGAGTAATCTCTGTTCAGATTGTCTGTTAATCCTACCCTCCTTCACAAAGAATAAAACAATGCCACTCTATGGTTTAATTCTTAATATTTGGCTCAAGGGAGCTCCTGCTCAGCAGTGTTCAGGGTATAAATGGTGATGGGGATTCAGCTGGTATCTTTTCTGGGATCCCATGGATTAAAAGGTGATGTGGCGGGTGTGACTGTGGGAGTGGGGCAGACAAAAGTGAAGGAATGTCACTGAAGAGGAGAGGGGTGATGACAAAGGGGAAATGAGAGAGCTCTGGCTTCTTCATCTGCTGCCTTGCAAAAGCTAATGTACTTAGGACAGAAAAAAATAATAACATGCCTAAAATTGTATCTATGCACAGTGTGACATGAATGTTAAGCAAGCACCACAGAAGTGCTTTTAAATTGAGAGAGGATAAATGAGAATAAGTGCCTTATGTATATGAAAAGACATATTCCCCACTCCATTCTCTCATTGTCTTTCAAATGCAGAAGAAACAAGAAGGTCAAGAGAGATCTGGTCGACACCATAACATGGAAGGCACTTTGTGTGCTATGTGGATGTGTTATTGTTCTTCTCTTACTGTCTTGTTCATATTAAGAATGAAATAAAAACAATGTTAATGACAAGAGAGGAACAAAGCCTGTGCTGGGCCAGATGGCTGTTGGAGAGGAAACATGCTTACCTGTGTACTTTACCACGTTGCTTTGAAGAAAAACTACGCTGTGTACTCTCACCATATCCTTCTCACAAAGCAACTTTCAATTTTCTGCTTGAGATGTATGAAATCTCTTGCTGTAAACCTTTCCCTCCTAACACTGCCATCCAACTGGGAAAGCTGTTACCTAATAGAAGTAACTGAAGCGTGTCCGGTACAAAATATGAATAAGGTTGATGGCTGACAATTGCACACAGTTAAGCAAAGACAACTGATTTTTGATTTACATACTGTTATAATTGTATATACAGTTGTACAGTCTGTTCTGTGCTTTCAGTTCATGTATAAGTCAGATAACTGTATAACTGCTTTGTGAGATACGTAATTGCCTAGTTATGTACATAATTAATTAAATACCATACGCAATCATAACTGCATGAGTAAAATAGGAGTGCAGTCATACCTGTCACAATAGGTTGAGCTTGGATAGACAGCTAATTAATGAGAAAGCCTTGCATATACTGGGACAACTGGGGTCCTTAACTTGTCATCTATGTAACCTCAGCAGAATAGTCAGAATCAGCTGCTTTTAAAAGGAAATATTCTTATCCTGCAGTCTGCACTAGTCCAAAGTATTCACTGTCCCTGCCCTAAACTGAAGCTGAGAAATAATTTGCCAGCATTTCTGGTATTATTTCTAGCGCAAATTCATCTGGGTTTAAAAAGCACACTTAGCAGGACCCATATAGAGTGTGCATTATCATTTACATCCTTTCAGCATAAAGGAAAATTTTTAATTTCCTACTTTCATTATAAATCATAGAAGGCATTGTCTTTGTAAAGTATCTCGGTCTTTTTGTACAATAGTTCACACAACAGGTTTCTAGTTTGTGACTGCGGCTCTTAGGAACTATGATATTTCCTGAGACTGAAAATGGTGAAACTCTTTGAAAACTGACTAATACATATTTCAGTTTAATAACGGAAAAAGTGTATTCTGAACACTCTCTTTAAAGATAAAGGATGGTTCCTACTCAACGTGGTGTCTGAGGTTCCTGGTATTGGGTGTCAGCATTCTGGTTCAGGCAGATATGAGTCATGGATCCAGATCAAATTTTTGTGTAAATGAGGCAAATGTTCAGATTCTTTAGTCGGTTCTGACAGGCACATGACTGCACTGAGATTTCTTTGGTGATAAGAATAAGTATTTAAGCCTGTTGGCTGAAGCAATTAGCAGTTTACCCTTTAATCACAACTCACAGGTTAAAAGAGAAGTTATTGGAAAGTGGCAGATACTTAGACGACAGGAAAAAAACCTAAATTTAATTTGAGGTCCTTGTACTTAAAACTGCTGTGTTTTTATCCCTGGAAAGTTTGATATGTATTTCTGACTCTCCATGCATTTGAATCCTATGATGGACAAAGGCCTAGTTACCAGAGCCAGAAAGATTTTTATTTATATTTTTTAACACAGTCTGGAAGGAGAGGAGAAAAATAATTTGTCATTTGGCCTAGTAAAGAGTATTACATTTCCCTATATCTTTGCCTGGCATAAGGAAGGGCGGGATAACCTGCTTAGGTTCTCCTGCTGCATTTCTGTCAAGCAAATGTTATCAGTAGTGCCATTCCTGTTAGTCAGTCATCCTCTTGGAAAGGAAGAAGTGGCACAGGCCAGAGCTCTGAGCTTTCGGGGTGCTTGGGGAGTGTGGAGCAGTGCCCAGGATGGACGCAGGCTTCTGCTTCCACTGCTGGATGATGTGTACCCATGTGCAAGGGCCACAGATGCACATGTTCACCTTGCTGAGGTGGAAGAGTTGCTGCCCCCCAGCCAGTCTGTGGGCCAAGTTGCCTATGGGATTAGTCCTAAGCCCACGGCGGGCAAAAGGAACCAGGTTGGCAGAAATCTTCTAGCTTTTCTGTTCAAGTTCGTAGATTTCAGGCCAAATGAGCCACAGGCAGCCATAAAAAGCAGCTTGCCAGCAAATTCTGAGATGGCAGCAATGAGCAGCTGAGCGGGGACAGAGATCTGCCTGTGGTTTAAGATTCAGCGATAAACTACTTCCAGCTTTTCCTCCACAGGGAGGTATGATTTGTTATATAAAAAGGGGAGTGTCACCAGGGTCAATTTGGGCAACCAGCATAAATCTAGTTTATATGCTTCCCTCTCAGTGTTCATGTACCTGCATAGTACAAGCAGATACAATAGAAGTTGTGGTTAATAAGACAGTAAGAAGCATAGTGAGGAAGGGTATATTTTCAGATAGTTCTTTTCTGACCATAACCCAACTATAGTGAATGAAAGCTTGAAATAAAAAGCACAATCAAATGCACATTGTACACTGATACACGGTGTACGGTCAAGCGTCTGTTTGCAGGGCTGTCAGAACTTGCTAGGAGTAAAAAACAAAACAAAAAACCTACACACTACTTCACATCTGCCACTGTCTGACAAACTACATAGTGTTTCCTTGCTTCTAATAAAGATCACACAGCAGCTAATACTCTATCAAAGCTTAAAGACCAAATAAATGCAGCGCTTACCTCCAAGGGCCTATGCCCTAGTTTTATTGGCATGCATAACAGAGGCAGTGTCGTGAGAGGCTTGTGAAATGCAACTTCCCACGTGCAGCAATGCTTTTTGAACATCTTGGTGCAGATTTTCTTAAGAGATATCTATGTTCTTAGAAAGAGCATGTCTGTGCTCTGAGAAATCACTTATTTTAGGCTTGTCGATAAAACTCTGGAGAGATTAAGAGGGAGAATGAGAGTACTGAAAGAAGAACAATCTACCAAGTACAGCTAAGAATATAGTTTGCAAGGTTCAGAGTGGTTTATTGGAAGCAAGCGATCAATATTTTGCAGGATGATTTATTCTGTGAAGCAGGAACAATGGTTCCTTCTTCAAAGCCTACCAAGTGACAATGGAACTGAGCCAGAAACCCTAATTCTGGAACCTGATACATCCAGGAAGATTTGGGGATCTATACCCAGCCCGTGTGCAGTGACAGATAACCTATCTGAAAGCTCCTGCCTGTTTGTGCCAGAAGCCGTTGGTGCTATCTGTGTCAGAGGTAGTTATAGAAAGAGAAACTGCTGATTTTGTTTCCACACAGAAGATATTTGAATATTAGTGTGCTTAAAAATTAAAAAAGACTCACAGTATCTGGAGTAGGGCAAGTGACATTTATAATGTCAGTGAGAGTTAAGTTTGGGTTTGGAATGAGCAGACTAGGCTGAATAAAATAAGTGACCCAAATCTGAACTGCAACAGGCTCAAAACTTTTTTCTTCTTCACTAAAAATATTGCTCAGTGTGGCTCATTTTGTCATGGAATACTTAAATGCCTTAAACTTAGGGATTGGGTAATCTGTTTAGATAAAAAGTAGTATTTTATGGAATGAGATAAAATAAGCCACTTACAGATTTGATCACAGTCATCATGAATAATCTAATTTAACCCTTTTTTGGTTTTAAATCACCCAATTCAAGTCTATTTGTTCACAATGATTCATCAAATAGCTTGTGCAAACAAACCATGTCCTGTGATTTTTCCTTAGATGGTCCAGGAGGAGGTTCATGTTGTTCAGTTTTTTGTCACATGATTGGCCACAAGTCACATTCTGTTTTTACTGTTTCCTGTTTGATGACAGAAATAAGAGATGGCAGGTCTTGCAAATTATCTGATCTATTATGCAAATAAAAACCCAGCTTTTGAGAATTGTCCCAAGAACACTTTCCTTCTGACTGTTCAACCCAATATGTGTTTTGCATCAGTACTCATGACAGAGCTGCTTTTCCTCAGTGTTCTGGAGAACAAAGATGCACAAATCTTTCTTTTCCATGTTTATACACCTTGCTTTATTTCTTTGGTAATGCTTTATGCATCTTTGGTTTAAAACCTACAACGAAACTTTGAAGCTGGACAGTTGTTCTTTTGATGTATCAGCACGGGCTACTTTCTTCATCTCCATGTAGAAAGGCAGTGTAAGGATTTAATAAAGAGACTGTGCAGATACATGCACAAGTGGCTATGTATTGCCACACTGGCACTAATTGCGCACACTAATATAATTTAAATTAGACATGAAACTGTTTGTGCAAAGACCACAGGAACATTGCCGGCCTGTCAGACCATACAAAAATAGTACCTTTCAGTTGCACTGGGTGTGCGTTATGGCCCCAACATTATTGTCTATTAGTAATTGAACCAAAAAAGAAAAAAGTAGTACAAATGAATGATGGTTGAGGAACAGATTTTAAACAATCCCACATTCGTTTCCTGTAGCCTACATAATGCTTCCTTTAATAATCTTAGCTGCATCGTTTAACATTGGTTTAAATGAAAATGAAAGATCACAAGATAAGATCACACAAAAAACAAAGGTTGCTAAACTAATTCTGTGTCTGCTAATAAAAGACATTTTTTATAAAGGTATTTTTAGTAAGAAGATACTTGAGGAAAAAAGCAAATGTTCAAGCAGTGTCTGCCAGCAAACTTGCAGTCAATTGACAGAATTGTACTTGCTCATTATAGTTCACTTTCAGCTACCTTTGGAAATTAAGGGCGCTGAAGGGGTGGGGAGGAGACATTTACATAAAGCAAAACCCATCATATAGAATGGATGTCAGGTGATAAGAATAATATACATTAAATTCCTGTTTTAAAAACCTCTAAATTATCAAACAGTAAACAAGGCCAGGTAGCGTAGCATGTACTCTGTGTCACTTACTCAGCAGCAAGGGGTGTTCCTGGAGATGGCAGAGTCTGGTTTAATCTGCAAATTGGATAATTCACTCATAGGAAATCAAGAGCTGATTATATGCAGGACTCTTGGAGTTAAAGTGCTTCATGAAATCACGTCAATGTAACCAGAATTCTGTTCAGGTCAAAACCAGAAAGGTTTGAGAAGGTTACATTTAAACTGATTTTAGGAGAAAACCATGGTATTTGGTTTTGTCTCTTTATTTTATAGTTTAAACTACAGTACTATGTATTCTAAAAAGAAAAATGCAAAGTTTTCAAGTCTAAACATGTGAGAATGTTTTTAACATTTGGAATAAATCCAGTAATTCAGGATTTCTCAACCCAAAGTCAAGTCAAACTTTCTGCAGAACTGTAGTTTTATTTTCTGGTTTTAGGTGTATCTGGGAAGGGGAAAAGGCCTAAATGACTTTTGTTAAAATTAGGCTAGAACGGAATAATACCACTTAAAACTACAATGTATGAAATAAATATTTCTAATTTTTAGGTGAATTTGCTAGTACATGAGAACTATTGTTTGCACAAATTCATGCCTGTTAAATGGCCATGTGCATCACTGTTACAGCAGGGTGGGCTTTCCTGGAAGTGCACCATAAGTAGCTCTGTCTCAATAAGACAATAAGAATGACCACTGTCTGTTTCCAAATTCACATTTGCTTTCAGATGAAAGTGAATTTCATAATTATGGAACTGGTCATGGGTAGTTTCCAGCTGCAGTTATTTTGGAAGAAGAAAGGGAATTTCTGTTGTTAGAGCTTTTAGTTTTGTGGAGCCTGTTTGGAGCAGTTGCTTTCATTTTGATCATTTAAACAAAGAGAGAGTTACCTGAAGTATATAAACATGACAAATCATCCCAGCAAACTTTACTGGTTATGCGAGGCTTTGATGACTAGGTTGGATTTATACAACATAAATATAACAAAACAATGCTAGCAAATTTCAATTTTGTGCCATATACGTAGACTCTGAGTGTAAATCACTATATGCCTCAGTTTATCTTCATTCAATGCCCTGATTTTAAACAGCAGTTTCTACTGGGCACGCTGTACATGCAATTTTTTAAATTGCTGTTTTAAAATAAAAAATTAAAGAAGTTTGGGCAAATGGTCCACTTACTTCCCTGTCATTTCAGGATTCTTCTGTGCTCTGGTCCTGTGAGGTTATTTATATGAGAAAATCAACTGTTATAAAATAAGTATTTAATAATTTTGTTGGAATAACTTTTCTTTTGGATTAAGGAGTTTTATTCAGAGGTCAGTATGTGGGCACCACTGCACAGAAGGAGAGTCTGTAGTGTACTTCATAGAGTGTTGGTCATTTCTGCGTTTCAGGATCCCAGTTCTTCTGGGATAAGTAGAGAAGTTAGGTGGGTGGTGTGTTTGGGTTGTATAAAT
>VYZV01017343.1:5088-21202 GCA_013401275.1 Pandion haliaetus | reverse complement strand
TTTTTTTAATTGAAAGGATTAAGGTGGGTTTTTTAGATAGAAGGCTCTCTAAAGATTACAACAGTTGTGCAAATTAAGTCTGGTTTTTATGTTGGGTGGTTTTTGGTTTGTTTGGTTGGGTTTTTTAACAATCCCCTCCCTGTCAGTTCAGAGCTCCTTTCAGTGGCTAGATTTGTATGATTCTAAAATTAGTTGGTGACATGTTATTTTTTTCCAGGGTCTTCCGTGGTGATTTAATTTAGCACATTTATGATTTATGTGAAAATATTCATTATGCAGTTGACCTTATGTGAGACAATAAATTGCCCCTTTCAAACAATTGACTGGCTTTTGGAGTGTAGTTAAGGCTGAAAGAGGAGTAAGCAGATAATGCCAAAGAGACTGCTTGGAATTTTAAACTGATATTAGGATGGTCTTTGAGTAGGCAGGGAAGCTGGTGCAGACTGCCCTGCATTTCCTCCGTGTCTGGAACATTAAGTGTTCAAGTGCAGTAATGGTACTTCCTGTCAGTGGGAATTGTTTAACAGCTGATCGTTTTATAAAGTGGAAGGGCAGGGGAAGGGACTGAAATAGCTGGGAATAGGAAATTCCTGCAGAATAGAGAATAGAGAAGTAAAACCCTAAAAGGCCTCAAAAGCAAGTAATTGAGGAAGATGGAGCTGCAGTAGCTGGAGGGAGTGGCTTCTCTCACTTTTCAATTAGTTCAGTTTGCTCGACTCTCAGTGGTGGGAGTGATACGATCACGAATGTAGACACTGTGATGCAGAGTCCCACTCTGCAGAGTTACACATCACGTGTCCAACGGAAAAAAAAAAAAAGTGATGCATTCTTTCTCCCCACAAAGCCTGCCTTTTATTTTTCTTCTCTTTTTTCAAACATCTAATTGTCAATTAAAAATTGCAGTATTTTTTCAAATGGTTGGGGAAATGCTATTTTCCAGTGGGATATGAGAAGAAAACTTTACAAGCTGGGGGAGGGGAGTAACAACAAAGCACTTATTCTTCCCTTTCCCCTCCCCCAGTAGAGGGAGGAAGCAGAGGAGTGGTAGTAGAAGTAGGAAGAAGAAAGGAATTAAAAAGTAAAGAAAACTTGAAAGTGGAGTAAGGAAAAGAATTTAAAGGGGAACTGTACACTTTTTAGCAAATCTTTGGAAAGAGGGCTAAATTCTGTGAGATAATGAAAACTCTGGGTTTAGCAAGCCTTTTAATCTTAAGCGTATGCATCGTCCTGCTGATATCAGTTTAGTTACTCCAGTTTATTCCAAGTGAAGGTGTGGCCTAAAGGTTTAGGATAAAACACAGATGAGAATATTTGTTTAACATCCTCACTGTTCATATATTAGGGGAGAGGTAAGTAACTTGGATAGTTTCACTCAAGAGGTTTCATAACCTTTAAGCTGGGTGTGTGCTGATTCAGTATGGTAAAAGCAGTATTCAAAATGAGTTAAGCTTTGTGTGTTGCATGCTATTTTCTGAGGATTAGTCCAACCACCTGTTACTAAAACATGAAACTCAGTCAGAAAAACAATTACATACCTTTCCAGATGCATACAGAAAGGCACACCTTGGGTGAAATAATTGCAGAGCCAAGAACCTTTTCACAGGGAACACATCAGCTTTTGTCTTTCAATGTGAAACATTTCCAACAGCTCTCACTGTATGCCAGCTTTGCATTTCTGTGATTTTTGTACTGTGACTTCATGCATACACATGTGCGTGCACACATGTGCATGCACACACTCAGACAAAATCTACTGCTTGCTGATCTTCTGTTTGATCACAGTTGCACTGCTCAGACTGTAGATTAGCAAAGATAAGCGAAGTATAAATTCCATGCTTGAAAGCATGTGCTTTGCCGGTTGTAGATGTACGCACAACATAGCAAAGGATGTTTAACGCTGACCAGAGTGTTGACCTGGGGAAGAATCTTTCCTGACAGATTTTCCTCTGAAATCTTGGTTGCAAATACAGAGATCTTGGTTTGGTTTAATTACACTTGAGTACAGCTGGCTTGAAAAGCAGGGTTTCCAGTTCGCAGGGATTTCTGTCCTTTTTGTTTGGTTGGTTGGGTTTTTTTTTTGTTTGCTTGCTCGTTTCCAACTTGTTCTGGGTACTGGGACGATGAAGAAGTTTGCCAAGCGGCCGCAGTCAAGCCCCCCCCAGGCTCCGTAGCCCACCAGGAAAATTGACAAGCACAGCGGTGAAAGGCCCAGGGAAGGGCGGCTGGCCCAGCAGCTGCCCTGGCCCCACTGGGCTGGGCTGGGCTCAACTCTGCCTCAGCCTCTGTGGCTCTTCATCGAACCCCGGCATGGTTTAAATAACATGTTTCAGGCTTAGCAAATGGTGATTATCCAACAAAACCTTGCTTTGTCAGAAAGTTTCTGACCAGCTTTACTTTCGAGTAACTTGCTACATCTGACCCAAGAGAGTAAAAGCCTCAGCTTTCTTGGGGCACGGAGTATATAAATAACTGATAAGCATGCCCAAAGTTCTCCCACTGGGATTAATAATAGTACATAAATATTTATAACAAAAGTGAGTTGTCCTTGAATTGGATCTGGAGACACCATTCAGTTTTGAATGGAATTGAACCTGCTTATACCAGATTTGTATTTGGGCCTGAATTTCTGTTCTGGGAACTATTAAAGCAGAGGCTGTTTGGCCTCTTATGAATGCAGCTCAGTAACAACACTTCTGAAAACTAAAACTGGAAAAGTTCCTCATTCCTTGTTCCCCATTATAGGGCAGAACACTTAGTTTTTGGCAATGACCTGTACAAGCCTAACTGCCTGTTTACTAGCAGTGTTGGAAAACAGCTTTAGAGCCTTTGTTCATTTACTTAGCAACTGTAACAATAGATAGGTGTGTGTGAGAAAGCAGCAGCTACTGTCTCTTCCTCACTCACTCACTCACTACATCAGCTATGCAGAAGAGGACAGTTTGCAACACCAAGTTGCTACTGGCTATGTGGCATCAGTTATGCTTTTTTCTATTTCCTTAACAGAGAGGGTTTGGGTTAAAAGAGGAAACAAAAATGTGCAGCCATTCCTATCTGAAAACCAGACCTTAGCTCCCGGTGGTTCTTTTCTTTTCCTTTCAAAACACGAGCAAGATTAAAAATAAAGAAGTGTCAGTGTGCTAATGTTTCAGTTTCTAATCAGTTCACAAATGGCAGGAAATTAACTGGCTTTTCATGAACATCTGTTCCACTTCTGGCTTGAAAGGTTTCAGGCAAATGCTATCTGTCAAATTTAATAGCGAGCATCAGTAATAAATATACTTTTCGTTTTTTACACGCACACCCTCCCCCATTTCTCTATTAGTCATTCAAAATAGTACATTGTAGCCAAATGCATTGTTTCCTTTTCCTCTTGTATTTGGTGGGGGGATGGGTGGTAATATATGCTGTTAATTAAAAGGAGGATGAACTGCCTCAGAATAAGGATCAGGAAAAAAGTTATGATTACAGTACTGCAATGCTGTACACCTGCTGGATGTGTTATGAGGGAGTATAACAACATTCATCCTGAGTTCTTCTGGGGTGAAATTTTCTTTTTTGAAAAACTTCATAATGGCTTGTGAAGCAAAGTCTCTTTTTACTAGTATTATTTATTTTTAAGTGTCTTGAGGAACTAAAGGTCTTGTTGCTGTAGCAACAGTCTCTATGGGGATGTCACATCAAAGTAACTTTATTTAATTCACCTTTTCATGCCTAGTATTCTCATACAGCCAGGTTCTTCAGGCTAAAGTAATAGTACTCCACAAGACAGGTGTAACTCATTTTGCACTGAGCTTATTTTTTTAAGGTTGGTAGGAACTAATGAGTATCTAACCACTTGGGTAGTTAGTTTGTCCCCCAGGAGAGACTTTGCTACCACTGCGTCGCCTCACACTGGGACTGGAATGCCTGCACATTATGCTCTTTTCATTGCTGTTGGTACTGCGTACTAGATGTTGTCTCTTCATTTAAAAAACTGACAAGCATACAGGATTTCTTGTTCACTACTACGAGGTG
The DNA here is from genome assembly GCA_013401275.1 of Pandion haliaetus. Taxonomy (NCBI): domain Eukaryota; kingdom Metazoa; phylum Chordata; class Aves; order Accipitriformes; family Pandionidae; genus Pandion; species Pandion haliaetus. The sequence goes on along the minus strand of VYZV01017343.1, from coordinate 17,188 downwards.
ATAGGAAATTCACAAGCCCAGTATCATATGGAGTTTGTGACAGCTGTGCTTTTCTTGGTTCCCTGCAGACATGGGACGTGAAATTCTTGACTGAAGAGACATTAGGATATCTACATTTTACTCTTCTAACAGGATTACTCCTAAAGTTGGTTTCAGTACCAATTAAAAGGAGAGTTGCTCTGGAGAACAGAGAAGCTAAGAAAACCTCAAGCAATGCACCGCATAGGCCTCTGGGTTTTGAGCAATCTACAGCTGAAATAGAGAATGACAGCCCAGATAATGCAACAAATGGCCTAAAAAGCACCAAAAGCTTCCCAGATTCCCTCATGGGGTCCAAAGAGGAGGACATTAATCAGGACAGACAGAGGAATCTGTAACCAAACAGGTTTGGCCATTACACAAGAATACCATGCAAACATGAAACTAGAGGAAAAGATCTTTATCAGCACCTAGCATGCAAAAACATACAGAAGGGAAACTCAAACAGTATTATGTGCTGCGGTACTATGATACAACTGCAGATGGATGTGTTAGCTTGTTTTCCCTCATTACTGGCAGTAATTACTGGCACCACATTGAAACATTCAGTAAAAGCACTTGCCTCGGTCTGCTTGCTCAGCATCAGAACTGCTTTTCCCACTACTCTGATTGCTTAACTTGACTTGAAACAAGACTAGGGCTTTATGGGGCAAACAGGCCAAATTGAATCAAAGGATTTCGGAATTAACACATTTCCTTAAGAAGAATTGTAAGGTTTTATAAAAATTGGTACATGCTGTCTTTAATCATACAGTGGAGTTAATGCTAATCTGCAGTGCCGTAAGGAGAGCTAAAACAAGGGGAGAAGGCTGTTTTGATATTTCAAGGTGAAGGAGTCCCTTGAATTACCTATGTAGCTAATGTTTCTTTCTGTTCCTGCCCCAGTGAGAGGCACACTGTGCTGATATTATCCATGAGAGCACTTTCTTGATTTACCTATTACCTTTTTGAACACCACTTTACTTAGCCCTTGCTTCTTGTTGGTATCAGCCAATGCGAGTGTGGCTGACAGTGGAGTCGCTGTGACAAAGGAGAAAAGTTTGACTATTCCATCCACCTAAATCCAATGCAGGAGCCTAACCACTGTGTTTGTAACAGGGGCTTATCCAGCTGAAGAAGACGTTATAAGGAAATCCTGTGGTGGAAAGGAATGCCACTGGCAAAAAGCACTCCAAAATGATGGTCACTGCTGTAGCTCTTCTCCTCCTGGTACCAAAAGGCTAATGGGACTACAGAGCCACCAGGCTCATCCCATCATTCTGGCCATATTATCATGCCTTATCACTGCTCATTGACCTCAATACTGCCTGACAGAAGTTTAGAAAGAGTGTAAGTCATTTACTATTATTCATCTCTAAATTCCCAAAGCTTCCTACAAAGCTGGGAAAGAACTGTCCTTGCCTGACATGTGGGAAACTGAAGTGGAGCAGATGTGCTAAGAGATAGAGACTTGCTCACGCTAGCGTGAACAGCAAGCTGTAACTAGGAGTCAGGTTTCTTCAATTCATTGAATAGTAAGTGCCAGGTTCATGCTGTTCCTTCCGTAACAGTTACAAAAAGAAAAAAAAATCTATGTACTGCATGGTTGATGACTTATATATCCTTATTCAAATAGATGCACAAATCTGGTTTAAGGAAAGGAAAGGCAATATTGTCTATTAATGAACTCTGAATAATTATATTATGCTCCAAGCACTGAGTACAACAATTCTCACTGGGGGGGGAATCATTGGGCAAGAAAAATAATTGTCTCACTAGCAATTATCATTAGAGTATTAAAGAAACTGATGTACTTATCGTTAAATAGTCTCTCTGGAAGCTTTTCTTTCCTAATAAAGTGCTCATCTTGTGAAGTATCATCAGGAGTAATTTGATTCTGATTATGAGCCTTTACCTGCTTACTAGAGAATTGCTTGTAAATATTAATCATGGATTCCCACCATGGGAAAAGAAGGTACAACAGACATTCCCAAATTATGAAAATAAATCATTAAGGCCTAGCTGCCCTCTTCATCCTCTGTTAGCTATGTCTTCAAGGCATCAAGAGCACATGAGAACCTGGCGTTAAATTATATATCACGAAGGAGCTCTAACACTTTTCTTCAGCCTCCAGTTGCACCACACTATTTGATTAGCCCAGCAATGGGAGTGAAATTCACCCCTGTGCTACCAGGTGCATAAGGTTGTCAGTGGTATTTAGCTAGGGGATTGATATGCAGGAGCTCTTCACAGGTTGACTTTCACTCTCTTAAGAATGGCAAATGAAATGCTTTAAAAGAGAGGGTAGAAGAACAATGTAGGCAGTGCAGAATTCCCTGTTCTGCGACCAGTGTTCAGAGAGTGTTACAACACGCTGTTTTTTTCTTGAGATTGCACAGTTTAGCCCTCTGAAGTTGTGCTTTTTGATTTGCTTTTTCTTATCAAGATGGACTATCTTCCTCTGAAGTCTAGCATTTACATTGGTGATTCTTTTCACCCACACATTACCTTTTATTTTTTCACTTGAATATGGAGAATCTTCCAACATCCTATATAATATCACCATAATCTCAACGGTTTATTGGGTAGATGGGGAAAACCCCCACCAATAAATAGTTTGGGGTTTAGTTTTGCTTTGGCCGAAAATACAATCTAAAGCTATAGTTTCCACTGTTACACTACCATTTCAGAAGTCCTAAGTGCTTCAAGACAGAGAACAAATATATTTATGCATATCAAAATGCCAAGTTTCTACAGCCATTCTCCAAAATGGCAAAGCACTTATTCCACTTCCTAAACATATCACAGTCTCCTATGAACATAACTTTAGAAACTCAGAACTCTATAAATTTGCTCTTGAGTTTCTGATGTGCCCCAGCACAACCTGTTAATTCTTGAAAAACTGCCACAAAAATAGCATTAATCTTGTAGTTTCATTTTTAAATACTGAACATCGTAAATTTGCAGAACGAGGTGTGAATACCCTAAAAGGAATCCTCATAAGGAGAATTAAAGATAATTTTTTTGGATACTAAGTGTTCTTAATATACCAAAACTTTTGTCTAAAAGGCAGGTGACACATCCCCTGCATCTGCACACCTCTGCTGCCCTTTGGCTATGCAGGTCTTGTGGCTGTCATTTTCTTCAGACACTGCCTAACGCTTAGGCATTGATATGATCAGTGCTTCACAACAGAAGCCCTTTATCCCTGCCATTAATCATTTTGCCAAGTTATGTTATTGCAGTTGGTGGCAATAAATGTGGAATAAGATGCTACAGTTGTCCCTAAATGACCTCGATTTATGATTTCGTATTATAGGGTCAGAGCCTACTGGTCTGTCTTGTACTGTGCTGAGTATGGCCTTGTGAAGCTCTGAATGCCTATATTGTGCTTTATTTGAAAACATTTACCTGAGAACTCATGGAACAGCTATCAGAGACACACTCTGATGATGGTGGTTATTACGCTGTCAGCCATTTAAAAAGCTCTTTACAGAAAAAAAGCTTGTGGAAAAATAGGCTAAAACGTGAATACTTGTCTGGCTTTGTATGGGTGAGTATTTTTAATGAGGGTTCCAGATATTTTTTTATACATCTTTTCTGTAGATTTTATTTCGCCATCTCTTGCATGTGTTTTTTGCATAATATTAACACTAACCTTTGAGTCACCCACATCCTGGTACGCATCACCACATTTTCTGTATGAAACAGAAGAGAATCTTTACATATTATCAGACAGACACAGAGTAGTAATTTGTATTTTTTTCCTCTTTCCTTCTGAAAAGGAGGGTGAGATACCTGTACTGGAAAAGTCTTACACAAAACTTTTCTGAAAAGGTATTGTCTATGGAACATGGCGTGCTCTTCAGTCCATTTAGTTTGTGTGCTGTTCAGATACAACTGTTCTTTAAAAAAAGTCATATTTCTCCAATTTCTTTGTTTTCTTACCTACTGTAACTGTTATAGAAGGCAAAACAACCTGTGTTGTGCTGTAGTCCTCCCCACCCTGCGCCCCACATTAGTGTTGCAAACGCTTGCTATCTTTCAAGCTGTCATGGTTTTCATGACTTTGGTACCATTTCATGAAGTTCTTTGTATTTAGTTTAAAGGAAGTCTGCCGGGGCTGAGACATCTTTTTTGTTTCTCGGTTTGGTTTTTTTTGTGTCTGTGTGTTGTTTATGTACGTTTCTAGTATTGCAGAGCTAAAAGAAAAACTTAAAAATGTGAAGCCAGGATATACAATACACTCAGAGTGTGATATATTTTTCCCACACAGTGGAACTTGGTCAGCTCCCATTTTTTTCAAGCATCTGAGCAGGTTAGATGTCTACTCCCCCTCATCTCAGTCGGAAGATCAGTTTGCCTGGGAATACTGGGAATAGTTCATTTATTTAGACTTCTTCATTTTCCTGAGTCTTGACTTACAAGCTTCTTCTAGTTTGGATTACTTTAGGCTAAGAGAGCTAAGTGTCTATTTGGAGCAGTAGAAACTAAGTCCATTTAGGCCAGAGTGAAAGAAGAATAGTATTAAAGTATATGCTAGCTGTGCTGTATTCAGGTAACACAGGTAAACAATGGCAATGTGAAGAATTAGCAGGAAGAAAAAGTACTCTAAATGTATTCATGATACTTTAAGTTATTGCTCCTTCTCCTTTACACACTGAAACCTCTTCCATCCATGTCCATCAAGCTGTTTTCAGCTGGAACCCCCAGACCCAAGGAAAGAGTCAGGTAAGGCCTGGAGGATGTTAAGTGCCCAACCATGGGATCTGCCTGGATGAGCTCAGTGGAGGCTTGCCTAACCACTCACAGTATACAGCCTGGGAAGTAGATGAAAAGATAAATGCCTAGGTAGCTTTTGAGGATGTGTGTTGAAGTTTTCCATCTGTAAAATGGAGACAGTAACACTTATTTAACATTAACACACTTATGCAGAAGAGGTGTAAAAGTACTTTGTGGAAGTCTGCACTTGTGTAATTACAGCTACTCTAGACATGTCTTTAAAAAGCTTTTTAAAAAGAGTTTTAAAGGCTTAAAAAATGAAGCTACTAAACATGAGGATTCTACAAAATGTTACAACTCACCATGGCATTTCAGAAATTTCATTTTATCCGGAAAACAAACAAAATAGGGAGTGGAGTAAAAAGAACACACGTTTTATCTCCACAGTCCTCATTTATGTGAAGGGGGAGGTTTACAGCAAAAACAAAACCCAGTCCCTTTACACTCACAAATTGCTTATGTAGAAACCTTAAACTCTCATTTGTAAACCTTTTCATGTTTTGGAAAAGGGTGTTCCAGTAGTGTTTTCACACTAAATTCTGTGTCTGCCCACAAAACATACACATTCAGTCCAAGCTGCTGAAAGGCAATCACAAAAAGAGCACCCAAGATAGTTAAATGAAGTCATTCTGTCTGGAGCTGGGAGAAATCCCTTGGGTGTTGCAGCTCTTCTAAGAACCCCAAAGCTTTTTGTCAGTAATTCAGCACATACCTGACTGAAAAAAAAAAAGTTGTCTGACTGGTTTTGTTGTTTCAGCTGTGCTGAAGCAGGGGAAGCAAACAAAGCTTTAGCATTTCAATTAAGTTTCAACTCTGATGATATTTTCAAGTAAATATTTGTCAGTGTTGATGCCCTCTGAATAGCTCAGTTACAGCATTTTATATTTAACAAATTGTTTGTTGCTATCAGAAAAAATAATGTGGACATTTCTCGCAAGGAAGAAAAATGCCATCCCAGGGCTCCCTCCCTCAGTATTTAACATATTCTGGTGGCAAGGAAAATAGCTGTCTTCTTGTCTCCTATGCTGGAATTTGTAACTGAAGAGGGGAAGTCTCACATCTATCTTTTAACACTTGACCAGACCAATGACTTGTGATATCAGAGCTTCACGATCTCGATACAATTTGCAGTAAATGTAGGTTATTTTTTCTGCCTTCCGGAAGTGGGCTGCCAAGCACTGAGATTCTTTCTGCTCCAATGATATAAACAAGCACCAAAGGAAGTCAGGTCAAACTCTCATCTCTTCCTTTCTACTTCACGCTGTTATTAAGAAGAATAAAGTTTTGATTTGTTTTGCTGCAGGTTTTGAGATGAATATAGCAGAAAAATACGAATGCATTTTAGTGGTTTCTTTTCAATATTTTCAAAAGATCTTCCAATTAACCAGTAATAATCCCAAACACAGCATTTGCAAGAAGCTGTGGGTTTTATTGTGCTTGGTGACTTCAAAGTAACAGCAGCCGTGAGATTATCCAATTGCAATTCTTGGCAGCAGCTGTTACATCTTAAATTGCTGAAACATTATCTGCGATATGGTATGATGGACCCTAGCAAAATTGTATGTAAACTTACATGGACAAATTTGAAACTTGCATCCTTTGATACTTCAGTAAAACTAAAAGAAATTAACTAAATGGGGAAAAGGCCTTAGGAAAATAGTGATCACCAGACAGCATGGAGACAGCTTATCTCTTTGATCAAAAGATACTGGTTTTAAATCACAGGTAAACAGGCTTTTGAAGTATACCAGACTATTTAATCTGTAACCACCAACACAAATTATTTTTTACCCATTTTAATCAGGAAAAGTGAACATTTCAGGTTAGAGAGAAAGTGTCTTTTAACAAGGTGACCAGGTTATCCTGTGAGATTAGTATGCATTTACCACACCCACTCTAGCAAGGCACCAAACACACTTTTAAATAACTAGAAAAGCACTGACTGTATAGAAGACCTTTTCTAGGCGTGCCTGCAATACCTAGGAGTGGCTTTGATTGGTATTTACTCAGCCCAGTTATTCAGTTGCTGTGATTAACACACGTGCGACATTTTTGTATTTCCCTATACTAGTTTAAAATCTACTATTTCTGCAGAAGCAGCTGATCTTTTGGTGAGAGACTGGCCTTGCAGAATTGGGACTCAATGTGTAATATTTCCTCTCTTCGAGTAAATTTGCATTTTGATATCCCTCCCTGTGCATCCTTTTTGGAAATATGATTATTAAAAGTAACAAGTAATTGCTGGAAGAAAGAAAAGCTAAATGTGATTAAAGTTTGAACTGGCCTTTTATTTGCATGCATATGGCACCATTGAAACCTCTCTTTCTTAAAGATATTTTTGTTTCCTCCTCTAAATCTATGTATATAGAAGTTAAATTTCTTCTAACAGTTTAGCAGGGGTTGAATTTGATTTATTGGAGGATTAGAGAGGGTTGTTATAAATGCATGTCTCCTCATTCAGTAACTCAAGCTTGAGGTCAGCTTGGATGGGTTGCAGTCACAATTTGTCTGTGGTGATGAACTTTCATTATCTTAATATCCCAAACAAGGTACCTGCTAGCAACAAAACCACTTCCTTTGTATCATTGGGTAAAAAAAAATACCTGGGTCTGTGTATTATTATCTGCCAAACTTTAAAAATCTGCACTTCCTGAAGAAAAAGTAGCAGAACAGCTGAAAGCATAAGCTAAGTGCCTAGCTGGCTAAGGGGCTGAATATTTGGTAGGTTAATCTCTCATTATATTTGGTTAATCTCAAAAGTTAAATAACTTCATTTCTTTTATCTGGGTTTGGTGGGCTACACTTCAGCAAAAAACTGGAAGAAAAGAGCAAAAAGTAAATATAACAAATTGTCAGGCAAGCAGACTGCAGCTAGAAGACTGGTCTGATGTTAAGGAAGTACTTTGAAGACATTTAGGCCTGCAATTGCAAAACCTTTTTTCTCACAGTGAATTGAATCAAATTGATCTGATCCTTCTAAAGTCAAGAGAAGACAAAAGTTATTTTTACCTCAGAACATTTTTACATCTCTGAAAATGTTCTTTGACTGGTTTAAGGACTTTTTACTACTTAGATGACGATTCTTTTGACTCTGTGTTAAGATCCCTGTGGTTCTGTTTTGACTACAGTAATTAAATATAGGGGTGCTCATACTGAAAATGTTATTAAGGATAAGAAGTGGGGAGAAACTGAGAGATTTTTGAAGGTTAACCATAAAAGCTCTATCTAAAACCATACCACAGCAAAATTCTTCCATCCAGGCTGCGTGGAATATCTGATTCCCCTTTCAGTTCACACTGTCTTCTACAAAGACTGAGCAGTAGAAGGTGGATTTGGAAGGAAAAAGCAAGATCTGAGAACTTTGCCCCGTAGTTTCAAGTACATCTTGGAACAAAAATAGACACTGAGCTGTCATTACAGGGGGGTTTTTTTGCCCACTGTTGTGGCGTACACTGTCAAGTCATCTGTAAAGCAATTAAAATCTTTTTGTTCTAGCTTAGAGGAAGAGAAGTTTCTCCATGTATTTTTAATGTCGAAATAGATCCATTAGATCCCTGATGTGGACAGACACTTCCAGCAGCATCTTGACGTTGATTAAATATCAAACCAGTTATTATTTGTGACTGATCCTCACCTGAGGAGCACAAAACATTTCAGTGAGACAGCTGTCATGAGTGACATTTTTATGGATAAAAATGCTTCCCCACTCTTGTTAGACAGTACAGTACAACTTGTCTGTGATGAGATGTTGTAATATACACAACTCCCAAGTATTTCAATTAAAATCATGAGCATAACCATTTTAAAGCTACACTGTTCCTTTTTCTGAGCTATGTAAATACAGAAGTAAAATACACAGCTTAGTAAATATATGCATGCACTTCAGCAAACATTTTATTACATTTTGTGTGTAAGTATGTGCATATGTATATTTACATGCACTTTCATTTACAAAGAAAGTGTTGGTTTCATGTAGCAATATAAATGATGAGGTACAACCGGAGGATCTGTGACTTTAAATGGGCTTAATTGGGGAAAAAGTGGGGAAATCGTCAAACATGCACGTGGGTGGTGTCTAAAAGAAGAGTAAATGTCTCGCAAGGTTTCATTGTGCAAACAGTGATCTCCTTCACTAGATGTTTTGGATTATTTTGACCAAATAAACTACCACAATGTAAGGAAAAGCACCTAAAAGAGCGTTCAGATAAGCAATGTACTTCGGATCTTTTTGTTTTCCTCCTTTTCCCTTCCTCTCGTCCCCTCCCCCAGCCCCATGTGTCCTGACCCTAGGAAGAAGCAAGGGGGCACGGCGGAGTTTCATTAGGCTGCTGCAATTAAATCCTTCAGTGGCTGTGAGGAACCTCTGAGATGTTAATAGTGCCTTGAGCTGTCCCTGTAACACTGAATGCAAACTGTGCTTTCGCTCCTGCTCTAAAGTCAGTTCCAGCACAGGAAGAAACCTTTCTCCTTACTCGGACAAACTCTGCCTGCTTCTGGGATGGTGCTGGTGCACAGCCAGCTCATGTCTCCTAGCAATCTGGGCACTGCTAAGCTTACAGCCACTTTTAAAGCAAAAAAATAAGATTAAGCTAGCATCCTTACTGCTGGGACACATTCAGCACAGGACTTTTCACCATATTCTGCTAGGACACGCTCAGTATCTCTTCCTTGTAATACTTAGGCATTTCAAGGGTAAGGAAAAGTAGGAATTTTCTAAATTTCCCGCTAGGTGCCTGACTGCATCTTGCTACTACAGGTTGTAAAGCTCCGGTTCAGCTTTCTACAGGGAGCTGTGCTGTGTTGAACACGCTTTAATCCAGAGGTCAGGGCATTCAGCACCTGATGGAAGAGCCATATATCTCTCTTGCAGACAGTGACAGTCCAGATGTATTTTTGTTTTATTGCACTATGCCAATAATAAACTATCTTTGCTAATAACAAGAGGATTTTATGAAGAGTTTTCCCTGAAGCCATTCAGAACAGAATTCTTACCTGAGTCATTTCAAATCAAATAATTCTTTTTCTCAGGAAACTCAAGTCTAAGTCTCTAGCTGTACCAGAATTGGGGGGAGGAGGAATAAAAATTTCTCTTTCTTGCTAATACTAGCGCAGTTTCAAATTTTGAGGAAGAGTGAAAGGGAGTATAAAGTGCTTAGAAGGACTAAGATATACGATGAAGCAGGAATTGCCTCTAGGCTACTTAAGTGATGGCAGTTCTTTGGCACTTAAACTTGTTTAAAAACAAAAAATAAAAAAAAAAGCTCGAGTTGTTAACAGTCTTGCATATGTAGAACCTGGTATTGATAAAACTTGAGTGTTGGCATGGATACACATGTATGTATGTGTAACTGCATGCATAAAATCAAAGCATGACTATCCTTAAGTAAATGTGCACAGGCAGTTACCTGCAAAGAATCTGACCGTTCTAGACCGGTGTGGTCCAGTGCTTTACCGGGAAGATGGTATTTGCTGCTGGGGTTGCGCAGGGTTAGATGCCTTTCTGTGCCTCAGGTTTTAATCTGTAAAATGGATCTGGTAATTCTGCACACAGGAAAAAAATATTCTGTCTGGTTATTAACCACTAATTGCAAATAGTACGTACTGACTAATTTTGAATAATGAATATATTTGGGGTAATTCAGATTTTTTTTTAATGAACTGGAGCAGATAAGAAAATAAATAATTTGCATGGAATTGTTCAGCTCTGATAACTGCCATTATATGATACAAAATATAAGTGTTATCCTGTGTAATTAAGACACGGAAGAAATTTTTAATAATCAATCAGTCAAACATATTTTAACTAGAAAAAACCCAAAACACAAAGACCCAAACAACTGTTGGGAGGGTTTTACTGAAGTTCTAGTTGATTGCTGTTGCTGATGATGGAATATAACCCTTTTTATTGAAGAAAATTACGTTCTTTTTAATAAAGTAGAGCACAGAGAACCCAAAAGGAAACAATTTTAACTCTGATCTATAATCATGCTTTTTTACTGCTTTGTCTTCTATTTCTAAAATTAGTATTAAAAAAAATAAAATCCAGATTAAATGTGTTTTGTAGTTTATCTGAGTGTTTAATTTGTTACAAGTTGTACAATCATTTTATAGTTCCATGCAGCAAACCACTGTTTAGGCCACTGAAGTCAGCTGGGCTCAGTGTGAGACCTGCCCATCTGATTCTCTTTGCAGGACCAGAGACAGTTTTTATCTGCAATGGTGTCTCCGAGTTTAAAAGCATAAGCTACAACGATAATTTTACAACTCTGGCACTTTCAGACTTGCTCAAGCAAAGAACACAATCTTTAAATCCAGCTGAATTCAAGACTTGTATTTATTAACAAAGTGGCACCCAGCCAGAATTCTGAACACGTAACCTGTTCGGTCATAATGCTGCCTTTGTAAGGATATCTGAATTTCTGGAATTCAGACCCACCAATTTGCTCAATGAACCAGAAAGCATTTCTATTTCATGGCAGAAGGAATTAGGAAAAATTACTAGGCTTGCATTTTTGGGGGGTTTGCAATAAAATTATTTTTGAACTTTATTCTTTTGAGTATTGGGTTGCTCCTGTACATTCCAGTTGTCTCTGGATGACCACATTAGAAGAAGAAGAAAAAAAAAAAGGGGTACTGAAACAACAGCAAATATTGTAATTTCTTAGTTTCTTTTTCCTAGAAATAACATCAGAAAAGCTTCCTAAATAAAGATGGTGGGTAATGTAGGAGATTTGTTCAGGAGATTTATGCAGTATAACTAAAGACTGAAAAGATCAGCAAAGGATTTTTTATGGCTTTTTAAATTACTCTAATTATAAAAGCCTACAAAGTGGCAGTTGGCAAAAGGGGGGTTGTCAAGTTTTAGTTTGTGTTTATTTTGAGAAGAACTAGGCACTTCTAAAAAATATTTTGCCTTTAATTTCTTCTCTTTTGTGGTTTGGGGGGGGGTGTTGTTTGTTTGTTTGACAACAACAAAGTTTTTGTCCTCTCTAAAGAAGTGTGAAAATGTTTGTTGTAATTTCTTGCATTACTTGAAATGGCAGGACAGTTTGGACATTGCCAAAAATGTCCCTTCATTAACATGTATGTCAGTTACTTTTTTTAAAGTGTTTAACAAAATTAACATTATTGTATGCTGTTTACGTAAAAATCCCTTCCCTTCTTGACTGTTACACTTTGGACTTCTCGGCCATTGTGATACTATTACTTCATTAAGCCTGTATCTATCAGAAAGTGTTCAGGTTTAGGAGCTGCATTTCTACATAAAATTAGCGAGCGGGAGAAGACCCCTTTCAGCTCT
>VYZV01017342.1:0-55106 GCA_013401275.1 Pandion haliaetus | reverse complement strand
ATGTTAACAGAGCAGCTGTCGCCAGTCTCATGCATTCGGAGACATCCTGATCCAATTAGATTGTCACTGATGGGTTCATGTTTGCAATAAATTTCAGTCCCCAATTTGTACTCTGGACAAAAACGTACTTCCTACTTTCTCTAGTCTGGTTCCTCTTTTCATCAAATTTTCATAAATAAAACCAGAAAAGCACAATAAATGCATGCTATTAGTGAAACAAAGGATACAGTGGTACTTTTAACTTCTTTCAAATTATTGCACAGCTGCCACTAAAATAAGAGGAAAGTTATTTCAAGGGACATTTTCACTTTCCATGTGCTAAAGAAGAAAGTTATTAAAATGTTCTCTATCATGAAAATTTGTAGTATATCTGATTTTATGCCCTCTCGTTAAAAGTAATGAAGAGTTTTCCTACTAAACCAGGTGTTTTGATCACAAGGTAACTCAGAACAAAATTGTCTCATGGCATGTTCATGAACAGCACTTAACACAAAGGTTTCTAGGGCTGAGGTCTCTACTTTCTGTCAAAATACAAATATTAATGTGCAGCAGATCTTTTTAGCAGTAACACATTTAGACATATGTTCCAGTTTTCAAGAACATTTTCACAGGCAGCAGGCTTTACCTACCTACTCTTGCACAGGACTCCAGATGAGTGTGATATCTACCTTTGAGTCAATTACAAAAACTTACTGAAGTTGAGGGCTCAGACCTAAGACCTAAAAGCCATAAAAGCTTTATAAAGTTAACAACTATCACCTCAATCATCATAACACTCAATGTGCACACTCTCAGACTATCCCAAATTCAACATAATGACACTTTAGATTAGACTTTCCTTTGAGTTTTAATGTAAATCCCATTTTCTTGCAGTTGGGATAGATTAAGAACATACATGCCAGCTGTGCCTGTTGATCAGATGACTTTTATGACTTTTGATCACTACAGCACATAGGATCTGGACTAGGTCCCCAAGACTCAATACAAAGCCTGTAGAAAATTGTTGGAGCTTTACTATTAACTTACATAGGACCTAACTGAATAAGCATAATTAAGTACAAAATTAACATGGCATAGTTTTTAAATTAAAATATTTCTGCTGTCTTGTTTCTTTGTTATATCAAAAGCCCGCCAGCTGGGTTTATTACCACGAATATAATGGTTATTCTCTCCCAACCTTTCAGCCCCTCAAATTCAGCCTGAGACCTAAAAGACTCACAGTGTGCATCTGACTCACAAATTACACCAGAATCAGATCTTACATGCTGAGATTCCTGCTACATCTTGTCTTGCTGCACACTCTGTTTTTAACACTTACATAGCATAGGGCCAGGTGCTCTTTCCTCTCCATTATACCATGCCTTCAAGTATGTTCTCTGAGATATCACTCACACACTGGAAAAAGGAATTTTCAAAGGCTTTTGAGAAGGTTTCAGACCTTCATAGAAAAGTTCTCCTGGTGCGGTTGGCAAACCTAATATGTTTTCCCATAGGTGCAGGCACTGAAGGTGAAACTTGGTCTACTCAGTAAAGCAATCAGACATGTCTATTAAAAAACATTTCTGCTGAATTCAGCATGGATAAAGTAGTCACCTGATCTCCTGAGAGCAGTTGTTTGGTCTCTTGAGAAAGGGAGCTACTTTTCAGTTGAAGTGTTGAGTAATGCAACTGTTCCTCCTTACAACTTGTTGTTGCTGCTGTGGCAAGTCCTTAAATCTTTGCTTTTGTAAACAATTAATGCAGTCATGTACTAGTGCCCTACTTAACTGGGTTCTTTGTAAATCTCTATAATCTAATAGAAAAAGAAGAAAATATGAGAGCACTTTATCCTGATTTATCATGTCCCTTTAACAGCATTGGAAATGTTCCATCAAGAAATTGTAGTCATATTATTTGCTATAGGATGGATTAATCAAAAAAAGAAAATGCCTTTAGAGGCATTAACCTTTGCAAAAAATTGCAGATGGCTGTAATGACAATTTGCATGCCTTATGTATTAGACAATGTATAAGGTGCCTGATCCAGCAAAAAATGTCCACAGCCTTACGGACTATGCAAGCTCTGGATGCTGGTTCCACAGCAGGCAAGTTGACATATTCAGATAAAATGTCAAACTGCAGCAGAAAGCAAATACCTCAAGTACAAGTTGTGAATGGACTCCCTGTGTCCACCTGCCACCACCCCTGGTCTCTTGACAGTCTCCCCACTGAGAGCCATGTGAATCACAAGACTCCCATTTCCCTGCTCACCTTCTCTCCCCTCTCATTCCTTTCTTCTGTTCCTCAGGACTGTGAACAATACGCTGCTGCTTTACAACCTATCTTCAAAACTACCTTCTACTTCCTTGCTCCTTAAATATGCATAGCCAACAATAAACAGATCCACTGGAACAGTAATGGGTTTCATAGCCAAATCACCAACTCAAGATAATTCATGCTGATTCCTGTTCATCCCTGCTGACAATAACTGCATATTTCTCCATATCAAGTAAGTTTTAAATGTCTGGCCTTTTATTATCATTATTCACGTAATCAGAAGAGATACTAACTGTTCATTCTCATCCACTTAAACTACTTTGTGAGACAACTGACACAACCTTTATCCTCAAAGCACATTTCCTGTACAGTACCTATACCAGCACCCCATTCATATTTAGCAGTAAAGAGCAGGAAAACTTTGAAAAGGTTTGAGAGTAGTTCATATTGGCTCACAGAAGTGCCCATTAGCCACGTGCTCAACTGATGTGTGTATGAATGATTCAAACCTACTGTGTCTACAAAAGTGGAGTAAAAAAGAAGGTTCAGGGCACATCATCCTTTAACATGGACTAGAATTATTTTTAAAATGGTGCATTTCATGTGGTATTTCCCCATTTCTGCTCTGTCCTAGGTGAAAAAAGGAAAAGAGAAGGTGGTAAAAAGTGAAGAAATACAAAGCACAGCTCATGAGAAATATTAAATATTTGCTCTAGTTTCAGTTGCAATTTTTTGGTGGAGGTTGGTTCATATCTAGCTCTGTTTGTCAAAGGTTGATTCTTACAGGGAGGATTTCTAAAAATAGATGCAAGAAAATATTACTTTTCCTTTCCCTAAATGCACACAAACATTTAATTTACATGTTCTAACTAGCTACTGTGCATGCACATGCCTTGTTATTGCAACCAATCCTATCTGTACAGGTAATATTAAAAATCCAGTCATGTACGTGGGGTACTTTAAATCAGACAATCAATTACTTTGAAGAGTGGGGTCTTTTTTCTAAGATGAAAGGAAATATTTAAGTTAGTCAAGATATCTTATTACTTCTCCATAATATACAGAGCTTTAGGGAAAGATTAGGTTTATTAAGTCAGACTTACAATGCAGGCTTTCAACACTGCCATTTCCAATATGAACACATTTGTTTAATATTAAAGTTCCCTTTCAAAACAAAGTAGTTAAGCCTACCCTCACATTTATACATCTGCAGTTTGTTTGATAACTTACAACATAATTACAGGCTGTCCTCCCACTAAATGCTGTATTCAGACTTATGAAACAAGGTGGTAAAATATGCACTGGAGTCTGAGTACTAAGCCCGTAATTTACCACAAGCACTAGGAAGAAAAGAAACTGAGGGGAACCCTGCTATTTAAACTGCTCAGTTATCACGTTTCCCTCCCCCACACATACAGTCGCATATAACCCATTCATATTTCAATTTTACATTTCCCAAACTGTCATCTTCTCATGTTTCAAGTTCATTTGAAATGCAATCTGTTTATCAGAGCAGCAGTGAATGCTTTTGCAGATCAAGAGGGAGCTGCCTCTCCCCACTGACAAATAGGTCTGTGGCAAATGGGGTTGGTGAAATAAAGCAAGCGTTGTGGGGTTAAGAAAAGTTCCCAGGGAGTTATGGAGGGGAGAGGTGTTAAGCCCCTTTCTTACCTCCCCTGTTCAAGCAGTGAGAGTGTATCCTCCCTCTCTGTTGGAGAGGCAGCTAAAATAACGAAGTAAATTCCCAGGTAGAAGTGGAGCATGTGGAAAATAAGAGATTGACCTCATTTCAGCCATTTCAGCCAAGTTTCTCACAGAGGGTGGCCCAGCCCAGGGGATGCATGGAAGAGGCCAGCTGCCCACCATTCTCTGATACTCACTGGGGGATACCTTGTCACCCCTACCCTTTCTCCTGGGCTGCTCGCTCTGGTAAAGAGCAGGGCTCGCATGGTACCTGGGCTCTGCCCTGCCTTTCCCCCCAGCCCTGGCTTGCAAGGCCCTTGGGGTAGGAAGCTCTTGTGCTCTTGAGGACTGCAAGCCATTAGCCAGGAACAGTGCTTTCAGGCAATCACATTCTCTTTCTTTTTTGCTCTTTTTTCATCTGTTTTACTATCCCATCATACTTAACCAGCAATCACAGTTTCTGAATTGTGATTTTCTGTGATTTCTATATGTAAAGCTCACCTTGCAGCACTGTTCTCAGAACAACTCTGTTCTGTGAATACACCAGTTCACTTGTTGCTGCTCCAGTCAGCATTTCTCTCAGTCACTATTTACAACTGTAGCAAATTATCCAAGTTTTAGATTTTAAAAAATGAAAGTCAGATCTTCACATATACTGTTTACTAAATACATCCTGTACTATAAAAATAATGACTATTAAAGGCATACTTATTTTTCACTATGTTTTTTCTACCTTCTTTGCTGCCTCCCAAACCTGCACCATAAATATCAATGAAAACACAGTCACTTTTAATTTCACTTTAAAATCTCTAAGCTACATCTGGCAGGTTGCAAACATGAAGGAAGAGTTCATCTGCTGTGAGAAAATAGGTAACACGGGAACATCTTAAATGTAGGTGTGTGACTTACATAACAGTGGCAGATTTATCAGGGAAGGGAGGGAGATAATATACTGAAAGCTGGGTGCTTTAGTGTCCTTAGTTTGCTAAAGCATCTCTGTAAAGTGAGCCTAAGAAACCTAGGTCCATTCCCACTCATTCTGAGCTATTGTGAAATGTCAAGAAAATTAGAAAAGCATATTCCAACCCATTTACTTACTAAGCTGCCTCCTAGTTCTCATACTGCTTTACTCAAGGACACCCACCTCAGATTTGGCTGAGCTTTCAAAGACAAAGGATATTTTTCTCATGCCAGAATCCAGACTGGTTTTGTCAACATGCTAGACAAGCAGAAAAAACTGGTAAAGACACAAACTACCAAGAAGCTATTGAAATCTGTTGAAATTTTGTCTCTACCAATTACATCCGAAGTTGCAGCCTTACTGAGAGTCTACTTTCTATGAGACCTAAACCAAAGTGGTATCTGACAATGTCTTAAATAGCACGGGAACCTTTAAAGCACAACTTGAAAAAGTAACAGCTTTTCTGCTCTGACCTGTATGGATGAAACACATAAAATGTGACTAGGACATGAGGCTCCCAATAGGTGTCCCTATTTCACTACAGTCCTTTTAGTTGAGCCAGGGCTTGTGTAGAACATTTAAGTCCCATCACCTCCTCCAGAAAAAAGATTAAAAGGTCTTAATGGAAGAGACAGATATAAAAATACAGACAGATAAAGTGGAACACCAGAGGAGTCCATGCTACTCTGTTTTTCCAGTATTTTTTGCAAGCTCTTTTTCAAACTGTGTTTAAGAGCTGAGAATTCAATGCAAGTGTTGCAATATCAGCAGAAAAATATGGCACTACTGTCAAAGAAAGGATTTGAGGGAGCCTGTCAAAGTGCTTGATTCTTGAAAAATACATCAGACTTATTTTTGAAATAAAGTTCCTATATAAAATACACTACAATTTACAGATGTGTACCTCACTGTTACGTGTCAAAGCTGGCCACTTGCATGTCTGAGCGCCTATATAATCTGAATCATAGCAGGTACGATTTATGCTTCTTTCCCTAAAACTTTCCCCAGAAAAATGTCTCCTTGGACATATTGTCCAATACTCCAGCTGTCCTCTTCTTTCCCCATCTATCAATTACCCAGACAATATTCTTCAATGCAGTGGTGAAACATGAGCTGTAATCTATTAAGCCCACCCAGAAGAGAGATGTTCTCTATGACACAGGTTTGTGTTTGGGCACCTAATTCCATTAGGGTTTGTATCATTGCCTAATTAACATCTGTCTAGAGTTCAAATAGTATCAATCAAAACAAGAATGTGATGATGTCCAGAAAAGGAAAGGAAACAGATTATAAGTAACTTCTGAAAAGACATTTCACATCTGTGAACCGACCCTCCTGGCATGAAAACAAGAACAGGAACGCAAAAACAACACTTCATTTTATGGTCTGCATAATTATCCTACTGTACCTTTTGTCCCATGTAATTAAGCCTGCTACAAGGCAGGGAATGGGGCTTACAGCTAGATTCACAAGAAGGTCTACTAAACAGTGTGTTTTGATGATAGGCAGTGATTTTATTTTTTCTTGTTTCCTTCCAGTAACAGGAATCAGCTGCTGACAGATGTACTATGATTCAGAGTTAAATTACTAGATGGCTGGGCATTATATTGCCTGTTGCTTCTTCAAAGTTCAACAGCAACGATCTTTGGCAACAGAGCTCTCTTGTTTCTACTGCTAATGAACTGATTTGGGTTTTGTTCACGCTAATCTGTTTCACGATGGCATCTTAAGTGGTCTGTCATGGTGAGCTCCATGAAAAACCGTGATGTGGCAACAAAAGTGCAGCTAAATTCCCTTTGCAGTTCTTTGATCTGGGAGCCTGAAGTGAAAGGGCTGATCTTGCTGTAGCACTCCTCAGCGCTCCCAGACTGAAGCGCCTGTTGTGGTACCCAGCCATTAGCTGGGCTTTGGTCACACCCCTTCTCTCCAGACGCAGCTCTTTGCCAGAGGGATGGCACAAGAGCTCCTACAAACCAGAGAGATTATTCAGTTATTTACACATAACGATAAAGTCAAAGGTGGATGCTGTCTCCACAAAACAGCCATGTGCAAGGCAGAAGAGGTCAACAAATACTGCTGCAAACACTGGTAGTGGGACACAGTTACCTCTCAGCACCTTTGCTCTACCCCTTGGCCTAGAGCAGGTTGCGAAGCCAAAGTCCTATGTGGCCTCTGATGGAAGGAAAAGTTGCTGCAGGGCTGGGGAGAGAAAAGGACTGAAATCATAGGCAGCCAAAGTTCAGAAACTTAGTAAGCTGCTAACATTTTGGCAAACCTGATTCAAGCTTAGGGAAACCCCAGTGCCAGGGAATTCTATATCACTTGTCCTATTGCAAGCCCTCCCTTTTGCTAGTAGGAAAGATTCCCTGCTTTTACTGTCATTATTGTAAATAAATCCATAGCTCATGCAGAGTGGGAGCATGTTTATGAAAGTAATATTTTTGCATTGTCACTTACCAGAACACAACTGCACTAGAATAGAGAACCTATAGTTAAATATTCACACTAATAACAAGCAAAATCTTCCATGCCACCTACTGACTTGTCTGCTCCTGGTGTGCAGCTCATAAAGAATTAACTTGGGTTAAGAAACTTGTAATATTCAAGAGTGAGTTTTCAGTAATTTCAGACTCTATCAGTTACAGTAGAAGCCCGAACAAGCTGTTAGACCTACAAAAATACATTCGCAGGCTACATCCAGTACTACTGATGTTTTCCATTCATCATTAAATAAGTTACGAATGTTTTCCATTCATCATTAAATAAGTTATGGATGAGGATGGAGTATGCTGAAGAGCTGTTAGGGAAGGCAACACTACCACAAAGTATTCATATTCAAAGCAGACTTCAAAATGGATTGCAACAAGTGTGAGAAATAGTAGAACATAGCAGTCAACAAGCCAAAGATAAAGACGGTAATCTACACCCCAAATGATCCTTCAAAACAAAGCTAATCAGACAATTGCCAATACTTAACAACCAAACAATTTCAGACAGTGTCAGCTTCCCAGACAGTCACTAATGCTGACTGACATGCAAAGTGATTGTGGAAATATCAAGCAATAGTCCAGTTCCTGAGGTCCTTACTCATACATTCAAGTCAGTTGCTACTAGGGCAATTTTTTTTATTGAAGTCAATCCATTCTGACACCCTGCTCTGAATGCTTGTTGGACTTGGCAATAATAATTCCTTCTGCTTCTTTTCATGTGTTATCCCTTCAGCCTTGATCCTTTCATCTGTGCCCCCTGTAGGAATGATGTAAAATCCCTACTCTATTTCCAATTATTGAGACATTTGGAGATGGCACTGAAGAGTCATGACAACCAAAATATAACAAAGGACCCTACATTTAAAATGCAATTTGACCTAATAATTTCAGAGAGAAGAGATTTCTATGATTATAATTATATCATCTGATAATCTACTGGTTCTCCCTATCTGAAGTATGTTTAATTCAACTGAATGCAATATCTTTTCTCTTGCAGACATTTTTGGATTTGAGTAATAAGACTTTTATTGATGGAAACTCAGGACTTTTTTTGTTGAAAACACCTCTACCACTTGAGAAACAAGTAAGTAAAAATCCCAGGTCTCTATCAAACTGCTTCAACACAAATTTTACATTAATTTGAAATTTCAGTCAAGTAAAGAAGGGGTACAAAACATAGATGTACAGACTGTAGAAATCTTTTTTTTTTTCTGCAAAGAAATATATCGATGATTATTTTTAATCTCTTATATAAAACAGTCCATGCAGTGTAACTGAAAGAAACAAAGCAGGGAAACATGGCACAAGATGACAGTTAAATTCAGAATGAGAGAGAAATACTGACAACAAACATTTTGGTACCTTACATCACAGGTCATGGTGAAGGCTACAGTCCTAGCAACTCAGCAGAACATCTATTTTCTGTGTGCAAAGGGGGAGGATCAAGTACATTTTGTCATGCCTCCAAGGCAAACTCTGTATAAATCAGTGTACAAGCCAGATGAATTTTTACTAGCAGAACAGAATATCCTGAGTGTTTATGTTTTTTCGGTAGCCCGCTGTAACTTCTTTTTCTCCAGCCCCACCAGGTCTCACCCTACCACCATGTGCTGTAACATCAGTGCTCTCCTCCACCACTTGCCAGCCATGACCTCGTAGGCATGCAAGGTAACCTGCCTAAATTCTCAGCAGTCATCTCCTTTCAGGGTGAGTGATTTGAAGGTTCCTGGAAGGAGGGAGGAAAGCCTGCTTTATAAGCCCATATCATGCTGTGCGACCAGCTCACAGCTTTGTGTCATGCAAACCTTAATCTCTTCACAACCTGTCTAGTTGCATCTTAGTCTGTTCTGAATATCATCTCTCTGCTGAGGGATCTGGATTTGTCATGATCTAATCATATCTTCTGTCACCTCAATACAGGTTATTTCCCCTATATGTTTATCACAGATGCATGACTTCAAAATGTCAGCTAAAAACAGTATGACAATATCAGCAAAAGGTTTTGTTTTACCAAGTGCAAACAAACTAGCCTGTTGGGTATTCTAGCAAAATGGGACAGTCTTCTTTTCTAATCATCAATCCTCATGTTTGCCTTTTCAGTGTGGTTAGTTGCTTCCTCCCTGCTTATCTTCTGAATCACATAGTGACAGTATGTTTTTATACTGCACTGCATTTTCATAACTCATGTAAGCTGAAAAGTTGTTTCTGTGTCAACCTTTTTTCTGTCATTGACTGCTACAAATGTAAGCCTTCATCCACATATATTCACAAAGCATTTTTTGTGAATATCCTTGAATATACCTTCAAAAGCAATGTTGTGGTTTCATCCCAGCCGGTAACAAAGCACCATGAAGCTGCTCGTTCACTCCCCACCTGCCCCGGCCACGGTGGGATAAGGAGAAAATACAAAGGCAGGCTTGTGGGTCGAGATAAGGACTGGGAGGGATCACTCTCCACTTATGGTCACGGGCAAAAGACAGGCTCAACTTGGGGAAGAAACAAAATCAATTTAATTTACTACAAATCAAATAAAAAAAACAACAAGTGTATTAGGAAGGGAAACCAAACATCAGAACACCTCCCCCCACCCCTCCCGCCTTCCAGGCTCAGCTCCATTCCCAGTTCTTTCTACCTCCTCCCCCCTGGCGGCACAGGGGAACAGTGGATGGGGGTTAGGGTTAGTTCACCACACATCGTCTCTGCCGCTCCTTTCCTCAGGGGGAAGATTCCTCACTCATCCCCTGCTCCACCGTGGGGTCCCTCCCACGGGAGACAGTCCTTCACAAACTTCTCCAACGTGGGTCCTTTCCGCAGGCTGCAGTTCCTCACAAACTTCCCTGGTGCAGGTCCTTTCCGCGGGCTTCAGTTCTTCCCAAGCTTCCCTGGCACGGGTCCTTTCCGCGGGCTGCTCTCCAGTCACACACTGCTCTAGCGTGGGCTTTCCCATGGAGTCACAGCCACCTTCAGGAGCCGCCACTCCACCGTTCACCTCCATGGGCTGCAGGGGGACAGCCTGCCTTCTCACCACGGGCTGCAGGGCCATCAGCCTCCCCAGGTGCCCCTCCTCCCCCTCCTGCTTCACTGACCTCGGTATCTGCAGAGGGGTTCCTCTCACATTCCAATCCCCCTACTCACTGCAGGTTTCCCTTCTTAAATACGTTATCCCAGAGGCGCTACCACTGTCACTGATTGGGTCGGCCTGGGCCAGAGGTAGGTCCGACTTAGAGCTGGGGAAGCTTCCAGCAGCTTCTTACAGGAGCCACCCCTGCAGCCCTCCCCTGGTAACAGAAAAACCACACCACACAAACCCATAACAAGCAATCATTCCCTCTTGCATAGAAATATAAAGGCCTTTCAAGTATATTACAACCAAAAGAGCACACATCCTTGGGCTCTGTGTGTGGTTCCTTCTTTCCTTTTCACTGTGGTTTTATTTGAATGTTTTATTGATTTTTTTCCCCTCAGATCCAAACCCATAAAAACAGGAGAAAAAACATCTACTTGCAAGTGACAGAAGAGGAAAAGGGCAGCGAAAGCCCATAACGAAGTCTGAAAGTTGGAGAAAGGATCCCAGTGAGATGATACAATATAGCTCTGTGTATGTGGGGCAATAAAGAAGAGGAGGAGCCTTCCTCGTATTTAACCCCACTTGTAGAGGAAGATCAAGGGCAGCAAACCCAAGTTTCCCCAGTAAGCCAAGAGCCAGAGGGAAGGAGGGGAAACCAAACCAAAGCAGGCACATCGCTGGGAGCAAGCTGTCCCCTGAGAAATAGAAAAAAAGCTCATCTTTTCCCCAAAATGGGAGGGAAGCAGGCGAGATATTGCCTTAAGGTCTGCTTGAGGAGGGGTGCAGCTATACAGTGTTTACCCAGGCATTTCAAAGTATGCAGTGTTGCCTTCAGTAACACATTACTGTGAACACATTATAGCACAGCTATCAACCTAACACAACCATTCACAACCAGGCAGGCTGAGTACTTCATACATCACTCTATCTAGGGCTTCACCTTTAAATCCTCTTATTTCACTACCTCAAAGGCACCTCAGTGTGTCCTAGTCGCACTGGCTGCACCATTTATCAATAACAGCAGCAGCTGCTGCCACATCTTGCAGCTACTTGGAACTGTAGCAATCCACCTGTAAGGAAACAGTGAAAAAATCAGCAAGATCGTCTCAGATCTGCACAGCTAACAAAGGCAGGACACTGGTTTAGCGAGGCCAATAGCATGTTCCAATATGGCAAATTTAAATGAATGTGACATTGATTTCTCCTGTAGCTCTGTTCTGTAATTAAAGCTGTAACCAAAAGCTCTTACTCATTTTTTACTCAGGCAAATTCTCACTGCAGTCAGAGGAATCTATCCAATGAAAGACCTGGGGAACCTGAGTAGCACCCCAAAAATTTAACCCTATTATTTGCTTTATTTCTAATAAATCTCTTTTAGAAGGATAATTAAAGCCACTTGACGTGGGGTGCTGTATACATGCTCTGACCTAGTATGAGAAAGAAACAAGATAACCTTCTCTGTTAGAAAATAAAAATCATGAACCAGAAGCCATGATCTCATCTTGGCTTCTGCAGCATGCCCTGATTAAAAAGGAAATCTTTCTTCCATCTACAAAATGAGACGAATGAAGTCTACAACGCAGCATTCAGAGCCTGAAAGTTACAACAGTGCAGCATGTGAGGCCCCTGTGCCAAGACTTTCCCATCCTCTCCCTCTGTTACCCATCCTCTCCTTCTGTCACCCATCCTCCCCACCCTCACACCTGCAGCACCCCTCAGTTTTCTCCCCACCTGCCCTCACCACCCCCTCCCCTGCCTACACACGGGCAGGCATTTCCTCCACCACTGAGACCTGGATTGTTGCCCTTATTTATCTGGTTCCCTTTTTTCTAAGCACTGGAGATGACCGCATGGGGTTGTCTTTGTCACATCGTTACTGCTGCCTTTTATAATTACAGAACACTGGTCTCCCTGTGTATTTTTGAATGTAGTTTAAGGATTAATGCTATTACATAACCTTTTCCTCTGACAGAGATAGACTGTTTTCTCCATACTGTAACACATTTACAATAATCTCTGAAATTTCAACTGTGGAGGTGTCGTGGTTTAACCCCAGCCAGCAACTAAGCACCACGCAGCCGCTCACTCACTTGCCCCCCACAGTGGATGGGGGAGAAAATCGGGAAAAGAACTAAAACTCGTGGGTTGAGATAAGAACGGTTTAATAGAACAGAAAAGAAGAAACTAATAATGATAATGATAACACTAATGAAATGATAACAGTAATAATAAAAGGGTTGGAATATACAAGTGATGCACAACGCAATTGCTCACCCCCCGCCGACCAACGCACCCGGAAGCCCCTGAGACGCGACGCGCCCGTCTCAGTTCCTAAAACGTCACATGGTATGGAATACTCCGTTGGCCACTTTGGGTCAGCTGCCCTGACTCTGTTCCCTCCCAGCTTCTTGTGCCCCTGCAGCTTTCTTGCTGGCTGGGCATCAAAGGCTGAAAAAAAATTGACTTTAGACTGAACATTACTTATCAACAACTGAAAACATCAGTGCTTTATCAACATTCTTCTCATACCTAACTCAAAAACATAGCACTGTACCAGCTACTAGGAAGACAATTAACTCTATCCCAGCTGAAACCAGGACAGGAGGGTACAGCACCACCAGAAGCAATCATCAATTAGTAGTGTTATACTGTGATATCCAAGTGTCTTTTTAAAAGAATAATAAAATCTTACTGGTTTTTTTTTTTTTGTAAACATTCAGAGGTCATTTAACACAGTTTAAAAATAATGGACTAGGTCACTTAGAGGCAAAACAGTTTGAGAAGCTATCCGCCTATACAGCAAAATGCTAATGCCCTTTGAAATACAAAGGCAAGGGAGCTGTTCTCTTTATTGTCTAATGTTTTGTACATTTTCAGACCCAGGTCCAGAAGTATTTATCTTTCACCTTAAAATCTGATTGCTGTGCTAATGCTATTTAAAACTAAATGGAAGAAAATTATATTCTCCACAAGAATATGATTGATTCCTTTCTTTGGATAGAAAAAGAAATAATAGTCATTTTTATTCACACACAGTCTTGTATAGAAACCTCTGTGTGTAAATCACATTGGGCCTCTATAATTTGTTATTAGCTATTGGTTATAGCTGGGATAAATGCATGGGAACACTATTTATGTAATTGTAAGCAATGTCACATTTGGATTTGGGACTTAGACCTCCCATCGCTTTCTAGAAATCATTACTCTTTCTCCAGTTTGCTCATTTTCCTGCAAATCTTTGAGTTTAAGCCAAACAGGAGTAGTGTTCTCAGTCACAGGATGAGTCAAATTAATTCTTGGAGTGAGAAAAAAAAAAAAAAACAAACAGAACTAAGAGAACTCATGTGCAGCTGTATCAACCTTGTACACAATGTTTAAAGTGGCATTTGAGGAATTAAATGGGTTGAAATATTCAAGAATTATTCAAGTATTCAGTGACCTGTATGATGCCTGGGTCAACATGAACACTCCTGACAGAGAGGTCCAGCGTGTTTTCCTGACTTCTGACAAGCAGCAGTCCAAAGGAGATGGTTTAATACCACTCACCACGCTAATTTTCATTTTTTCTCATATGCTGTCTTGTGATCTTCCCTACCATGCTGATAGGATGTACAACATAACACAAGACAACAGAGCCGACTTACTGATTCACAACTACAGAGGGCTTCAACTGAAAATTTTAATAATTGTGTGTGATGCTCAGATATCACCTTTGCAGATGAGGTAGGAAAGCAGCTGAGTATAAAGATCTCATCCTATTATACCCTTTTGATCATTATTGTTAGTGCATCCAGAACTCCACAAAGTAATTTGCAAGATTTCTTTTCAGAGAACTGTTTAAATAAATCATGGAGGAATATTTTAAGTTTTCACACATTATAGAAATCCAAAGCCATATTTGCTTTGAATGAAATAGGGGTCTAGAACAATAAGTTTTATTTGCTTATGTAGGTACTACAAATATATGTTCATAGAGCTTATATGTAGATAGCTAGCTGAACAGCCACTTACGAGTTAAGTTTACATGCTGCAGTTATAGAAATTCTGCATTGAAATTAGGTACTTAATTGCATACTCAAAGCCTTGACTTTCTGTTTATAAATCTGATCTTCATTGGTTTTTCCCTCAGTAACAGATTCCCAAAGCACCTCAGCCACTCTGTTGCAAGTATTTTCTTCCCCTTCCCAATCTTTAACTTTTATCAGAGCTTCCTTGGGGCAAATACATTGTTTACTAACTCAAAGCATGTTGCAGCTCACCTGATCTTTCTATTTACAAAAGCACAAGAATCATTCTGTAGATCTCCCACTTGTCACTAGAAAGGAACAGTCCCTTCACATGGAAGAAATTAGAGGCTGCACTCATGCCCCAGGGCCTGTAAAGTCGGCCATGTATGTGAAGAAAGGTTTCTTGCTTCCTCGCCTCCTGGATACATGCGCAAATGCCAGGCATAATGCAAGCTGCAGCAATTTTTTTTTCAAAGCAACAGGAGAAGTCACTGGCTGAATCTGGATCACAACACAGACTTCCCAGTTTTCTCACCCAAAAGAGGACTGTGCCTCTCTGGACTCATTACTTTACATATGCATTCAGATTTGGGCCTCCAAATCTAAGAATACCAGACTGTCTTACATGTTTTTCCACTTTATGATGTATGATACAGTCCACTAGGAACAGATCTGAAATAATTATATTTCATTTCATCTCATGTCAGGCAACAAGTTAGCTTAGCACATTTTAATGGAGTGGTGCACAGTGTCTCTTTCACTTAATGAGACCACATTTTGATGAGAGACTCTAGTGGGTTAAGGAATCATAACCATAACGAAATCCAAGGTTTGGGGTTTTGGTTCATTAGGCAACAAGGATAGCTCTTCAGAATACTTGCTTCCAAAAAGAAATACAGATGCCAAGATTTTATATCCCTCTGGAGAGTATTTCTGTGAACTGCCATTACTGAAGAAATGTACTTGGAGGGAGAGGAAAGGAAAGAGGGATTAAAGAATTCAGCTGTGCCACAACACATTTATCCATCAGAACAGGATAAAAAGTTGGTTCCTCACTCATGGAAAAAAAAAAACAGTTCATTAATCTGTTTTGATAATCTTATACTGGATAAAGAGACATTTCTATTTCCAGAATACCAGTTATGTAGCATACATTCAAGGTAAGCATACCAACTGACAGTTACATGCATTCCTTTCCACCATGTATACAAAAAGAGAAGCACAAGATATGGGCAGCATGCATATCACCAACCTCTGACAGTTGTGTTCATAGAATAAATTAGTACTGTGATTACACTAGGAGCGGACAGCAAGAAAAAGGGGACAAATCAGCAATTTTGCACTATATGAACCTACAGAAACTGCATTTCCACCTCACAATGAATATATGATCAAGTAAAAGTTGAAGGGTACTTGTAGGACATTTGATGTATTTTCATATCAATTCCTCTTACTATTATAATTTGCATAAACTAGCAAACATCCTGGTAATAGAGGAAGAAGGAAAGGTTACAGATTATCTTTCCCAGAGATGGTCCTTCTGGGAAGATAAGCCAAAAAGCTGTACAATTTTGAGGAAGGTTGAAGCAAACCAGACAAATGAAGGCAGGAGTTTATCCTCTGGTGCACTTGTATCCATGCTTTTCCCAGGAGCTAAGCCATACACTTGCAGTACCAAGCAACTGTGCTCATTTTAAAATATTAAGTAGCACAAGAGAAGAAGAAAGAGGAGTTTAAGTACTGCAAAATAAGCAATATGCCTTCCATTAACAGTAAGGGAACATTATGAAATCAGAAAGGAGAGCTAGAAGCCCTGGACATTTTTTACTACAACAAAATGTTAAAAGTTTGGACCTGGAATCTGGAGGAGGATCTCTGGGAGCTCTATTCTTCCTTACATGTGCATGCCACGGACCACACAAGAAAAGAATATGATAACACCTTCAATCTGTGAACTACTAAAACCAAAGTACAATGGATGCAGTCGAAGCAGTCATTTCAAAGGTTAACACACAGACTGTACTAGTCCTCGCAGGCATAATCATTCAGCAGAAATGATGATTAAAAGTCATAATACATACTTCTTTTTCAAATCCCACACTTGACTTTGATAAGAGTATCAGATTACAAGGCATGCATAATCAACAATATTGTAATTAAATTGCATCAAAGATTGCTGACCTTTTGGTGCAATCTTTCGGGTAAAATTCACAGTACACAAACATTCTTTAATCTATGTGAAACATTTATCATGCACAAAGAAAGGTAACTTTTTGACATCAACATAATTAGCCCTGGCGTATTGACTCTACGTGTCAGCCCTTGGCTGTGAGCTAACTTGTGTGAGATCTTGACATAATCATGTTAACTGCTGCCAGTTTGTGTAGCTGCCATGGATTAAACAAGAGAAATGGTATCAACAATGTAGGCGTATGTTCTCTGCCTCATGTTAATGAATCCATTCGCACTAAAATTGTTGATATTTAGAATTTGCTTTGTTTTAATTATGAAAACAATCAATATTATAGAATCTTTGTACTTTTTAAAATAGGCCATTAATTAACCTATTGATTATTGTGGAGAGTGAGAGAAATATTCTTCCTGAAAATATATTTGCTTTTCAAGGTCTTCTCTATCCCTTCTAGAATGCAGTGATCTACTGACAGAATAATGTTGCCTTTTTACCAGATGAATAAATAGCCATAATAGCTACAGCATAATTTACAGATTATTTCAGTTCTCCTTGAACCAAGGTCTGAAAGCTGCTAAAGCCACCTGATAAAAAGAAACTTGCCATCAGATGAAATTTGGATTTATATCTGCAGAAAACACTGGATTTTATTTCTCTCAACTTTATCTGGAAGTTGCATACTGATAGCAGGGACCTCTGCAGACTTTTCCACTCGGCCTGTCTCCCACCTTTTAATTTACTTACTTGATATCCTGCAATCACCTTCTGAGATCAGTGCCATTTCTCCTAGCAATGAGAGATAAGAGGATGTACTTTGCACATTCCTTAAGCTTGATAGCATTAAAATACTGTATCTTGCCATCAGTAGAAACTTCATTGCAAATGTAACACTGTGGGTTTTAATACATGCAAGGTTATAACTATCCAATTTTTTTTTATCATTATTATTCTAGATAACACAGTATTAATGCTTATTTCAGCATATGTCTTGGAGCTTTGATGATCTGGGGCAAAGCAGCAAATTTTACCACACATATGAAATAATCATGAGACCACAGTTTAAGGCACTAAGACGCAGTTTCAAACTTCTCTTTTTATATCATACACACAGCAAAGTTTGACTGCTAAATATAACTATGTTGCAATCACAAGCTACAACCTCAGCAGCAGCAACATAAATTTTAAAAACTCAGCATTATCCTTTATTGTAATAAAATACACATACAAATGCTAATCAGTTATAAAATCATGCGAGTTAGGAACTTGCCAGCTCCAGAATTTTACATGTGTCCACATTCCAGTGCATTGCAGGGTGACTAGGTGAATGCCTAGATCTGAGCCCACTCTAGGGTCCTAAGCCAAGTGCCAACTTGGAGGTGAATTATTTTTCCTTCTGTTTAGGACCTCACTAAAGTAAAACCATGGTCTTTTCCAAAATTTAAGCACAGGAGAATAGAAAATCCCGTAAGAACAGCTGCCTCCTCAGTGCTTCCACCATTTAAAGAATTCTGATTCCAAATTCCATGCAGCGGGTGGGTGTTGCTGATCCAAACCCGGCCCTAACCCTGATACTGGCTGAACCTGCACTGTTCTGATTACAGACCTCATGTGGAGCTGAATCCTGTTAAAGTGATTGTCTTCAGAGTCCTTTTTTGTATGGACTTAATCACTGTGTCTTTAGAAAGTACTCTTATTATTACATTAATTTTCTTCCTTTAAAAATAGATCTGAATGTCAGTTACATCTTTCAACAAAACTGATCCTTTTAAAAAGGAGAATTGGAGCATCCTAATAACCTGGCTCTCCTCTGGAACAGGTGAAAGAGGGGGGAATTCTATAGCTCCCTAACACAGAACAATTTTAGGGTACTTGCTAACCTCTTGTTCTCATCTTCACAGATAAAACAATATTCATCTGCCTAGAAACAGGTATTTACTGCCATTAGCACAGCTGAGGATTGCCTGCCTTGCATCCAGCCACCATTCCAGAAGGGCATGTGTGTACTCTAGGTCTTGTGCCATCTCTGCCAAAGCCACACTGATTATCACAGATGCCTACAGTGTCTGCAGTGGCACTAGACATCTTGGTGTGGGCATCTGAACTGAGTGCCTAAGCACCGTTCAAGTCACATAGGGTAGGATTCAGCATGGGATTAAAACACATGTTTTTAGTTGTCTACAACGCAAACTAGGTGTCCAGGCTCCTATTGTAGTCAATGGAAAGCTAGTGAAAACAGGTGGTGGAGACCAGGCATCTTCTGGCTGATAGGCTTGATGAATCTTTAGGGTCCCATAACCATACTTGCTGCAGACTCAGTTCAGTTGCCTAAAATTGGTGCTTTTGGCTATCCAGATGCACAAATGTGGTAAACGTGATGTAAGACACATGGGAAATCCAAGCTCTTATGGATCAACAGCTTGCAGCAGGGAAGTCTGAGTTCCAGATGCAACTAGAGAACTACGTTTAAGCAACTGAATCAAGCCCTGCTGATTATACTGATTAGACTCCCAGCTGACATGCAGACACTTACTTTTAGGTATCTGATCTGGAATTAAATCCAACAATGGTGTCCAATGGCAAATTCCTCTTCTAGGGCTTGGTTTTCCTGTAACTCTCACTAGTTTAAATGAGAAGGAGCACAAAATGTAAATTAAACTATTTTGATGTACAGCTGAGAGGAGAACCACCTGTTTGGCTTCTTTTTCTATTACAGTCCAGTAATAGTATAGATTTTACAATTCCGCAAATCACAGGCTTAGTCTTGCCACTCCAAGCATCAAATCAAACCCAATTCCAGATTAAGACTTGAACATCAAAGAGGTACTTCCACTACTCCTCCTCCTTCCTGCACAGTATCTTGCTCTGCCTTTTAGGGCATTATCCGCACAGTCCACATACACCAAACCAAGTATCTGCAATGAAACATTTCTGGTTTGCTTCTTCCACTTATTCTGCTTCTTCTTATTCCTTAGCAGGAATGAACCTTTCAGAAGGAGCTGTTGATGTGCCTTTCTATTTTGCATTACGTTTATAAAAAGCACTTCACAGGCAATCTTCACAGTACCAATATTTAGTGAAATGGATTTCTTTTACTTTTTGCATTACTGCACAGGTTATTGGTTCTGGGAACTAAATTTAATTTATTTCCAAGTATCTCAGGCATTTCATACATCACTTTAGTACCCCTTTCTCTCATCATGAACACTAGATATATTTATACCTACAGGGCTCATAACAGGTATTCTTTCTGCTGCACAGAGAACCTAATGCTCAAAAAAATTCCACTGTGAAAATGTTTTTTCATCTTCTATGCACAGATGCTAATTTTAAAAACACACACTTAGATATAAATAAATATTAATTATCAGTTTTCTCTGGGGATTTGTGTTCATTTCCGGTTATGCTTAACACACCAACAGCTTTAGATTCTCTGATGGGACATGTATGTAAACCCTTGCTCTTCCTTTTCCAGGACTTCAAGGAGCCCTAGATCACACAAATAGCTGGCACCAAACAACAGGTACAGGTGTCAAAAACAAGGCTAGGCAATCCACTCATTTTTTCTGGCACAATATTCTGCAGTAGCATAAAAGGTGTCACTACTGAGCAGAAGCTTATAATTCCTCTTGATTGATCAACTCCCCAAAAAATAATTTGAGATGTGATACCAAAATGTGCTTTATGGGATTCCTCAAACTTTCAGAATTTCTCAAGCAGCAATAGCTGAATCCCTTGAAATATAATAACATGAGAAAGTTTTCCAAATGGTGTCTTACCAAATCCTCGGTTTTTTTCCCAGTTTCTTTGCTTAACCAGAAAATGCTGAATGTTCAAGAAACCTCTAAGTCTCCTCTATGTTAACCCCATTTTAACTTACCTCTTTGATCTGCACTGAAAAACAGTACCAACATTGGGAACAACATTCCAGACCAGTACATGGTTCATATCTGGTATTCCAGACTAATTTTTATTCCCTACCAGATGATTTTCATGTCTGACTTCAAAACATTCTTCATCAATTGCCAATTCCTTCCTCCCTACCATTGCTTGAGCTCCTTGAATCTTCTTTTTACAAAGCTTACATGTCATGTCCTAATTCTTTTTGACCTGTATTTTGTTACCTTCCAGTCACCTTTAATTTCTGCTGCTTCAAACACAGAGAAACCGATAACCCAAAATTTCACTTCCTAGGAATCTCATCTGCACTCTGGGCACCAGTTAGCCTTGCTCCTGAGTGATCAAGGAGAGTTTTTGCCCATATAGTAGTTGTTTATAAACTTAGAAGAGTTTTAAACCTTCTTTCCCAGTCACGCTTTGCCAGTACAGGCAGGTGGGTTTGTGTCTGAGGCTCAGTCTTGGAGCCACCGGTTTCATGAAGATCACAGTTTTTCCCCAGAACCCAGTATTTGACACTTAATCAAAGACGTCAATTAAACACGGATGTATGCGCCAAAATGTATTCACTTCAGATTTTTCCCGATCGCCATTATATATATATTCCATTAATAACTGGCAGTCTGCATGTACTCATTCTATCAAATAGATTATCCAGATATTTAAACATTTTTTTTAAATCAGATTTTTCTCAGTGTGTTTATATGTGTACACTTTATGACCTTTATAATAACATAGACGCTACCATAACCTGAATCAGATTCGCCAAAATTTCTTGCCTCTTATACTTTCTCATCCTAACTTCTCTGATGTCAGATACTTCATTTCAACTCAAGCATGCAAGCTATACATTGCCGTATTACAGATCAGCTTATTTCTGATATGCCACCAAATGCCTATCAGAAATGCAGTTAGTTAAACAGCATGTATGGCCACATCTTTATCTATCGATTCAGTAATTCACTGAAGAAGCCAGGCAAACATGTCAGATGTTCTTCTTTTTGCAATCATTTCTAACCACCTCTGTTAGACTGAATTCTTCAAAAAATTTCAGCCTGCTTTCAACATGCCTGCTACACTCTTTTGGAGGTTTATGATTAAATCCTGCATAGCAACTGCTCCCTATATACTCACTCGCTGTCAGGAGGTTAACTGGCAGATCTGCATTCACCACATTTTCTCCCAGTCCCTAAAGCCCTCATTCCCTCTGCAACGATAAATGGAGACCTTAAGAGCACCGCTCTAAGTACACACAACCCTCACTTCCATCTCTGCATGAGCTTTCTGTTGACTATTCCCTAACCACTACATGCAGCAAAGCCACACATGTTTTGCTGTTATTCAGGCACTGTATGCCTGCTGAGAGGATGGAAATGCCCGGGTCTTCCTTATAATAGTTATTGTCAGAGCAAAGCCCACTGGACAAAGCACAATATTTTCACCTTGTAAAGAATAAGCACTACTATTCATGTAGAGGAAGGAAATGCAGCTAAGCCCTGAACATCTTTTGTACTCAAAATTCATAGCAAACCTTGTACCCAAAAACTGCATCAAGTCTGAAATTTCTTATAACTAACCCTGGTTTTATGAGGATTTCAGTCATCCGTCACGACCTTCAGAAAATCAGAGTTTACCTATATTTATTTTTAGACATGAAGGAAAAGAGGATTTCATTTTAACAAGCTTTAAAGAAAAAATTGTGAAGCCAAAAATAGTTTCCAGTAATAATATGCTGAAACTTCAAAACACTTTATGCTAAATCCTTAAAATACTAGATGGCAAGTTTTACTATTTTAGTTACATAAAGGGTGTATATTTGCATGAGAGTGCTGTGGTCTTCATGAGCATATCATTGCAAAAGTCAGTTTCAAACTTACCATTAAATGTCACAGCAGGAAAGTGCCTCATTCTTGTATATATGAAATTTGTTTACTATTTTATCCATAAATCACTATTTTATCCATTAATCACCATTTCTAGAGAGCATAAGACCTCCAGCACTTGAAGTTAAATTTCTTCATTATTCTGGTGGGCAGTAAAGATAGGTAGATATACATATTCTCATGCACAGAAGGTGTTCTGGTCTCCTTTCTTTTTTTCAGTTACTTATATGCCTGAAAATTCTTTCTCATTGATATTTTTTAAGTTTCAAAAATCTTTTATTTTTCTCTGATCAAACTTGATTCGTCCTTTACTGGAAAAGAAATTAGTAAGTGTCAGTGTGGCATTACAGGTGAAAAAACACACATGTAAAGATATTCAATTTGCCAAGAGTCTGTGTAATACAGTTTTGGACTAGAGTGCCGGCAAATTTTATTCCACAACAGCTGTCTTCAAAATTTGCTTGTTCCTTCCAGTATATTTCCAGTAGATCTAAGAAAGCAAGTTTCCTCTTCCTACACTGAACTGTTCACTTCTCCTCTATTGAAGAATGAAGGGAAAGTCTGAAAAAATGGTTAGCAATGCAAATTTTAAAAATTAATATCATTAATTTTGCAATGGTCTCTATACACATGGATAGCTTTTGTAACCACTGAGATGACTCTGAAGGTCATTCCAGGATATGTACAATCTGAACAGCATTTTAATATGTGGTGGGTCCATTTTAAAATTTGAATTATTCTTTTTCTTTGAACATGTCTTATTTTGCCATCTCAATAAAGGAATTCCAAACTGAAGACCACCTACAACGTATCAGTATATTCTACCAGTTTATTGAAACATATTACAAAGATTGAAGGTCTTTGGAAGTATATACACAATCTGGTATTTCCTACCAGTCTGAAGGGTTGTTTTTTGAACCTTAATAATCCTTGATAAACATCATTTCTCTAGAATGCATGAAAAGAAATCCCTTTTATATCAATAGCTAGTATCTTCCATAGAAAGATTTATATGTATTATTCCAAAGCAGTATCTTGTTTCACACTCATAAACTGATGTTTGTCTTCTAAATAATATATGATTAGTAGATATTTTGCCAAGAATAAACATACTGCATGATACTATAATAAATCTGTAAACTTCAATCCTTGCACAGTACTCTACCAGAATACCTTGTAGCAATCAATAATATGTTTCACAGTATCAATGAATAGCATAAGACAGTGAAAGAAGCATGGAAGTCTTTGCTATACCCAATAAATTATACTTCATAGCCAAATACTGTTTGCAGAATAGGCTGCATCACAAACAACTCCTGGGAACTATAAGTTCAGGATCATTTCTATAATATCTACAGATATATTTATGTCAAATATGGAACATAAGGTTCCAAACTGATTTGATACCTAAACAAATTGGAAAAAATGCTGTATCAAGGGCATTTTCTTCATCATCAATAAACCTGACATACAGCACACCACAGAGTTATGCTAACAAATATATTTTCAAGGATGATCCTAACTCCAGGTAATAGAACAGATCTTGAATGTAAATGTTTTTATGCAGTGGCAACAGCAAACTTAAAGTACACTCTATGACATTTATACTCTCTATCCAAGGTAAATATAACTTTTGCCAAACTTTCCCTGACTACTAGTGGCAAGGCTGCTTTATAGCACAAGTTAACAAAACGCTTGTAGCTGTGCAGGTACTTGAGATGAGAAACATCATTTATCTCAGCTATTCATACTGTATCTAAATCACCATGCCTCCCTCTCTTAAGNNAATAAAAAAAAAAAAAAAATAGTGAAAAAATTAAAAAAAAAAAAAAAAAAAAAAAAAAACACCACAAAAACAAACCAGAAAACAAAGAAAACAAAAGCTGTTTCATGGAGGAAAGGAAGCCTTCATGCCCAGGGACTGTAGACCAAGCCACAAGTTGAGAACTTCTGTTTCATGTACTTCTGCTAATATTCTGCTAATATTTCAGGTCTACAAAAGGGAGTAGCCACCATGACTCTAAGCATCTGCCTACTTTTTTGGCTGTTCTGCCACAGTCCAAAGGAACACAGGCTCCCCTCATAATGCAAAGGCAAACTGGGCACCTCAGAACATAATGTATAGAAACAGCATCCCTATCTACAACAGAGGAGACACTGAAGACGAAACTTCAGCAACAGACCCTTTATGAAAAGGTGAAGGATTCATGATTGAAGAAGGACAGTAAGCAAAGGTCTGAACCCCAGATTCCCATGGTCTGGGTAAGTTCCATAGATGGTAAATGAAGACCCTGTTCTGAAGAAGACATATCTGTGATGTTCAGTCTTCACAGCTTATCTAACAGACAAAGCCTTTCAGGTAAAACAGGCAAATTAATGCCTTTTCCATTGGCCTCAGCTGTAGGTATGAGCTTTGTATTTAGTGTTCATTTGGATCAGGGCTCAAACATGCAGGTCTGAAAGCAGCTTTAATTGCCTTAGAGACTGAGGTGTCATCTCTCAGATTTAGTGAAAAGCTGAGGGAAGGGAAAGAAGGGGAAGAGAGGATTTCAAAGGCATTAGAGAAGAAAAGTGACCTTGTGAACCCTATCTCTCAATACACAGGGGTATCAATTTTCAGAATTACAGTAGGAGACCAAATAAAGACTGTGATGAAATTCACTGAAATTTCAATCAGAAATGGACAATCTCTATGATAGAAAATTAAGTTTTAAAAGCACAGGATTACAAAGATAATGAACTTCCAGCATCTGTCTTATTCAACTACCAGTAAGTTCTCACCAACTATTCTCAATACTATAGTGGTATTGTAAACCACTGAAAAGAAAAAAAAACATATGTAAACAGTATCTGCTAGTTACTACAATAAAGTCAGAGCAGGTGAAACAGAAAAAAATGACACATGCACTGAAGTAAGAAAAAAGTTCCTAACCTGGCTATCACTGTTTTGCTCAAACTTGTTGAATTGGATTAAAAATGGGGAAATGACACCCAAAACTTGGGCAATATGAGAGACAGAAAAAAGATAGTCCCAAGTCACTTGATACTCACCTACAGGTGAAACCCACAGAAATCCAACAAGAAACAGGACGCAAAACATTCTGCTTAGCTAAAATCATGTCTGCTCAAATGTAACCCCTTTAAAGGACAGGAAAGAAATTACTAAAAAATCACTGCTGAAGTACAAGCAATGTAAAAGATGTTTCCTGCTCTTTTTAATGCTAGACAATGGAATCAGTTCCAAAATATCAACTTCACTTTCAGTACTTAATGTGATTTATTCTCTGTGAGGCATCAATTTGTTAAGATCAGGCCTAAAGGCTGATTTCTTGCTCTTTTTGCTTGGTTCATTCTTTGAACATGTTTAGACCTCCAATGCTGATTGAGAAAGAAAGTAAAAAATATTTGATTTATAGTTTTCAAACAATTTCTTCCAGCACAGTAGCCCGTACTCTTTACTAAATTGTGGTTTCATTTCAAATGGCTTAAATATTTAAATTACTGGACCAAAGCTTAATGGTTTTTCCTTAATTTTGCATTATAGAGTCAGGTGAAAAGTAAGCTGTATTTGCCAGCCTGAGAGCTATTGCAAGATTTCAAACTTCTTGTCCTGAATTGATACAAGGAAGCAAAATTCTGAAATCTTTTCCCAAGCAGAACTTTTCTTTCCAATTGTCTTCATGAATCAATGTTCAAATACAGACATTAATAGGACTTTAAATGCATTCGATATGTGAAGATAAATTTATAAGTAAAAATTATTGTTTCAAAGTGAAAAGTTGAAATCCTGTGTTTCAGATGTGTCAAAACAGGACTTGTGAAGATTTTCCAAGAAATAGATTGTATCCATTTTCTTCCGTATAAGTTTAACAGAATTACTACACACACATGGTAAAAGAAAGGCTTTGCTCAAATGCTGCTGCCATAAAGCAAGTGCTTCAGCATTTTTTCAAACTGGTCCTAATTCCAAGGCATATTTGTATGCATTCGCCTCCACAACAATCACATTTTGGACACATTTTCATTTTCAGCTCAGTAAATGTGTTACTATGTCAAAGGCAGGCTTGTTTTAGGTAAAAGCCAAGTAGGTATTTGTTTAGGTCAACAGACTGGCAGGAACAACAAAACCAGCTATTACCTCTCTATCTACTTTGTCGATGGCAGAGTCCTGGAAACCCAAGCTACACGCTGCTGCTGCAGAAGGACAAGCGGGAATACTTCGGGCAGTACTCTTTGTGGTAGAAGAGGCTCCACCACCTCAGCAACTGCTATGACACCAAGACCGATAAATCTAGTTCTTTGTAGCTCAACATCCTCTCTGTAGCTCAACTTTCCTCATGCTCTGGCCCTTCTTCTCCATTGACTGTTCCTCTCAATCCTGCAGAACAGTGGGGTAGAGCCAGAGCTCCACTATTGATGCAAAAAAGCCTCAGTTTTGCCTAGGCCTCATGTCTCTTCCCTGAGGCACTATGTGATAGCTGGAACACTGGCCTTTGACTGAACATGGGCAGACTTCCTTCAGACCCAAAATACAACGTAGATAAAATTTAAGTTACTAAAGTCAGAAAAGCAATTGAGGAAAACCCTACCTAACCGACTTAGGTTTCAGGAAAAAGCCTTCCTGGTAATTATAGATTTATTATTAAGGAATCTCAGAGGCATCTTTCTCTTTACTGAGCTGGCTGCCTAGATAAGTCACCTCTCATTAACAATTCAGAAAGATGCACTAATGCCTGAGACCTCAGAGAAGCCTAGATTTCTAGCCATACTTTGACCAAACTTAACTCATTCAGATTGCTTTGAGTTGTGTGAAAAGCCATGGCAGCGGATGGTACTCACTTCTTACATAGCAGCTGAGTGTTTGAAGCACTTGCCTCAAAAGCAGGAGTCCAGCTTCAACAGAAAGGGCACAGAGTACTTTTATCCAAAAAAATTGGTGTTGAAGGCATTGCCTAGTATGCAAAATCCATAGATATAATGCAAGTGAGAGCTCTCATGACTCCATAACAGCATGGGAATACTGTACTATTTATTAGGTACCATTCTGCAAATGAGAGGTCAACATCCTGTGTCACAGAGCTACCTAAGTGCACACAGCAATTCCAGGTTCTGATTTCTGGCTGGATAGAGGAGTGTAGCTTGTGACACCCCTCTTTTTTGGCATAACCTACTGAGTAACTTAACTACCCCCATGATTAGCACATGAGCTTTTGTGACTCCCAGACTAAGTACCAAAGCTGCCTCACCCTGTGTGTGGGGAACTTTGGGGTTATGAATTCAACTTGCTCAGCAAAGATCAAGTACCAAAGAGTGTAGAAGCTAGGGCTTGGATGACAAACTTGTTTTACATGGCTAGAAAGCTTTTATAGTCCCAGAATTGGTTGGGGCATGTAACCTATATATTGGTCTGTTGCTAGACCATTGAATGGAGAAAGTGTATTCCCTGAGAAAAGGGAATAGCTGATAAAGGAGTTACCCTGCATGTTTGCTTCTCTACTGAAAAGTATTGTCTGAGCATATTTATTGTACATTTAATTCCATTTTTGTTTGCACTTCACAGATACTGCCTACCAGCACAGATGTCCTATGTTGAAAAACATGACAATTTTGAAATGAAATTACTTGGCATATATAACGTCAACAGATGTTTTGGAAATATGTCCCATTTCCACACTCAGCAGACTTCTGCTACTTTCGCCCACAAAATGTCCAAGGTAACAGAAGCCTCATGAGGCTAATGGTTTTGGAACAGCCATCAGCAATCTTGGAGGATGGTTGGCTGCAAATTGCTGTGGTAGTCTCAAACACGTTCAGAGGAAATCCCTTTGACAGCCAGGCTGCCTATGCCAATACCAAACCAGGCTGTCAATGCCAATATCATGACTGATTTTAGGCACTCTAAAACTACTCTGCCATGATTGCTACAAGATTGTGTATCAGCTAAAACTTATTTAATCACTTACCCAAGTAGGTTTGACTCATTTACCTGAGGCCTATTTATGCTACCTTAGCAGTGTAGAGCAGTCGTAAAATGGATGTAAATGCAAAAAAAGTCCTCCTCCATGCTGTGTCCATGCCATCTCTGAATAATCTCCCTAGCCCTAGTGCTCTGATCTTCCCCATCTCACTGTTTTGTTGTCCCTCTTAGAGTACCCTGTGTGAAAGTAAATTATTAGCTTCTTAGATCAGCGACATGTAATTGTTGGTATTGAAAGCATTCAGAGAATGCACTGAAAAAATGCATTCATAAGAAAAGTACACTGCCAAGGACTAACTGAGAATTTCCTCTCATTCCCAGTGGATGGGAAAATCTTAGCTGCTGTATCTCCACTATAGTGTTGCCTAATAGTCACAGCTAATCCCTCCTCCATCTCAGGGATGACAGGTCTCAGAGGATGCAGATTACTTCCTCCGCTCTCCTTCCTCCCCAAACACATCTCCTGTCAGTTACATTTTGTAAACTGATTCCCTCTGAGGAAGAACTAAGGCTTCCCCGCCTCCAGATGGCTCACACGCAGGTAGCAGCCCCCTGTGCTTGCCACTCCACTATATCTGCGATGGGCATGGGCTCCTGTACTTCACTGGCCCTGAGTATCCTCACAGAGCAAAATGATGACCTACACTGATGTGATTTCAAAGCACATTATGTGTGATCTCTGAAATAAATTTTCAGGGTGTGAACCAAATCTGAAAGAACAGTTGTTAAAATACGTATTTTTATCTACGAAAATGGCAAGCTGGTTTTGGATGTGGAAAATTAACACGGTCTTCAAAAAAAAACTCATTAAAAATGCATTCTTAACCATAAATGACATTAAGAGATATGCAAATAAGCCATAGCCGGCAGGTAATCTGAAAAGACATTACCAGGGAATTCATCATGGGGCACAAAAGCATAGTTAGAGTGTCCTGGTGTTGTGCTTGAAATGAGTCGACTTCGTTATGGACTTCTGCTGTAATCTCTCCTGCCTTTCCCTCAATGCACACTTCCCCAGCCACTCTATGTGAATGCAGACAAGGTCACAGGAGTGGGAAATTCAAGGACGGACAGATAAGATACTAATCACATCACCTTCCTGCCTCTTATTGGTATGCTTCAATCACGCCAGCCCAGCAAGCCATCCCTAACAGGAGCCGCAACCCCAAAACGTGAAATAATGCTCAGATTCAGGGAAGACGGTTCAAGGCATCACTTCCTTTCTTTTTCATGTTGGCACATTTCCCAGAGAAATCACAAAATACATATAGGATTTTCTCTTTTCATTCCATCCCTCACACACATATATGAATGATGCAAACATGTATGAACCAACTAGTAGCTATCGTTACTGTCCCTTACTTTGGGGCAGCAAATTATTTTCTATTTTTAAGTAAAGAAAATGCTACAAATGTATATGCTATGCTCATATACAAAAGTATATGAGTTTAGAAGGGCTTTAAAAATATTCTATATATAAGATTTGGAATGTGAGATTTCAGAGAGCACCTGGCAAGTCAAAGTACTTACTGCAACTTTTGCAGGGGGTATTTTTGCATCTAACTTTTCACCTCTTTTCTAAACCAATGACCCACAGATACCGCAGTAACCTAGACAGCATCCAATGCAGGAGAGAAAGTAAAAAACAAAATACGTAAATGGCAATTTTTAAAATAACCTGCCCACAGAGGAGATTTTTTCCCCAGGTTGGCAAACATGATGACATCTGAGGGCTTAAGTCTCTGATTATTTTTTTGTTTGTTGTTTCCCATTTAATGTACTGTGGATGTTTGTATTGTCTACATAAATGCCACAGGTTAATTAAGTATTATCTTTAAATGTATTTCCTTTTATCAGTTTTAATTGCAGAGGCTTTCAATTTCAAACCAAAGTCCCTTTTTGATGAAATCTTTGGAAAGTAAAT
This sequence comes from Pandion haliaetus, assembly GCA_013401275.1. Classification (NCBI taxonomy): domain Eukaryota; kingdom Metazoa; phylum Chordata; class Aves; order Accipitriformes; family Pandionidae; genus Pandion; species Pandion haliaetus. The sequence continues at coordinate 24,775 of VYZV01017342.1, read as the reverse complement.
AGAAGCTTCAGATTTAGCTTCTTATTAATATTCACTATCTTGTATACCTTTATTGTGTCTTTTTTCTTTTCTAAAATTCATTACTTGATCTCTTTCCTCAGATTAAAATTGCTTCATGCTTCTATCCGTTTTTGCAGTGTACCTATTGGCCTCGTCTCGTTTATATGTATATGGCTTCAGCTACAGTATAGAGTTAATAAAGTAATGGTATTATATCCTTCTATTTCTTCCATGTTATATTATTTCTCTTTGCTGATTACTGTGGAGATTTATAGTGAGCTGTCCAAAGTAGCCTCCAATACTGTGCTCCCAACTCCACGGTCACTTAATAAATCGGGCTTAATTATATCAATGTCACATCTGGCATCTCAGCCGTTTCCAATTGGACTAACTCTCATATGTTACAAAAAGAGTATGTTTTATTCTTCGGAGTTTAGAGCCAGATACCCAACGTCACACCTTTTGTGGTCTTTAACCAGTTGATATCTTATCAGTCTCCTTTGTTTTTTTCATACAAAATATCTTGGTCAGGATGCTGGTGATGTAATAAATGTAATAATCTGTGAGATAAAGCCAGTATTTCTATAGGTGTTTGCCTGTATTAAGAAAGTGTATCTCCCTGGAGAACATAGAATTCAGCTGTAGCACTACTCAACCATTTGATGACTTAATCTACTAATTATGAATAGTCAAAGCCAGATTTTAAAACATTTTATTTTCACCTTTCATTCCCCCATGTTTCAGGAGTCTCCTTACCACATGGCCAAGCAATAAAGTTCACTTACTATGCCTTCTGAGCTATGCACAAAGATATATAGGGTTTATTTAAATTTTTGGCCATTTTCTTTAACTTTGTGTTCTGACATGCTATTAACTTTACAGGATACTCCTTTGTGAGCAGCACCTGTTCCTCCCCTAGTTCAATTGTAATTTTCCTTATCTCGTATGACTGATGTCTTTGGCAGATGTCTTTGTCTGACCTGAATACTCTTTAGCACCTGTCAGCCTTCTCCCGCTCCTGCTTTATATAATCTCCCTAAACATTGTCGGTTCTCTGTGGTAGCACTTTAGCCCTGTTAGGCAAAGAGGAAGCATCACTTTCTGTAAAGGCTTTTTGCTCTTCAGAACTTTCTATAGTTCTGAGTAGATTTAAATCCCTTGTCTTTACATTAGTTCTTCCACCACAGTTCTGAGAATTTGGATACTTCCCCTGTGCTGCGTGTGATAGCAAACTGGGATGCATTTCATGAAACCTGCTTAGAGGTGCATCTTTTTCCCGGTAATTTCATTTTAATTTCTAAAAGACTCATTTCCCTTCCCACTTCCAAATCCATAGGTAAAAGGTCAGACTCTGGCCAGAAGAGCCTCCCAGGTCTTTCCAAAACTTTATTGACATCTCAGGAAATAACCCATCTTGATGCCTGTTGCACATACCTTCCCAACCATCACCTACCCAGTAAGAGAATTACTCAGACTACTAACCGAATTTCCCACTGCCAACTCCATCTCCTGGTGTTATAGGAGTAACAATTTCACCACTGTCCTGGTTTCAGCTGGGATAGAGTTAATTTTCTTTCTGGTAGCTGGTATAGTGTTATGTTTTGGATTCAGTATGAGAAGAATGTTGATAATGTACTTATGTGTTCAGCTGTTGCTAAATAGTGTTTATATTAAGTCAAGGATTTTTCAGCTTCTCATGCTCAGCCAGCAAGAAGGCTGGAGGGGCACAAGAATTTGGGAGGGGACACAGCCAGGGCAGCTGACCCAAACTGGCCAAAGGGGTATTCCATACCATGTGATGTCATGCCCAGTATATAAACTAGGGGGTGGACCACTGCTCGGGGACTAACTGGGCATCAGTCAGCGAGTGGTGAGAAATTGCATTGTGCATCACTTGTTTTGTACGTTCCAATTCTTTTATTATTACTATTATTAGCATTATTATTATTATCATCATCATTATCATTTTTATTTTCTTCCTTTCTCTCCTATAAAACAGTCTTTATCTCAACCCACAATTTTACTTTTTGTTCTGACTCTCTCCCACATTCCACTGAGTGGGGGGAAGTGAGTGAGTGACTGCATGGTGCTTAGTTGCTGGCTGAGGCTAAACCACAACAACCACTTATAGAGGGTCTAGTCTGAACTGCTGAGACCATTGAAATTTTCCACAGAAAACAAATTGCAATGAATGAGCAAACAAAATGTGCAAATTATCTTTCCAAATTCTTTCTTTTAGGAAGTCCCAATTTATTATGACTGATATGGATTGCACATTTTACATTTTTTTGCATCTTTAAATGGGTTTGTATTCTTTGAAAACATCACAGACAAGGAACTGAATTTTAAGTGGTAGTGGCACAGTTCTCCATTTACACTCATTTTTCGTATCATTTTCCCTTGTGGCAGTTTCCCTCAGGCTAGAGCACAGGCAACTGATCGTTCCAGGAACAAAACTTTGGATTAAAACATTTCCAAGTCCATTACAGAAGTCCTAATGAAAATGTTTACTTTCAAAGTCATATCTAGCAATCAAACAGTTCCTACTCAGGCTGTAGTCAGTTTTAGAAGTAAGCCAAGGACCGACTTTAGAATATAAAGCAAATACTCTGCAAAAGTGTTCCTGCACATTGAAAGTTCAGAGTAGTCTTCAGTTTCTCCAGTTACAAGCCCTAGCTAAAGGCTTGCTACTCAAGGCCGCATCTCTCAGCCTCTCATGCATATTCACAGTGACTGTTTGGGAATATCTTTAAACAAGCAGTAAAATGAGCAAGAAAAGTTCCTCTGGACTCAAATACACCATTAAAAATAGACTAAATTGGCTTACTATTCCACAGGTTAGGCTGACATTTTTAATTTTAATTTTGGAAAAATGAGGGAAGAGACACCATTGACAGGAAAAGGGATGAGGGGGACTGAAAAAGAAAAGAGTGAAATGAAGCTGGGGTAAAAACGCTGTGAAAGGCAAAATTTACGAGTAATCTTCTAACATATAAATCACTGGACTGTTTCTCCTGTAGAGATAATCCTGAACTTTTTCTTCCTCTGTAAAGGCCATATAAAGATTCAATAAAAGCATCTCTCAGTCAACCTGTAAATTCTTTTCTTTACAGGTCATCTTTTTACATTTTCAGTTTCTGATTCTTTATATTTTCTGTCAGATGTAAATAGAAATAGACCAGATCTTAGCTGTTATAAAACATCATAGGCTGCAGGGAGCATCATCAGTACAACCTAGTTAAAAGAAACTACCCTTGGATATCCCATAGATGCTGTTTATCTGTTCTTGCACTGGTTTTTGATACTGCAGCAGAAATAAACTTGCCCTTGTGAATATTCTGTAAAGCTTACTCTGACACTTCACAATTAGGTCCTAATGTTGCAAAGAATGGAGGACCCTCTGCAGTCCACGAGAACTGAGGGTTTTCAACACCATGAGGGACTGGCATTTCTAATTATCAAAGCTAGAGTCCTTGGGCAACATCGTTCCCTAACTCAGAGCTGTTATTTCCAGCAGTTCTTCTGATGAAGTATAAGCAAGCAGCTCTGGAGTATTCTACACAGTGGAAAATTTAGAAGTAGTTTCATTGCAAATGATTTCCTACAAGTAAAAAGACACCAATAAACACAAAAATGTGATTTTCAATTTTGAGAAATGACCTAATGAACTGAGACAGTAAAGCTAATGTGCCCCAATTATGTCGGGGAGCAGGGGGGGAAGAAGAAATGAAAAAAAAACAAAGAAAGAGCTTGGATTATAAATGGTTCTGATTTCACCCTTCTGAACACCCCATTTTAATTCACAGTGAACTAGTCAGCAACTGAAAGTAGACTGCGATTTTCTAGCCACTGAGCTAGAGAGTTTTAAAGGTGCATGGAAGGAGCATACATTAAAGGCAGCATAGAAGAACACCACAACACGTGTCCCTGGAGCAGGAAAAAGCTAGTTTTGTCATTATCCTCTTCCAATCCACAGGATGCATTTCTTTTGTGAAGAGCCTGCTGTACAGCACCAGACATGTCATTCAGTGTGGAACATAGCTTCAGAGGTGCCACCTCTTCTCTTAGCGCTTTTCTGAACTGTGCTCATGCGACACACATCCTCACCTCCACACAGACTCTTGACAAAACGCATCTAACTAGTCTCTCTCCTTTCCATTCCCCCGCATGCTCCTCTTCTGTTTTATGGCCTTAAAGACAAATTCTAGAGTGAGTACAGCTAGAGATATGTTGCTTAACAGAGACAAAATGGGGACCTCTTGACAGACAGACAGTGTTACACAGATTAGGTTGGACTTTCTTGGCTTGTCTTTGTCTGAGTCTTTCCTACAGCCTTCTCCCAGTCTCCTCCCTTCATATTCATTCCCTCCCATTCATGCTCTTAGCATGCTCAGTCCCCTTCACTTTGCCTCACTTCAGTGTACCCTTACCCTACATTTTTGCATTCCATTTCTCTCATCAACATCTGACTAAGCCCTTCCCTGGAAAGTGCCAAAAAATGAACATATCATTCACCACCTTCTCATTATCTGTTAAGGCTCTTCCCTCTGTTCCTGGTTTCTTCTGTTTAGGTTACAAACTTAGCAGGGCGGGAATCATTTACTGATTCATACAGATGCAGTACCGAAAATAAGGGTCCTCCTGCTGAGGAATGGGAGTAAAATTTTCTCCTTCTCCTTTTCCAAGACAATAAGTAATGGAATGAGGAACTTTCTGTGAAGCATTAGGAAACACTTTCTAACAGTAGGGTAAACTTGTCTTGCCTCCAGGCTCTACTGTAGCAGATGATTACTTCTTCTTGTCCCAAAGCATGTTCTCATGTCAGCAGAGATGCGGCCACTGTGCCTTGCCACCCCATAGGAATACAGGTAGAGGAAAGTCTGCAATTCTTTCTTGCCTCCTGTGTTGCCATACTGAACTACGCATGGACAGGCTCTGAGGTAGGAGACCTTATTTTTCAGTATTAAAAATGAACCTGACAATTTGAAGAAGCGGTCTGAAATCAATAGGATGCAATTCAGTAAGGACAAGTGAAAGTGCTGCATCTATGTAGAAGTAATCAACTGTACAAATAGAAGGTGGAAAATGAGTCAGTAGGAAACAGTTTGTGGTCTATGGGGGATCACAAGCTGAACAGAAATAAACAATCTCACCTCCCTGCAAAAACTATTGCACAGGTTGTATAGGCAGCATCATGTGTAAGATTTGTCTGTAGATACTCCACAATTAGCAAGCAGCTAACATACTGTAGGCACCTTTAGGCACTGTGCTTTAAGAGAGATGTGAACTTCTTGCAGCAGTCCAGGGAGAGCAACAAGGTGGATTAGAGGGCTGGAAAAAGTCATCTGCAAGTAAAGATTGAACAAAATCAGAGTTGTTCAGGCAGGAGAATGAAACACTTAAGAGGAAATGTCATAACAGACTTCAGCAGTATCCTGCTGAGGAATCGGAATCAATTGCTCTCCATGTCCACAGGGATTAGAACAAGAAATAATGGAATGTGGAAACTTTAGATTAGGCATTAGAAAAACTTTCTAACAGGAGGAGAGCAAAGCATCAGAACAGATTGCCTGGAAAGACTGTAAAATCCATATCATTGGATTTTTTAAGAATAGGTTCCAGACATGTTTTATCAGATTCTGGGATAACACCTGTAATAATAACACCTTATGCTTCTCTTGTGTGTTTTATAACAAAGAACCCCAGGGTGCTGCTCCCCTCTAAGTAAAACATGCAGACAGGGAAAATTTGTTCTCACTGCTTGAAAAAGTGGAGTGCAATGTCTCAAAGTAGTTGATTCTCCCACTTACTGAGCTGCAGGCAAGCCCTAAGAAAAAGATTGTACTAATAATTTGAGGTCTCAACTCCAGGCTCCCATCAAGCCATAAAGACTCCATTGAGTATGACTCACCTGATCTACCTACAGATGTCTACAAAGTAAACATCTATAACTGAACTTGGCATAGCGGGCTCCCTTTGTAGTCAATGGCGAGAAGCAGATATGTTTAGGCAGTGAATCACTTGTATTTAGGAGCAGAGACAGGAAACGTTTCCCTTCTACGCTGATTTTAACATGTTAAGGTGATGGCTCAGTTGTAAGAAAATGAACTGCCTGACAAAGGACTGATGATAGATGAAGATGGTCATAGGAATATGAGCTGTTCAGCTCTCATGATTCTATAATTTGCCACATGGTCCACCCTGCATGTATGAAGTGGAAAGGATCTCTTCAGATGTACTAGAATAACAGTCAATTCTAGTAACAGCTTTCATATTGCCTTTCCCCCAGAAATCAATCTCCTTTCATACTAGATTTGTTTCTCAAATATGAAATCTTCCTCCTGGTCTGCTCCCCAGACTTTTTTTTTTCTTACTTCAAAAACATTGTTGCTTTAACTTCAAACTGTCTCTCTCTTTCTGTCTCATTTTGCTCTCAATCCTAGCATGAGATCTCACCCTTTACTGTGTCAAAGGGTTTTAGAGAGACCCCACTAAACCTGAGAAAGGTTGGCTTGTTTTGGTGGCAGAGTCAATCTTCCCCTTGGGACAGCAACACAAAAATTCAGGAGCTTTATTAGCTGAGCATGCTACCAGAGGTGCTGGGGCTGAGGACAGAGGCCTCTGCCCCTGAACTCCCACGGCACGGGTGAGAGAGGTCGGTCTGCAGCCACGGGGTGGAAGGTTGCCAGGTCAGCTGCGGGCACCAGGCACAGCAGCAGACCAAAGGGAGGTTAGCGAGCATTAGCAGCGTTTAATACGAACTCCAGGGAGGTGCCGAGCTGTTGCAGTTTGCTTCTAAATACCTCTTACCTTATGCTGTGTAACAGCAAGTGGACTCCGTTAAAGGGGGTGACCCATCTGGCCAGTGCCCAGCTGCCCAACAGTCAAGGCTGAGTTGCTAATTTGAAGACCATCTTGCTTCATGGATTATGAGATTTGGGGAAGGGGGGGGGCAGTGGGGTTGTGCCTATTTTTTATTTTGCCATTGTCCCGAACTGGGATGGAGTCAGGAAAAGCGGGGGGAAGCTTCCATTTTGTTCTTACATTTAATCTCAGGCCCTCCAGGTTGTGCAGATGCAACAACAGGGAATGTTCAAATTAGGATTCTGCTGACAGTGTCTCTTCTTCTGAAAACACCAGTACAATCACAATACTCACTTGGCTTTGGTTTAGTCCTGTAGTTGGAGAATTGCCATTACTGGTCCCTTTGGCCACTTTCTGTCATTTCCTCCAAAAAAAGCCAACTAGCTTGGCCACTCTGCGGGCTAGTTTGGCAGCTGTCAAGTTTCAGATTATACATCTTGAGCACTGGCATCTGCATCTGTGACCAGCCCTTTCTCTAGCCTCTGCCCTGGCTTTGTTCCCAGAAGCGCAACAGCCCTCAGGCTGGTGCAGGGCTAGTCTACTCCTGGACTTCCTTCACATCCTGGTGACTACTTTGCTTTGAGTCAACCTTGATAAGAGAAAATATGCTTCATAGTAGCTACTACACTTGCAAACAAACCTAATGGGCTGCATCTTGTACTCAAGGCAAGCATAGGCCTAACACTCTAAACACACTTGGAAACTGTTGTCTGCCATAGCGTGGCTGTAAGATGTACAAATCATTTGTACTTGTGCTGCTGAGCCTTTTCTTCAGAAACAAGGCAGAGATTTTATACCTGCCATGTTTTCTGATCCAGTTTCCACAGAAGATTTCTGGTATACAGTCTCACAGTTGAAAGTAATAAGATTAAGATTCTGGCAAGTTATCACCCATCAGCAGATGCATAGCTACTAACAGACTATGTCAGTACCCTAAGCCTGGATGAATCAAAGTAACATACTAGCCTAAACTGCCATTACGTGAATGCAGACAAAAATCACAATCTCCCATTGTTATAAACCACTAGAAAACTCTCTAAGTCCAGATTTTGCACTTGAAATGCGAGATGGAAACTGACAGGACATAAATTAATATGAATAAGGACTTGGTAGACAAAGATCACGAAAGAGCAAGATATCTTGTAAAGGACTAAATTCCACATCATATATGCAGCCTATGAAATTTAAAAAATAAATGTTCAAAGCAGGTGCCAGGTACTTCCTAGGTCACAAAGCTCAGACCTGTCTGACACCAAGATTTCAAATTAATTAGCCTTAGTACGCTTTTAAGCCAAAGTCTGACTCCCAAAATATGCATGGGGAAACATGGTAGAACTTTCAACCAGTGAAACAGGCAGTACAGACTCTGTGTATATTTCATCTGTATGTAATGTTTAGCATGTAAATATAGGATTAATGTTCTTTGAGGTATGTTCAAGCTGCAAAGTGCATGCAAAGCCCCTCCAAGAACTCTCCTTTGCCTTCAGGTTTCCTTTGCGCACGGGAGAATCATGATAGATACCAGGCTGGCAGAGACTGCTCCCCCGTCTCCCGTGGCAGTTCCCAGCTCCACCATCCAAATCCTTTGCCAGAATGCAACATAATAGTCAAGAAACGGAGAATGAGAAAGTAGAGGAACAATGACAGACCAAAGCAACCATTTATCTATCCCCTGCCTCTGTGAAGTTTTGATATGGTGTAGGCAAAGCATTATTTCCCATCAGATTTAATTTCCCAGTCAGGACTTGTAATTATCTGCTCAAGACCCCTTGCTGGCCAGACACCGGTCAGATAATGTGAAAGTCCATTCTCCCAGTGTCATGATCCTGTAGATCAAACAAATCAAATCTCAGTGGCAGACAAGACAGTGTGCCAGTGACCAGGCACAGTCTGATGAGCTGTTCATCAAATTGAGGATAAACCCCATTTGGGTTGTCTGATCCCTTCTGGAACACTCAAGCTAGACCAAACTATGCTTTGGTATCATGGTAAGATTGGCCACAGCTGACAACCACAGAACTCAGATACAAATGAATGAAAACTTACAGAGCAAATTTGTCAGGTAAATAAAGGCTGTTCAGCATTTACTGTGTAATAATAGTCTTTTTTTTTTTTTACTTACCAAACTAGAATATACTTGGGCAAGGACAGTTAGTTTGGTCTCATTCCAGAAGCTGAAAATGTGGCACAGCTAACCAGCTGCCTGATAATTCTTCCATTAATAGAAAATCTCCAAACAGGATAGTGTTGCATAGTCTCCACTATGCCACCTCCTGCATTCCCTGGGCAGTCTGCATAGTAAGTAAAAAGATTGTTGAAGGAACATGGCTGCATTTTGTCAAGCTCTGGTTCATCAACTGTTCTCTTGAGAGATTTTAGCTTCAGGCGATTCTAGTTGAATTTCTGGCATCAGAAAGATCACAGATAGCTCCCTGACCCTCTCTTAGGACTTCACCAAGCAGAGTGAGTTCAGATGAACCCACTTGCCCTGGTTGTAATTGAGATTTTTTTAAAATCTCCTGTTCTCTCTGCAAAGCATCATTTACATTTTAGATTAAGTGCTGCTATGCTTATATGGCTATGCAGTCAAACAAACTGAAGTCAGCAGCATTACATCAATTCCAATGGGTGGATTTGGGTCATGAGTTAAAATGCACAGTTAAAAAAGAAGGACCCTGTTGAGCTACTACAGGCACCACATCCCATCATGTCATTCAGAAACTGATCAAAATCCACCTTAATACTAATTAAGGTCTTCATTCAGCTCTTCCAACTGGTCAAATGCTCCAGACTCCACTTCTCTGATGGCTAGATGACTTCTAGCCTGAATTTACTCATAGGCAATCTCAAGGCATTCATTCTTATGGCAACATTGTTGTTTAGCTGAAGAAACTCCCTCCTTCCTTTGTATTTACCCCGGGTGTATTTATACAGAGCAGACATCACCCCTTTCCACTAGGCTTAACAAGCCATCTTTTAATCTTCTCTCCAAAAAAAAAGCCTAGCATTTCCCAGAGTCATTTATTTCTTCCTTGAATATGAATTACTAGAATTGCACATAATTTACCAGATAAAGTACCAGTAATATTATTTCCCATCTCACTAGAAGTACCTCACCTGACTTGCCTCAGGAACATTTGACCTTTTTCATGGCTAAATCGTATTGGCAGATGTTGGTCAATCTGTGACCATTTGATTCAACCAAGCTTCCTTTCCCTCAGCAATTTCCAAAATATGATTCCTCCAGCTTATAAAATCAATTCTTGTTATTAGTTCCTAAATGCAGTGGCCAAGTTCTAAAAATATTGACTTCACTACCCTTCCTCTCTGTTTTCAAATGAAAAGTCAAGCTCACTCATGGTGTAAGAGCTTTCCAGAAAGCTCTGCATGGATTGGACTTCCACTCCATACTTGGGCTGGACTACTGCTTTGTATCAGGAACTTTACTCCTTTTTTTTATTCACATCATCTCCATATTAAAAAGCCATTTTTCTTGATAGAATGGACAAAACTTTACAAAATACATTGCAAGAAAAAAAATTAATTCAGCAAAGAAATTAGACTAGTTGATTTGCTTCCAACTGTAGTGACTCTTTCATCTCTTATTAAATACACAGTCAAGCTTCATAGTCTCAACAGCTGGTTTTTTTAAACAATTTTGTCTTTTATCATCAAGCAAGGATATAAAGCATTTCATAGATGAGGAAACTGAGACAGGAAGCCATGATGAGACTTTTCCCAAGCAGATAACAGTGCTGGTTGCAGAAATCACAGCTGTAATCCTTGCTCTGAAGAATGCAACAGTAGACCAGCACTGACTTCACTGAGACTAGGTTTTCATAGTAATAGGATTAGTAAAACAAAAGACATTTTAAAATCAAATTCAGTTTCTGGTTTTATTTTCTTGGCCTGTTTTTTTGTTTGGTTGGGTTGGGTTTTGTATTTTTCTGTAAGTGTAATGAGGCTATTGTGGTTTAGTTTGCTTTTTATTCAGTTTCTACTCAAGCATTACTTTTAGATTTCCAGAACTGATGAAATAAGCTTATGTTTTGTTGAAAACCCCACCAATGAAGAGATGGAAAGGAACATGTCCCTTATTATGTGCATTTCTACTTTGAATTAGTTTAGGCCAATTGGGGCCTAAATTATATTGCTAGTATTCTTTTAACAGGCTATTTTTCTCATTTTCAATAAATATTATTTTGTCATGCCCCACTATGGCATTCATCAACTACAGTGCAGTCACAATAGGCAATTAACTTCTGTCAAATCCCAAAACAGGGCATTTATGTCAGAACAAGGTTGAACTATTTACTGTAATCATATAACAGAAAAGCTTACCCTGCTACCCAGGTCTCTGCCCAAAGCGAATTAAACTCTCCTGAACTCTCATTCTATGAATACACAATGTTTTTTTCACATAGTAGAGCAAATTGCTAACATTCTTGCAGCATCTCAAGGAACATGAACTTTGAAATGGAAACTGTCAGGTCAGAGACACCACTCAACAATTCTTTATTTGAGGAATTTACCTGAGACAAGGTGCTGAGACACTGAGTAACAGAGGTTTATTCTTGCGGAAGGTGTTTATCCTTGTGATTTCGCTGGGCAGATACTACCAAACACCAGAATGCTGAAAGGTTTGTCATAAAATCCCCCCATTTTCTGTTTTATATCATTCTTGAGGGTTTTTCCCGGCATTTTCTATGCTAGATTGCAGCTCTCAAAACCATGAGCTAAACTAAGTGACGGAGTTTTTACCCTGTATCTTGGAGAATCCTTGCTGGACTATTTATTCAGAATTGCTTTTCCTTCCTATGCACAGCAGGAAACTAAGAACTGGATCCCATCACAGAATTGGTGCAGGCTGTGCTGGGCAACCACCACTTTTAGCATTAGCAAAGACTGCCAGCCATTTAAAAAATAATAACCAAATCTGCCAGGTCATTTCAGCCTTCTCCTATGGCTCCTTTGGTGTGGATCACAGAGACCACAGCGAGCCTGAGGGACAGCAAGGCAGGTGGGGGCTCTGAAGGAGATCAGCAGGGCCAATACTCAAGACAAAAGGTTCAGTCACAGAAAACACTGCAGTAAGGAGCAGAGTTCAAGAAATAGGTCATTATTAATCAAATTATAGATCAGACCCAATAACCACATATTTCCTTGAGCTTGCATTCAACAGCCATTTTGTAAGATATTCAGAGTAGGATCAATAACTCTCTGGAGGTAAGTGGCATAAATTATGTCTCAACATATACACCACAGGAGTTTTACTGTGTGTTGTATACAGTAATTGCATTTTATAGATGTCTGTGGAAGGCTTCAGCTTTCATTGATTTTTATCATAAACTAAAAGGTGGCAAGAAGAAAAGAACAGCATTTCATCTGAAGAAGCCAGTCAGCTGAAGCTGCAAAAGAAAATGAAAATTTGTCATAGTACGTGTGATCAATCCATGTTCCATGCAGAAATGAATGCAGATATTTGAGCCTTTCCATTCAGAGTAGCAAAAATCTTGAAAAGTGCCACAGAAATCCCTATTCATCTAATAGCAGTCAATTGTGCTGTCCATCAGCAGGGTTTAAGACTATAGGAAGTCTTTCTAATTACAGCACTTTTAAAACTTCTTATATGAGGAATGCCATCTGAATAATTTATGACACAAGGTAACAAGTTGTGTTTTCATTATCACACATAATGTGACCACATTCACATTTAAATTGAGGTGAGTGGTATAATTTAAAATCATCATCATAGCAAACATTTGTAATTTTCAAAAGTGTATTTTTAAAACATTTCTCTTATAATTTCCTTCCTTTTTCACGTCCTTCACAGCAAGCAATTCAGAAGAGATATTAATGCAGCATAACAACTCTTTACCCTTTTTCAAGGCCAATTTTGCAATATGGGCAAAATGATTGGAAATGTAGTCCTGAAAAAGCTTAAACCATCTGTCAGGGACTCGGTTAAGAAGATCCACACTGTTTCACAGCCAAAGATGTGGATAAATTATGCCTGGCTAGAAATGTCCAAGGCATGTGGGTTACCATTCAAGCTTATTAGGATGAATTACAATTTTTTTATTGTTCATTACCCTAGTAAGATAATCTTTTCAAATTATAATATCCAATAAGCCATGCAGACTGGAAAGCAAGCAAGTGGTAAACACTGGTAATAATGATTTTAAAAGCTCCATATCCTGTTATATCAAAAAGCTATGTAGGCGTATGCACTCAAATGCCTATTTGTTTACCTCTGTTGACACACCATTGTCTACATTTTTCTCCTCTATACATATTTATTTATATTACAGCTCATGTTTAACCACATGCCATAAACCACTTGTCTATTTTATTCCTGTAATGTATTTTACTTAAAAAACAAAAACAAAAAAAACCTAACCAGAGGATGGGGTAGCTGTGCTTAAGTTACATGGCTTAGGCTAGCAGACATAAAAACAGTCTGAATGCAATGATGTTGTTTTAATACTGTCACTGTTTTTATGGACAGCTGCTATCCCAATGTTTTTAAACAAGGATTTTTCCAAAGTTTTTTATAAATACTTCCAGTCTAAAACTCTTTAAAGCCCATAAATATTGCATGAAGCTTTTATCAGAAATATGAAATTGATTATTAGTTGAGGGAAGGTCTCTGGGCAATACACAAAATCAAAATAAATAAAAAACTTTCCCATCTAAATTACTATGCTATGATTTTTAAAACCCCCAGAGATATTGTAAATGCTAAAAGGTATGTGAAGTTCTATGCTTATTATATATGTGAAAGTTATGAGAATCATTTGATAAGTAATAGTCATTTTGTGCACAGAAGGCTATAACTAGTGCTTAGCTATTTGAGATTTTTTCTGATATTTCCCTCCACAACTATTCAAAAATTCTTACAAGTCCTAAACTCATCCCTTACCTGCTTCAGAAATTAGCACTAATTTCGCCTGGGAAAGTAAATGATCTGTTAACCAAGCCTGTCCAACTAAATTTAACAGAACCCTAAATATCTTGGCTTTCACATTTATGAGTATTTTTTTCTGATTAGTCTTCTTATGGGTCAAAATAATGTAACATTTTATTTTCTCACACTATTTTCACTGTCCAGGAACGGAAGGTACTGATATACCTGAGATAGCCCATTGAGAAGGTGAAAGTAAACAGAAAAAGAAATTATCTATCTGAAATGCTGATGCAATTAAAAACTGAAACCTCCCTCTTTCTTTCACCTTATCACTAAAAATTGTAGCATGTTTGAAATCAGGCTTTCTTGGGAAAAGGAACAGAGGATAGAGAGAGGCATAGAATGATTCTTTAGAGTGATGGCAGCAATTCGGCTGAGTGCCTGCTGTAAACCAATGCGGTGTATAGTGTACAGGCACCCTTACAAAACACATAGTGGATCCCTAGTGTTCCCTCAAAGCAGTAAACAGGCCACACATTTTGTACAGGTGTAATCAAGTGAAAACATACAAAGATCACCTATTCCAAAAATATATGCTATGCATCCAAATTTCTCCACAAAACCTGAATGGCATCCATATATCCTGAATGGTCTTTATTATATTTTCACTGGATAATAAAAGTGATGTAAAATCCATTAATACAGCAAGAAACAAACAAACAAACAAAACAAAACAAAGCAGCAGCTGGCACATTAGGTGCTGTTCAGGTGCCAACACAGCAGTCTGCACCAAACAAGATTATTTTGTGTTTGTTTGCCTGATTATATTCAGTGGAAAATAGATTGCAAGCAGGAATAGCAGCTTTATCAGTGGGGCTGACTGGAGACTCCACTAGGCTTTCTGCAAAAAGTCACCTGAGCTGCTTTTTACTCATATCACTCTATGTTTTTTGTCTCTGTCTCCATTTTTATACTGGCAAAGCAAAGATGCAATTTTGCATGTCCACTTAATGGTCGATGAGTATCTGGCAGTACCCCTAGTCAAGCATGTCTAATTTACACAAGATTGGGCCAAGTGACATCTTGGACTGAATTTGAACCAATGACCTAGATAATGGAAAATCAAATTACTTTATAGTAATGTGGTAGCTAGGGCATGGGTTAGTTTCAGACATTGCAAAAAACAAGAAAAAACATGGTGCCCTTTCCTGATATTATTCATTTGAGCAGATTTGTGAACCCCTGAAAGGTTAGCCTGTTATATCTTTAAGCTCCCTCCTCCACTATAGTCATGAGCCAGCTGAGCTATCATTTATCACAGCAGGCTAAAATTTTCCCAGCCTTGGCCAACTGGACAGGGAAACAGAGGAAAGAGAAGTCCTGACACAGCCATAGGACCTTGCCTGGCTCTGCGCAGAATATGGATTTCTCTGTTGTGAAAAGAGCAAGGTGGCTTCACCCAAGTAATTGGGGAAAGGGAATTAAGAGGTGTACAACTCATCTCCAGCCTTACCAGAAAGATATGAGGAATAATCTGGTCAGTAAAAGTTGAAAGGCCTATAAAATATCTACTAATGGACAGGACAACTGTATTTGGGGTCAGTTACCTCAGCTCTCTTTTTCTGTGACGTAGCCCAAGTCTCATTTGCCCAAAGTCAAGCCCTGAACTGCACCAGCAGAAAAACATGTTTAAAGCAGCAGCTTCTTGAACAACACAACAACTGCAATTCTGTTTCTTGCCCAATATCTCTTCTATTCTTCTGCTCTCCACCAACTGCTATTTACAGTAGACTTGTGGGTTTATTTCTGGTTGTTTGGATTTAAAAAAAAAAAAAGGAAATAAAGAATAGATGACAGAACTTCACATTCAGAGACCACCAAATGAAAGACTGAAAACATCCAGTGAGAAAATAATTGTTAGAGGATGAAAAAAAAGCCCATTTTGATTTAGTCTTTCATATAGCTGGCAGTATTTAAATGTTGACTGGTTTATGATCTCATGTTTTGAAGTTCAAAACAAATCCTGATGCAATGCAAATGAGCTCATTATCTCACCTCTGATCTTTATGTATTTAATTTCTTGATGACCTGTTTTACTTTTCCTCTGCCTTAAAAGCAAGAAATAATTCAGAGACAGCAGAATATTTTTATATTTGTTTTATCTCTCTTACCCAGATCTGATTACTAATCACAATGAATAAATGATACTTAAATGAATACTGGTAGACACAAAAGACTGACTAGTCAGTGCACCTCAAAGCAGCAAGGTATTATTATGTGGCATAGAAAAATAAAGTAACCCTCTGGTAAGTTTTGAGATGTTAACAAAGATAAACATCTGTAGAATTTAAATTATACTTTCTTAGTTCACCTGACAAAATGACAAATGACAAAAAGTCAATCAAAATAACCTTTTATTTTAATCTATATAGCAAGTTAGTAAAATGCTTGTTTTAGACACTGAATGACGAACTTCAAAAGCCTGTGTCAATGTGAATGGATCAGCCTACTGCTTCTCATTAAACTCACAATACCCATGTTCATCTCCGCACTGTGTGGGGATTTACAAATGGAACTTTACTACTTTTGTGCTGGTTTTGTCAGTAATTGAAGTATGCTGAAGATAAAAGAAGCTGACCATGGAACATCAAAAATATTGGAGTAGCAACCATGTTGCCAACATCTAAATGTGAGGGTCTTGAATTACTCACACTTGAATTACACTGACTGCCACAGGAATAAAAGCTTTAATTTCCAGAACACATTGGAAAAAGCTTGCACTCATAAGTCTATAGTCACGGGCAAATCTTTTCTGTTCCTTTTCCTTCCTTGTATGATACACAGGCTGAAGCGAATGCTGAAGTTCACACACTGAGTAGATTAAATAAAGATCTACAACAGTTTCTGTGAACTGCAGTTTACATCAGATGTTAGCTGCTATTCACTGAAATCTAAGGAATGTATATGCCACATAGGACTGTGATTTAGCCCACTCAGATTCATTGCCCACCTCCCTGACATTCAACTGTTATGGATATTCTCGGAGACCAATAAGCAGGCACAGTTAAGTGCTGTTCCAAGACTCTTTGGGAAAAGGGAATTATATATACAGGAAAAAAAAAAAGTAGAATACGCCTATTCACAGGCACTGTTTGTGGTCAGTTGGAGCAAGAAGGGTTCCTACACAACACTGAATTCACTGGTATCCTGAAGCTCGGCTGCTACCTGGTGGAAAACAAGCACCCATGGAGAAAAGGGATCTCGTGCATGGCTCATAAAGCCCTTCAGGATGACCAAGAACTTACCTGCAGGTAAGCGAGCTCAGATGCTACCCCTGGATTAAGCAGAAAGGGACTTGCAGAATCCTAAATTCCCCCAACCTACACCAGCTAGCAGAGTTCACTGGCCGTGGAAGTATGCTGTACCGTCCTCTGCATGCTCTTACTGGGGTGGGGTATCAGATTCATAATAGATTTCAGTCCACAGAACTGATGATTATATTGAAAGAGTCCCCTTTCCTGCCCGCTCCTTTGTACCAGCACTGACAATTGCTTCATATAGTTCAAGGCCTGTTTAAGGAGCTAAGCCATTAGAAAACTTTATTTTTAATTTGTTTTCTTGGTACATAGGAAACCAGCCATAGCTCCCTAATTCTTTGCTTTGGCCCTGATGTAATTCAGACTAAACCTATATTTGTGGTAACTTTGCACTACTTCAGTAGAACTGTATAATTCTATCTAGTTTGAAGTACTAGCAAATACATTTTATAAACTCTACTTTATGTATAATGAATAACAAAATACATCATTTGGAGACATAAACTATAATTTTGATGGATAAATTAACATTCTGTCTTTTAAACAATAGACTAAAGCAAGAAACTGATGTCGGTAAAGAACATTTTGCTAAAAAGTAGTCTAATAATGGAGATAAATTGAATGCCTTTGGAGGTGTACCAGCTGACCTTTTTGGTATTCAGTGTTAGTTATAATTTGGGTCTCTGCACCTTAATTTACCTGTAAGTCTCATCTCTGAAAAGCCAGTTAAAGTGATGTTTTATGACATAAGGGATATATTTCAGGGTTCTCTCTGTGGTTCTTCACATCCCAGAAACAACCACACCATCTGGCACAATAACCTCTGCACATGTAGTCAAAGTACACAACTTTGCAGCAGCTGAGCAGAATAGTATGAGAAAGGTTGCCTGACAATTTCTCTAAGCAGAGCTCAAAATAAGAACATTACTTTCTCACATTCAGGAGCACATCATTAAAATGAGTAATTGGGAATGAAATAAAAGGAAAAACCCAAGCCACATGACAACACCACTGCTACAATGTATGAAAATACATTTGCTTTTTAATTGGACTTTTACTGTCAATTTGAATTGTGGATATGTGATCCAAAATAGTCACAGCATGCCTACGTGAATTGGCTAATGAGATGTCCGCTGACTGCTGAGCCCTTCAATTAATCAAATAGCTGAATACATTGAAGGTAGCTAAATATTCTTCTCTCTGCTAATATGTTAAAACCCAACATTATATCAGATATTTTCACTAGAGACTGAAATCTGAGTTCATGTTGGGATAGCCTTCAAACAAAAAATGACACTCATTTAGTGATTTGAACATCTGCTTAATTATTTTTATTACCCTGCTACATCTTAGGAGTAATACACTGAGAATTTGACTTACAAAATACATTACCTTTAAGACAAAGAATGGCAGATTAGATCTGTGGTTAAGACACCTGGGAGACAAGCAGGTTTAAATCCCAGCTCTACCATTCTTTTCTGTTTGACCTTGGCCAGGACATCTAACTTTCTAGCCTCATTTTCCATATCTATTCAACAGAAATTATTGGTGTCACAGGACAAAAAAGTGGTGCAAATTTCCTTTTTAGGAAATTTAAGGTTCCTAAGGTGATGTCTAGCCTCTCCATTCCTACAGCAAGTTAAAGGCCATGAGATCCCTGTAAGCATGGTGCTATAAAATGATGAGCTAAAAGACACCCAACACTTCAGAAATGCATAATGACAAGCTACTATAAAGACGCAACTTCCTAACATTCCTATATAAAAACTTTCCTTCACATACAGAGTTCAGTGAACTTCCCAGCCTCTCTTTCCTAAGGAAAATGACTACTATTGAGTATATTGACCTTTTTTGTCTCATCTTGTGTTTTTTCAGCTACTTCTGTTTGTCTGTTGAATCCAAGCCTAGCCTCACTCTGTAAGCTGTCAGCAAAAAGAGACCATCTCTTCACATACCTTCTCTTTTCAGTTCTCCTGAGGTGCCAAACTAGCTTCTAGAAACAACTGCAAATTAGTGGCTACTACCATTACCATAATAACAGTGATCTCTGCAAATTCTAATGATCAAAATAGTAAAGGAAAAGGCAGAAATATGGGGGTTTTTTTCCTAAAAGATACCATTAGCTACCCTTCACCCTCAGTGTGCTGCATACTACTTCAGCGTTTCTCCAGTATGCTGCTAGGCTTATGTTGTGGATCATTTCCTGGGCCATTCTACAATGGGGCTCTGCTGGACACCTCTCTTAGGGAAAAGAAAATCTTATAGCTGATGGATCTTGTTTTTCCAGCATTTGAGGCTCCTAGTGCCTCTCTTCAGCATTACTTGTGGTTGAGAAAGAGATCTGCTACAGCATGCCCAAGCTAAAAAACAGCACTTAAAAAAAAAAATATATATATAATAGTGCTCACACTTACATTGATAAGCAATCATGACCTGATGAGAAATTGTGGTGGGTTGACCCCATCTGGTAGGTAAGTCCCCCCCCAGTCAGTCACTCAGTTTCTCTTCAGAAGGATGGATAACAGAATTAGAAGGGCAAAAGCAAGAAAAACCTCATGAGTCACAATAAAGACAGTTTGTTAATTGAAGAAAAAAAGAAAAGAAAAAAAAAAAAGTCAAGCGATGCAAAGGCAATCACTCACCACCTCCCACCAGCAGACCAATGTCCAGCTAGTCTCTGAGCAACGACTACTTTGGAAAAACTACCCTCCAGTTTTATTGCTGAGCATGACTTTATATGGCATGGAGTATCTCTCACATGGTACAGAATATCCCTTTGGTGAGTTAGGGTCCTGTGAGAGACTGAATTGGCCCCCGGAGCCATTTGTCTCAAAGATTGTTAAGCAAGATAGGCCTCTGGCTGATAAGGCCACTGACCATCCAGGAGAGGAGATCTGAACTGTCATCTGGAGCCCTTTGTCTCAAAGTTTGTTTGTTGTGAGAGATTGAGCTNTCAAATATTCAGCAAATATTCATGTTCCATACCTGGAAATTATGCTGAGGAGTATAATGAAGATTTTCTCTTATATGACTGAAAACAGGATGTGGCTTTTGTAGGGCTGTGGAGAACATTTAAAAGAATAACAAAAACCTGCTATTTGACACAATATGGTATGCTAGGAGAACAACAGATTTGCAACTCTCTCCCGACTGCTTGCTTGATTTCTACCTTTTTCTTCCATTCTATCCTATCGCTACTATTTTCTACTTTTGACACTTTTTATAATAAACACTCTTTTAGGTATACGGCATTTGACC
Source organism: Pandion haliaetus (assembly GCA_013401275.1). Lineage (NCBI taxonomy): Eukaryota > Metazoa > Chordata > Aves > Accipitriformes > Pandionidae > Pandion > Pandion haliaetus. Next base: position 4,429 of record VYZV01017342.1, on the reverse strand, counting down.
TCGTTTGTGTCTTAATCTCTCTCTTGGGATCATATCGAAACCTTCCCCGACATTGGATCGGGACAGGTCCCCTGTCCCAACTGTGTCTCCTCCCAAACTTTCTCCCACCTCCAGCTTACTCACTGAGGTGCAGAGTGAGAAATATAGATGGCCTTGACACTGTGCAAGTACTGTTCAGCCCAAGCTAAAACATTGGTGTGTTATCAACACTGTTTTCATCACAAATCTAGAACACAACACCATGCAGGCTGCTTTGAAGAAAATTAACTCCATCCCAATCAGATCCAGTGCAAAAATTAAAGATTCCTATGTTTTTGGGGAGTGCAAATCTGTTGTTCTCCTAGCATACCATATTGTGTCAAATAGCAGGTTTTTGTTATTCTTTTAAATGTTCTCCACAGCCCTACAAAAGCCACATCCTGTTTTCAGTCATATAAGAGAAAATCTTCATTATACTCCTCAGCATAATTTCCAGGTATGGAACATGAATATTTGCTGAATATTTGACTGATAGAAGAAGATTTTCAAAGTAACAGCATCTCCTTAGACACAGTCATGAAAAAGTGCCTTTGTTTCAATAGGGAAACAAATAAACAAACTTCTATTACTCCAGCACCCTTCCAGCAAGGAAATTCAGGATTCCTAAGAGAAAAATTATCCAGGCTAAGGGCTGAACATCCTCTAGGTCCCAATTCTTAAAAATTTTGGAACCACAATAATGATGAGACTTGCTGAAAATCTTGCTATTCTTCTGTGTCAGTTACTCAGCAAGTGTGAAGCAGTATTGCTCAGTCAACCTAATTAAGTCAGTGTACTTCAGGTGGAAAACTAGCCTTATCTGATTTTGCCTGCTGCAATGGCAAGGTGGACATGAAATATTGCATCACTTTTTCTTCTGGTGTGAGGTCATACCGAAGACAATCCCCAGTTGTTTACCTTGCCTTAAAGCCTAGAGGAAATCACAAACAGGTAACAAAATAAGGAAAGCATTCCTCCTATATTAGCAATGGCCAAATTAAGCAACATAAGAAATGTCCACAAGAATCTTTCAGAATGAGGATGATATTGAGCTAAATTTAGGTGGCTACCTGTAGGTCTGTGCATGTGCGTCAAGCGTCTAAGGTTTCATTGTGGCTGTTGGAGATTTAGCCTATAGGATCAGTAGAGCCTCAGGAAATTCTTCCCAAACTGAAGTAGACACACCTATGATTATTTAGGTTAGTCTAGTTGCTTTAGCCAAACTCTAGAAGACAAAACCCTGATATTTCCTACCCCATGCAGATACATTCTGTTGTTAGAATATTTTAGGTTGCCAAAATGAGAGAAAACCCTAGCATTTTCCTAGTGCCTCCTGTCTCCGCCTCCAGGTGGTACCAAACATGAGGTAGAGCCACTGTACTGCATTGGTCACTCTGCAACAGTGTACGGAAGACAAGGGCAATGGACTCTCGAAGGATGTTTGGGAGAGTAGCTAATGAAAGAGCAGACAAAATCAGTTTAGGAATACAACCTATGGTTCAGCTTAAGTTTATGAGGTAGGCTGTTCTCCTAGTTTGTCTGGTTCATCTGTTTCCTACCAGTTATTTCCTTTGACCTGTTAATAATATTAAAGTCTTATCCTGCAGTGCTGCTTCTGAACTTGCCCATTTTTCCCTTTAAATTCCTCACTCTGGCAGGAAGGGCTATTGGCTTGATCTTCTTTGAAGACAGATTTGCTTGTTGTCACAGCTGATTTAGAGATTCCCATGACATTCAGTTCCCCTCGTTTCCCATATTGCAGATGAGCAAAGCTTTCCCTTTGGAGACACTGACAGGTAGAGCTAATTTGCAGTTCCCAGTAATTGACCATTTCTTAAAGACTAATGATGTAGTTCACACCTAACCAACCTTGCAAAAAATGCGCAAGAGTAAAGCAAATCAGAAGAATGTATATTTCAAACCTCATTAAAGGGCTTTCAGCAGCAATTCTTCCTTAAGCTTGAAAAATGTCTTATTCTCCTTTATGTGGAAGCAATTTGTAAACCTAAACAATTGGCTCAAGCTAATCCTATTTATTAGGTGCTTTAGTACACAATTACTACACTTTCTATGGACTAACAGCTATAAATTTTGAAAAAGTTATTTTGTTAAACAGAATAAAAATTCCAAACCATATCTATCTGTATCCCTTTTCTCATGACTGCAATGTAAGAAATCTATTACTTGTACTCTTGAATATATGGACTCTCATAAAAAAATGTGTTTGATTGTATTCAGTGATTGGTACACGTTGCTTTTCTGCAATTTCCCATACACCTGTAATGAAACCTGGGACAAAAGCCATAGACAATAGAATGGCATAAGACTTAGAAAGTGGGAGTAAAAGAAATAGACTGTAAAGTGTTAAACAGTAGCAGAAAACCAAGACAAATACATAGGTGTGAAACAGGAACACTAGGAAAAGGAGAGCAAAAATAAACCTCGAACAGAGAAATGGTAGCAAAAAAGACAAAAAGAGGAGAAAAGGTCTTGGGAAAGAGTCTTAGAGGAAGAAAATGAGATTGGAGAAGAAAGAAATAAGAAAAATTATCCTAACAGAATATAAAACACTGGTAAAACTCCTTGGAACAAATAGTCAAATTCCAAATGAAATTGGGTGAAACAAAAGAAAGAAAAAAACCATAAATACAAAGTCAGAACAGTAACATATTGTTGTCCTACTGATTTCTAATCTTTAAGAGGCTCACGCTACCTATCATAGTTGGTTTATTTCACAGAAATTCATGACCATACCCCTTCTACATGCTATGCTGTTGATTTTGGTAGCACTTCTGCATGTGCAGGTACATATAGATATTTGAACGACTGAAGTTTCAATCTCCCTTTGTATTTGATGGGCCATATTCATGTGGCAGCACCAGTTCTGGTGATGTGATTGTTCTAATTCTTTCTTACCCAGCACAAAAGAAAAAAAAACCTCAACACCTGTGATCCAGCCTACACTGCTCTAACACCCATCACTCCACCTCAGTCTCATCATCTTCTGAAAGACTTCTTGGTGACACACCCATCTGAATTAGATGGAAAACATTTCATCCAGCTGTATTTATCCAACAAAGCTAGGTAGACAGTCACAACACACTACTTCATCTGCAAATAATTTTGAACTTGCTCCAACTAACTTGCTAACAGCCATTTCAAAATACAGACACCAAGAGTTTATCTTGTTCAGCAGCCATATAGGTATATTATTTACTCATTACTACCTTCAGACTATATATTTCTCTTTTCTCTTCCAAGGAAATAAATGACTTTAGGTTAGTAGATGGAGAGTTCTCCCATGTTTTCAGATTTGACATAAAGAAAGCACACTAACTGGGTATATATTACTCATAACTTCATAATTTTAGCCCAAAATTGCTAGTGACATTGACTTTGGAGGCAATCACAGGACATGTGTTAATGTCAAACATGGCACCATGTTTTCCCCTGATAGAAGTATTTTCCTTCCATATGTGTCACAAAAGAAACTTCTGAAGCAGAAACTTCGCAGTCATGGAGGGCTTACAGTATAATACCAAAAATTAGACACCATCTATCTTTGTGTCAACAGCACTTCAGGTAGCTAAAGTACAAGTTCTCCCCCTCTGATCTTCTAATGAGTTACACCATGACCTAGAAGAAGGTATTCCTGAGTAAGCAACCTTCTTTATGGAAACTAATTCTCCACGAAAGTGTTTTTTCAGACATCTCCTCAGCAGAGACAAGCAACCAGCAGAAATGCCACAGCTGTTGGACACTGAAAACCTGATATAATACCAGCACAGAGTCATCTAAAATAAGTTTTAAAGCATTCTAAAATTAAAAGGCAAATACTTTTGATAGCAAGTGCATACTGAGTCGTTTAATGCTCCATGATTTATTTATGAGGATTTTCACCATAGTAAGGAAAAAAATTGGTTGAGAAATAAATGAAAACCAGCATGACATTAATATGACCAGAGAGAACCTCTTGCTCTTGCCTTTGGGATATGATCAAAGGACTCACTTCTGTGGATATAGTTCTGAAAAATAATCATGTCTGACAGTTAGCATATGGCCTCGATCCTTAGTTGTACTTGAACAGCATTTGCCACACCATCAGTGCAAAGCATGCCTAAAAACACAGTCTTCTCCTTCAGCAACTACTCAAAATGGGGAACTTCCAGAAACACAAAGAAAAGCATCTAGCCTACCCTCATAGCCTGAGTAAAGGAAATTAATGGGATAAAGACCAGAATAAAAGGTCATCCCTAAACTAAACAATGGCTTTTGGGGACCTTGTGGAGATGGACGAGGAAGTCAAGGGAACATGCAACCTACAAAACTACAGGACGTTATAAGTGCTTTAAAACAACCTCCCTTTCCTCTTGAGTTGCGTTGTTCATCCCAGTGACACAGCTGAAAAGCA
>VYZV01017339.1:62540-103361 GCA_013401275.1 Pandion haliaetus | reverse complement strand
TCTCTCTCTAAACTTTACAGTTTTTCTAAGGATGTTTTGTAAAAAAATTGTAACTTCTGTAACTAGGAGTTACATTCTAGCTTAGTAACTTGGGAATTCTAAGTATTTGAATGGGACACTTTTTCATATAGCTTTCTTAGGTAAGGAATTCACATATGTACATAATTCCACAGTGATGCAAATATTTTGTGTTTTAATTAAATCAACAGAAGTTGAAGAATCTCAACAGCTGGAAAATTCAACAGGCCTATTTGCAGACCAAGAGCAGCAGCTAACTCGAAGTAGCAGCACTTCAGATATTACAGATCAATTTCCATCTGATTTTTTTCAAGGTAATTTTGATAAAATACAGCGATACTGCACTTCTGAAGAAAAAGTGTTGAGACTTGTTCAGCCTCATAAATGCTTCTTTTATCTATTTCGGTTTCCACCTCTGTTCTAAAATGGTTATCTTGTTTTGTTAGTAAATATATTGTTGATATCTTGTTGAAAGAACTATTTTAAAGAAGTTACAGACCACAAATGCAGCACATGACCTTTTATAAAGTGGGGCAGTTAATAAAAAAGTTTGAGTTGCACCAAATGCATACATTCAAAGGTTTGATTTTTATCTGGCTTGCTTTTATATTTTGTGTATTCAAGCTAAAAGTTCTCCTGCTGTTCCTTTGTGCAAATACGTTATGCTTACGAAGGATTTTTCAAAACATCTTGTATTCCATTTTAATGTTGCATTACTTCACTTAGCTATGAATATAAGAAGTGTACATGTAAACGTAACTGAAATTTCCATATGATTTGCTATGTACTTTGGTCCCATAAATGTCTATTTCTTGTTTACTTTCTCTAATTTCTAGGTAAAAAGACTGGAAGTTCTCATAATTTAACTCCTTCAGACTCCAAATCAGTTCAGGAAAATAAGGGATATACAAAGAAGGAACATGAAGCTGAGCAAGTAAGGCAAAATAGGAAGTGATTATTGATAAGATTCTAGCAATGTTTTCTTTCTAATCAGATGCCTTTTAGTGTTTAGAAACTCTAGCAACTGAAGGTGAGAAAAATCTTTGATCACATTTCTAGTATGGAATCTGGAACTGAGCTGTAGCTGTTCATTATGCTATTTGGTATGGTCTTTCTGTGTCTCCTGATCTTGTCAGTTGCTTATGCAGTTTTATGTAATTGGCTAGATTCTAGTCTTATACAAGACTTCTGTGCTTTTTTTGTATTAAGTATAGACAAGTTCATCACTTTTTAAAAATACAAATAATTCATGGCTATGATAGAGCTACAGCACAATGATTTAAAGTAGTGGGGAAAATTCAGCACAACTTGTATCACCAGCTCTGTATTGCAGATGTTTGTGTAAGTTAAGTTAGGACAGGCAAGCTTTGTAAATTTTTAATGCAACTTTTGAATAAATAGTAGAAATAATAAATGACTGAGGCTGATCATCATTGTGGAAGTAAGATGCAGTACAGCATGGCGGACTTCAAGCTGAATTTCATCTTTGGACCTTGGCTCTCCCATACATCTAGACTTAAAGTACCATTAATACGTAGCTCTAGAAAGGAAAGATGAGACATTTTCTGTAGAGTGCTTTCATTAATTGCTTCAGGAATAACAAAGTGTCTCAAGAAGGAAGGAAAACCTAGTCGGCTTTGCATGGTAGAGGGGAGAGGGAGAGAAGTAAGATCAGTAGTTGGGGGAATTAAAAATTAACCTAGGTCCCCATTCTATTTTAGTGGTATGTGTTACAAAATACTTACAAGCATAATGCTGCCAGGCTGCTACCAGTATTGCACTTTCACCTTTTTTGCAAGTGGGAGCTGGGGTTTGACCACATATTCACTGCAAAACTTGCTAATGTACCATGTGAACCAGTTTGATTTCATATCACAAGCCACTGAAATATTGTCTTCACTGATCACTAAAAGCCAGATTTGCCAGGGAAGATAGACAAGTCTGCAATCTATCAGGCAGTGCAAGCAAACATGTATTTCCTGCGAAGGATTGTCAGCTCTCTCCAGGTTAAAAAAAAAACAACAAAAGGCAGCTGCAGTGTTAGATAATATAGTAATAATTTCTACAAGCCAGTTGTCTCTTTGGTAGCAATAATTTGCTTTCTCAGGTTGTCGTGGTTTAACCCCAGCCACCAACTAAGTACCATGCAGCTGCTCACTCACTGCCACCCTACCCAGTGGGATGGGGGAGAGAATCAGAAAAAAAAAAGTAAAGCTCTTGGGTTGCGAAAAGAACAGGTTAATAGAACAGAAAGGAAAATAATAATAATAAATAAAAATTTACAATAATAGTAATAAAAGGATTGGAATATACAAGTGATGCACAATACAATTGCTCGCCACCCGCTGACCAACACCCAGTTAATTCCCAAGCAGTGTTTCCCTGCCCCAGGCCAACTGCCCCCAGTTTATAAACTGGGCATGGTGTCGCATGATATGGAATACCTCGTTGGCCATTTTGGCTCAGCTGCCCTGGCTGTGTCCCGTCCCAACTCCTTGTGCCCCTCCAGCCTTCTTGCTGGCTGGGCAGGAGAAGCTGAAAAATCCTTGACTTTAGTCTAAACATTACTTAGCAACAACTGAAAACATCAGTGTGTTATCAATGTTCTTCTCATACCTAGCTCAAAAACATAGCACTGTACCAGCTACTAGGAAGACAATTAACTCTATCCCAGCTGAAACCAGGACACAGCTATATGCAGAAAGAACAAATGGATTAATGTCTGGCCAGTGGATGAGAAATTGCTTCAGGAAATTTGTTTAGCAATAGTAATACTAATAATTGCAAACACCAAAATGGAATTTCAGAAATGTTAACTGAATTGAGGAATTTTAGAGTGGAGATTCCTTCAGTAGTTAGATCTAGTATGCTCCTAGGGGTAAGGTGCTGGAGCTTTTTGTTCCATATTTGCAATGGAAAACATTCTATTTTTCTGGCAGAAATTAAGTTTTGCTATTATAGATGACATGGAGTTGCAAGAAATGTGAATTTGAAGGCGATCTGCCAGATGTAAAGAGCAACAATTATGCTTAGAGACAGAGCAGTATCACCTAGAAGCAGAAAATTGTCTGAAGGGTTTTCAGCACGTAGGTTAAAAATCTATTTGGCAAAGGAGGAGGAGGTAAACAAAAGATCAGGTGTCTTTGTGTGGGTTGTTTTGCAACAGAATAATGCCCCAACGTAAAAGATGACTACTCATTTCTTCCTGAAAGATTTTTTTGATACTTTTAAAAGTACTGAATGGTTTCAGATTTGTGGAAAAACGTAAGTAAAACGTCCTGCTTGTTGGTATGAAAACTGAGTTTAAGAAAGGATGGATAAAGACTGAAATTGAAAGCATGATGGTTTCATTAAGACATTTAAAGATATTTGGGTAGTCTAAATATTCATGAAAATATCTTGACTGAGCTGTAATTAACTTCTACTAACTGTGTGTATCTCAAATTTGCTACAATATGATTTAGTTCTCAAAACTGTAATAAGTTGAGATTAATTTTTTTTCTCCAAAGGTACTAGTACGAAGAAGCAGTAGTACAGCTGAATTAGATTTGAAAGCAGACTTGCAGCAATCACATGGAAATCACAGAGAGAGAGAAAAAAGTGAGTTCCAAGAAATACGTATTTCTCTTAAGTGTAGCAGCTGAAATCAGTGTCATAATTTTGTCTTGTTACAGATATATTAGACACTTTTTTCTCATAAGGCTTTGCTCATGTAGTCTTTAAAAACAGGGTTTATGATCTTTATTAATCTCCTTCTTGCTTTAGGTGAAAGCGTTAGCAGTGACACATCCAACGGCTATAATAATGAAGTAGAGATCGCACTTATCCCCTGGCAAGCTTCTGAAGATGACCATGAAGTTAATGCATCAGCAGATGTTTGTGTGGATCCTGATACACCTCGCTGGCTTCAGCTTAGTCCTTCAGATACTGCAAACTTAACAGGTACTGTAGTCCAGAAAATATATTTACTCTTTTAGATTTTTATCTCGAAAAAGGGAGTTTGTGCAGTTCAGTTTGCTTATAAAAAGTATGTTTCGTTTGGCATATAACACAAAGTTCCATTTATAATGCTCATTCAAAAGTGAGTTTTAAATGCCCAGAGTGAATTTGGATAATCGAATGAAAGCTGATATACGTGCCAGTCAGTTGTGATCCAGAAAATGATCACACCGTTGAAAATAATTGGGTTGCTTACTGTGTCAAATTACTACTAATCAGCTGAGTTGTGATAGCTGATCACTTGTGCTATCTTAGCCTGCCTCAGTGTTCAAGTAAAATAATTTAATCTATATATTAAGTTAATGGGGTTTATTTCATAGCAGAATGGTCTAAGGAAATTCCTTACTATATATTTTGACTGGTAGGAAATAACTGGTTAATTCACAATAACTTCTCTCATCTTAATCCTGTTACCCTCCTTATGTATACTTCAAAGCACACAATGCCTGTACTCCAGTAGGATGTCATAAGTGGCATTCTCAGAAGAGTTAATTTGGAAGAAAAAGTCCTTTACCTTTTTATTTTATTTATAGTAACTTTAACGTATACAACATTCATGATTATTTATTGAAATATTTTGATTCTTTGCAATTTGTAAAGGTACCTTCCCATCTAATAATTTGAGTCAGAGATGTTATTTCAGTAACTATCTTATAGGCTGTTTTTGCTAACAGATACAAAGTTTCAAGGATATTTTTTTCATACTCACTTTTTCCTTGAAATATCTCTAATTTCATGAGCCAGCACACCTAGTTCAACAGTTCAGACTGCTGTTGTACAGAAGGTAGCATGTAGTACAGTACCTGGTAAGGATTATCATGTATGGTAAACTCATTGCTTTCTATGTCTATGATGCAAAGATTGCTCCTTTGTGTGTACAGAGAGAAAGAATTACACAAAATAACCTGAAAGGTAACATAGACTAAAAAGAAAAATGGGGTAAGAAATGTATAATTGCCCAACAGAGCAAATGTGCCCTTACTGCATTTCTGGTTTTCACCCAAGTCACAAAACTTTGTCTTGCTGTTTAAACCTCTATGGTGTAAGGCAAAAAACATACTGACACACCACCACTGAACAGCATAGATGCAATTTCCCTGACGATAGATCTGTTGAAAATCCATCTAATGTGCTTAATAAATAACATCTGTTTTAACGCTTTGGGAATTCATAATGCTAGAACAAACAAAACAAAAAAAGCAAAAAGCAAAAAAAACCCAAAATCTTTTTAAAACATAAATTCAAGCAAACATAAAAACATCTAAAATGGCTTTTATTTTGCTAACCTTCTTTGGGCTCTGGGAGGACATGAGTAATGTCCCTCTGCTGCGTAGAGGTTTCCTGCAACTTTCCTCAAAACATTGGCTGCTGAGCACTGCAGGGTGCCACACTGGACCATAGCTCTGATTCTGCCTGCAGGCAGGCTGCTACGCAGCTTTCCCTGGTCTGATAGAAGATAACACAACAGCTTTTGTCATTAACATTTGCGCTTCAATATGGAATTTTTCTTTTATTGTTTAAGCATATTAATTCCATTATCCTGACAGTCTTCACAAAACCCTGCTTTCCTTCTCGGTTTGCATACTGCCATCTCAGAAACTGCTTCTGGATACATGGTAATGCCTGAACATATTCTTCATCACTAGTAGTGCATACTTTTTTAGTTCCTTTGTTCAGTTCCATTTCCAGGTCATTTTACGCTGTGTGATCTTAAAAAAGAAAAGACTTTTAGAAATAGAAATATTACCTGTAAAAGCCAGTTATTGATTGACTAAATCTCTCGGAGTACAGGAATGTTCCATTTAACTGCATTTGCCTCCCTGCTAAAAAAAAACCAACCACGTGAGTGGGGGCAGGCTGTCTGATATAAAACTGATCTATAGCTGTGTCTTCTCTATGTGGAAGGCCCTTTAGCCTACATTTTCTGCCATTTTTTTCTTTGAATCGTGCTAGCTTCAGCAATGCAAATGATGATTTGGTGGGAGAGAATACTTTTGAGATGGAAGATGGTTAGAAGGAGTAATGTTCCTATTTTATTGACACTGCATTTCTAATTCATGGAAACTGAACTTTTAAAAATTTACAGACAGTAGTGAATTCCTTGCTGATGACTGCAGTATAATTGCTGGTGGAAGCCTTATCGGTTGGCATCCTGATTCTGCTGCTGTGCTATGGAGGAGGATCTTGGGAATTCTTGGAGACGTGAACAATATACAGTCACCTAAAATCCATGCAAAAGTTTTTGGGTATCTTTATGAGTTGTGGTATAAACTTGCAAAGGTATCGTATACGATGTTTACGTCTAATGATAATGATTTTTCTTTTCTTGTAAAAATAATTATTAAATTTTATTTAGTATTAGTATCTGGAACATATGCATGAGATTTGGAGGATTCTGCCATAAAAAAAAGATAATCTTGTTTGATTTCTAGTAGGTATTCCTAATAGAGAATGTTCCTGTTCCATGACAAGAGAATTTAGATTGGTTAATTTAAATTGGGTGAGGGAACAGTAGCAAGGAAAATAGAAGTATAGAATAGAATACTGCAAACATCAGTATTTGGTGTAAAAGCCCACAGTATGACCCCAAATGGTAATATTTGCTTAGGCTGTGGGGAAGCGCTATAGAGCAAGCTTTCTTGGTAGTTTTGGCTTAGAGTATAGTGCAGGGTGTGGTGCCTTTAAAGTAAATAAAATGAAAAAGTAATGATATGAAATAGTTTATTAATGCTCTTTATCAGTTTTATTAACTCTCTTCTTTTAAAAACATTAGATACGGGACAACCTTGCTATAAGTGTGGACAATCAGTCTACTCCCTCTCCTCCTGTCTTAATTCCTCCTCTCAGAATATTTGCATCGTGGTTGTTCAAGGTAAGTTATTTCTAAAATTTTCACACATTAGTATTTTCTTCTATATCAGTACTGAATTTGTATATGTAAGTTGCACTATTTTTAGTTTTTACGGTCACTGCTGGCTAAGACGACGAATACCTTCTAAAGGCTATTTGGGCTTGAATCTGTTTTAATAAATACATGAAACAGATTTGCTTTATGGAAAATCTGCTGAAGATAGTTTTGCATTAGCTGGCTACTAGAAAAAGAGTAATAATACAAGGTTTTTGCTCTTTTCAGGCAACCACCCTGCCAAATGAATATAAGGAAGGCAAACTTCAGGCATACAGGCTGATCTGCGCTATGATGACTAGGCGTCAAGATGTTCTGCCAAATTCTGATTTCCTGGTTCATTTTTATTTTGTGATGCACCTTGGCTTAACAAGTGAAGACCAGGTACAAGCTTTACCTGATAAAAAAATTAATTTATTACTGTGTGCTGATGGAAATGTCTGTATTTTTGTATTTGAAGATCTGAAGCAGAAAGGAAGCAATGCTTTGCAACAACTGTTCCATGAAATTATCCTGTGTAGCCTAGTCTGTACTCTCTTTAGATTACGTAGTCCTAACTTTCTCATTGCTCTCCCAGTTACAAATTTTTAAACAACTACTTATTTGTGACTTACTGTCAGAACTGTATCACAGACACTTGGTATTTCTTTCTCAGTTTCCTGACATTTCTGAGGAATAATCTGTGATGGGTTTCTGTCCCCCTGCATTGCACGGGTAGTAGCTGCATCAAGCTGGTCACGTTACAAATGTCCAAACACTCAGTTGACGTTAAGTCTTGAGCCAAACTGCGTGTTTGACCGGTATGCTTAAACTTTGGTTCTGCCGAAGCAGGGGCCTCGTGTGTCCAACGGCCCTATCGCATTCCTGTATGAACTGTGATGCTGTGAAGTCGCTGCTTCCGGAGCAGCCACTGGAGTTGGCTTGTTGTTCACATTTTACAACTTCAGGGAGATAGCAGTTATTCCCAGCTCATGTTACAGATGTTTTTGCCTTCCATCACGAGGTAAAATGCTAGACACAATCTTTGGCAAAGGAGGGGGTGTGAAGTGCTTTATGTTAATTAATGAGCAATGTCTGCTCTCAGCACGCCCCTTTGAATGCCCTGTGCCCTTGCTTGCAAGGACATCCTCAAAACTTGGAATTAATGTTCTCCTCTCCAGACTTTTCCCCTTCAAGATTAGTCCTTCAGTGGGTATTTAAAACTGTCATACCAGCTCTTTTTAACTGCTGTGAAAGGGACTGGAGAGAGAACTGAGACAGAAGGTTATCTTATCACTGTAATCAAGAGTTGCTGCCAAAACATTCAATTTCTGTGGATAAATGTTGTTTCTACGTCCCTGTTTCCTGGGTTGGCCTAAATAATAAAAGTATTCGGTCGGAGATGAGGAAAATACTTCATCTGTCGAGATGTAAGAAGATTATTGGGCCACAGTAACAGCTAGATACTCATAAAAACTGTAAGAAATAGAGACAAAATAGAGAATACCTAAAAACATTTCCGTGTCTTTATAGCTGTAGGAGTGAGTTCTCTTCCTTAAAACATTGAATGAAAGCAATGGCTAGAGCTGTGCTGTGGATGCCAGCAGAGGGCACACAGACCCCTTCGTAAATCCTGTAGCGGTCACTTCTGCTTCTGAGTTATTTCTGGTGCCTCTAGTAAGCCAGCAGGAAGAGACTTGCACAGGTTTGGTTACTTCTGGGATGAAAGAGAGAAATAATGAATTGTTACCAGACTCTTGCCCTATGTATCTCAGTTCCCCTCCTGAAAAGTTAGAGCGTTTGGAAAATCTTCCTTTTAAATAGATAATGGAGGAAAAAAAAAAAAAAGAATAGAAAGGAGAGGGGTTTCTTCTGGAAAAACCTAAGAGTCCTGGCTGCTGCTGAAACTTAGAAAATAACATAACCATCTGCCATTTATAAAGCACAAATGGGGAAAAATAAAAGTGTAGTGGGAACTCCCCTTTTTGCCACCCTCAGTATGTTACCTGAGAGCAATGAAGAGCTTGTTACTCTTCCATTTCACTAATGCCATTCAGATTTCAGACAGTTAACACTGCTTGGTGTACAGAGTAACTTCATTCCATTCCCCTACAAAAAAAAAACCCACTATGATCAGACTCCCCGAATTTTAAAAACCACACAGCATTAAATCCTCTCATATAAAACGCACAACTCAAGAAACTTTAAAGCCTGATGTCGACTAGATTTTAAAAAAAATACTCATTTTTATATTTGAAAAAACAAGACTTAAATCAATATAACAGCCACTGCCAACCCAGGGCCATAGGGAGGGAAAAACCCCAGTAATTTTAAGACTTGTTTTCATCTACACATTTCCATGAAATGGCCAGATTTTCAGCGGTGTTAGCTGCCAGCAGTTCCTTTTTTCTAAGCTAAAGGGTGCTCTGTTTTTTGAAATCTGACTGCTTCTTGGAGAACCATTTCCTACATAAAAACTGGGATATCTTTAAAATGGGGGTTGGTTGGTGAACTGTTTCTCACCCTGTTTATTGGGCTTTGGTGTTAATAACAGTTCCACACATTTTAAGGTTTTTGCTGTTGTGCGCATTGGATTTCAGTCCTTGTGTGGATTTATAATCCAGAAGTTAAAGATGAAGTGAAGACTGTGTAGTGAAGGCAGACCCCACATTGGACACCATTCCAGGGTTTCCCAGATATTTTGCATGCTGATGCTGCTCTTTTGTTCTTCCTTGCCTTGCTCAGTTTTGCTTTTTTTGCCTCTTGGTGGCACACTTGACCACAAGTTTTCTCTTGTGTTACTGTCCTTCCAGTTTTGCTTTCCTTAGCTATGAAACTGGTGGAGGTGTTGACTCATGGTGCTTTGGGGCTTGGATTCTCATGCAACGTGTTGATACGAAGCACGATCCTTATATGTATTTCCAGTATGATTAGCGTCAAGGTGCTTGATGGGTGTTGAGTCTAGTCAGACAATTTGCATGCTGAGGGTAACTACAAATGCAGGAATGATAGGTGCAAACTGTAGCAAAGTGTAAACTGTGCATTGCAAAGCACTTTGCTGTCGTAGGGTCTCACAGCTTCCTGTAACAAACACGATGATGTACAATTACCACAACACAGTACTGGTACTGATTTTGTGATTTTTTTTTGTACTCCTCAGTGATTCTTGGTATATGCTGTTACCTGTTAAACTTCCTATAAAGAGGGTGCAATATCATGGGGCACAGGGATCACTGAAACATGGATCCTAGTTCTTCGTAGCACTGCAGAATCTCCCCCCGCCAAAGCATGGTTTCTAGGATTCACGTTATTGCATACCAAAATAAACTTTGGTGCAGATTTTTTTTTAGCAGAGATTGTTTTTGTTTGCTAAGCACAAGCATAAATTTCTCACTCTTAAGGACCACTAACAGGAGAAGTGGTGGGGCGTGTTTCTCATGGAGGAATGTTCCTTCTGTATATATGACTAGTGCAACTTTACAATTTATGGGGGAAAGCAACAGAAAGGTAGACCAACTCAAGGAAGTCCCACTGGCTACTTTAGAAGAGCTTTTTAGGTGGCTATGTAATTTAAAAAAAATCGGTCAGGAACCTGTTGAAGCTGAACGCGATTATCAATATTTTAGTTAGCATCAGAGATGTTTCTTTTTGAAATATAGTTCTCTTTCCACTCCTCCCTTAAAGATATGAGCATACAAAATTTCTGTTGTATTGTGTATATTTTGGTGTTGATAGAAAAACAAAATAATACATTTTTGAATATGGTTATAAATTAATACAATATTATTCCCAGCAAGTGCAACCCAACTTTGCAGACTTGTCCCACAGGGTATATAAAAGAGCAATGTAAGGGTATATTTTATAGAAAGCTCCCATGGCACTCTGAGTTCAAGATGTAGCAATTAGCTTAGCAGATGAGAAAGGAGCTAGCGAGGTAATGAGCTGAATCTAATTTGTCCATGTGGAAGTGTCTAACGACAAACATCTCTGTATGAAGAAGTGAACAATTCTCTGCAACAATTGCATCACCTTTTCAGATGGGAGAAGTCATTGCATAAACGGCAGTATGGAGTAAGTCGTAGTCTGGCATTGTAATTGCTTTCAGGTTGTGAAGGGGCCTGAGGTCAGTGGGCAAGTGACCATCTGCGAGATGATGAGTCTCCTCCTGTACCACTTGAGTCAGTGGGAATTTTTCTGGTGCTGTAGTGTGCCCAGATTTTTTCCTACAGTTTTTTATGAGTGAAGTTCACGAAGGCCCACCACCTCCCCTCCCTGACTTCCAGTGTAAAGGAAAGTGAATTTGGACGTTCAGTACCACGTCATGGGTTAGTGGAGGTAGTTCACATACGGTTGCTCCAATTCCTCATCTAGATAATGGAAAACCATGAAATGTTCTTGAGGTGTGATTTTTAGGATATGCCATGGGATAGCCTGTTGCAGTTTGGCTGGGCATAGCTGCCTTATGCTGCTAGGTGAGACTGATGGTCGAAAAAACCCCATTCCAGTGATTGCATCTATACATGTCTTTTGGGACAATAAATACAGCTTTTTTAATTAAACCCAAGTCTAATACTGCAATGCACAAATTCTACAAATACCTGAAACAGGAAAGGAAATGTATTTTATTATTGCTACTGGTTGCTTACTGTAGCAGTGCTTTTTGCTTCACGAACTTGAAAAGGTACATAAGCATCAACTTGCTTCATAGCTGCCTTGTTTTTGCTGAAGAGCAAATGTACCAAAACATGATTCCAAAACACTACTAACGCTTCTCATCCCCCCTCTCAGAAGAGCAACTATTGAGATAATTGGTTTCTCAAGTCTGGTACTACTTTTGGTACTTAAATAATCCTTCTAGATCACTTGTGTTTTTCTCCTAAAATTTACGTGGATTTTTGTGACCCTATCTTATTTCTGTCTAAATTTGCACTCCTAGTTTGGGAAGAGAATGCAATTCAAGTTAGGTGCTTACCTTGTAGTTATGCTGTAAAAGAAGAGGCAGGTTTTCAATATTTTTCAAGTTTCAAACCCCCAGCTGTTTGGTGTCATTTTTTTAAGAAAGTCTCACCCTACTACCAGGGCTTTAGCATGAGTTAACATGCTTGGTGTAACCTATTGACAACATGTACCACCGTGGTTCTGTGCAGTAGTCAGAGGTTATCTGAAAAGGGAGCTAACAGGTTAGTTATATTCCTGACTTTTGAAGCAAGTTTTAACAAATAAGTTTAATAAATGTACAATTATACTGGCTTGCCAGAATATCTTTGGAATAGAGCTCTTATGGTCCCTAATATCTTCTTATATGTATAATAAAAAGTATAGTCTTCAGAAATTCTCTGTGGAAAGGAGAACTAGTAGACAAGGAAAGAGGCTGTGCTGATGGCTTTTTTAGTTTAGTGATGTTAAGGGCAGAACAAACTTTAAATATGAAAAAAAAAAAGCCCAAATCCAAATGAGTTGACAGATGTCCTTGGTGATTAAATTTCAGCACATGCAGACTGGACTGTCTGCAGAATGCAGCCCAGCTGTAGACAGACAAGTTAACAGCTATGTTTTTAGCTCAATTCCTTTTAGTAGTAAAAGGATGACTTAGATGAAATATTCTTATCAATATACTAATGTACATTATGCTTGTTTATAAGCGTCTTAATTTGTTTAAAATATACTGTTGCTAATTATGGAAATGAAGCTACACCAGTTATGTAGTAAGCTTATGTAGAAACACTGACTATAGCTCTTTGCATGAGAGATGGGTAATTTATCATACGAAGCATTTTTTAGTGGAGTTGCTACCAGAGAAGCCATATTAATTACCTATTTGAATTAACATTGATCTGAAATAAAAAAAAAAAAAGTATTTGTGAGCTTTTATATCTCTCTGTTAAGTTCTTATTCAACAGTGAGGAGTGGTGTACAACTTCTAGACTGTTCAGCCATTAGTGCTGTTCAGTGGGACATGTATTAGCCAGGTAGAGCATTGTCTTCTAAAGGTACAATCAATGAGCAGTTTTGCTTTTGTACACTGTGGAATAAGCACTTCCCTGGATTTCTGCCTGATAATATTGCACATGAGGACCCTTAGTTGTACAGCATTTCAGAAACCATAACGCATTTTAGATTCCTTTCCAGACTGCCGTTTAAAAGAAAACAATCATAATATAGTCTATTAAGGCTTAGATTCCCATATTTTAGTTTCTCGTGACTTTCTTGCAATGGCTACCATGATTTTTTTCCCTCCTCTAATCTCCCCAGTATCTCATTTTCTGTAGAAAATTTGCCTGTGTGCCCCCATTATGTGCTTTATGAGTGCTTTGAAAAAGTGTTAACAGACAGCACGTTTCCAGTAGAGACAAAAATACAAATGCCAAGGTCTCACAGGAAGTCCTGCATACCCCTCTGCTCACCCATAGTGGGTGGGATAAGTTGGAAACACTGGAGAAAAATCGCTGCTAGGGTTAACTGGAAGAAAGGGAGAACCAGGTAATGCCGGTTGTAGGAGCTATGCATTCTGGAACAATTTTGGTAGTTTTGTTCATGGCTGTTCTTTTTTTTTTTTTTGTGTGTGTATAATACTTTTGCTCTAAGTTGCTTTCACCCCACCCAAATTTCTATTTCGTAGTTGGTGTTCTGTTTGTCTTTTCTGTATTCCCAGCAGTATCTTGCTGGAGTGCCTGCTGCTTGTAAGTTCCTTTTTGTGAGGATTTTCTGAACTCTGTCCAGAACAGAAATAGAGTTTTTTGAAATAGAGTCAACATCTCCCTTCCTTTGATTTTGTTCACACCTTTTCTTCCACCTCTCCAGTCATCATCGTAGCTTTGGAATCTCCTGAAGTAAGTTTCTTTGTTAACATGGCCCTGCAATGCAATGCAATTTCATTATCTGTCGTCCTTAGCTCTGTGCTTGACTTCCCCCTTTCCCTCTGCTTATTTCAACTGGGCTGCATCTTCAGGATCCTTCCTTTTCCCTCTGTGTGCAATTGTGCTTCTCTCCTTCAGTCATTTTTTACTTCAGTGTCTTGCTTAGCTGTTATCTTTTATCTTTTAAGCAAGGTTACAAGATAAATTCTGAGAGTTACTATTTTAAGTAAATCAGGGTTTAACATATTTGCCGTTTTTTGGGATGTTCTAATAAAAATGTGCAAAACAATCCCTTATCCTCTGCACTCGTTCCTCCATCTTGAAAACTGATATAGCACGCAGGTGAAAGTGAAAAGTGTTAAGAGTGCTGCTAATTGCCACCTAAGGTAGAGGACCTGCCTTCCTGCTGTGCACCGCAGGGAGCTCCTCTACCTGTCCTCTCAGAGGAGTGCTCATGTTCCCTTCCCTAAAACCACCTTCCCTCTAAGAGGTTAACCTCGTGCTCTACAGGTCCTTCAGCACTGCCACGCTGGTTTTGGACAATCAGAGACTTCGAAGTGGTCCTGCCACAGGCATTTGGGAGAAATCTTTATGGTGACACAAATCTTCTTGACTTCAAGCAGTGCCATGGACTAGTAACTGTGTTCTTGGTACCTGTACCTCTGTACCTGTAGCAAATGGGTATTCAGGTATTTCCCTCTTGTTGTGTGTGAACTTAAAATATTTCTTCCAATTCGAAGTGTCTCCTTAATTCCAATGGTCTCCTAGGTTGTGAAAATATCAAACATACTTTAAAAGGGGAGAGACTTCAAAATTCTGCTTGCTTGATATGTTTCTCCGATCTCTGTTAATAAAGAGCATCTGAGCACCTCTCCGTCAGCCCACGGGCTTTGGGGTGGGGTTTTCTGTTACTAATACAACTGTAAAAGAGAGAGCTTTCTAGTGTAGTTTAGATGGGAAGGAGCAATTACCAGCAGGTGACTTACGCAGTAATCTGTTATGTTTAGCACTTGTGAATAACCTTACCCATGTTTTCCAAATGCAATGTTATTCTGTTTTTTAATATCTCCCCTTATTGCATTCCAGTCACGAGATACTTTAGTAAATACAACTTTTTTGGAGGTTAGATTTAAATGACAGACTGGAGTAGATTTTTCTGACAAGCTAATCCTGTGGTTTGTGAGGGTATCAAAATACTTCATAAATTTTTATTGGAACTTAATTTTTGACAAGTTAACTCTTGCCTAAAGTGCAATGATAGCTAGGACAACTTGGAATAAGTAAATGGAAGCGTTTGTTCCTTTAAAATAAAAAATGAAAGATTTACCAGTTAAGTCTTGTGTAAATTAATAATCTTTCCTGTGCTGTAAATTTCAGCCCCTAATGAGGTGTCTCTCAGTGAAGAACAGAGTGAACTTTAAGTGAAAAATCCATGTTGTTCCTGTTGAGGGACAATTGGAAATGTGATGAAGGCAGATGGCAGGCTATTTGGTTACACCTGTAATCTGCAAAAGCTTGAACAAAAATTAGGTGAAGAATATTTTTGTAATTGACCTTTCAGTGAACTTGCATAAATTTTTTTCACTTACTCAGTGGATGTTTTTGGCCTTATTATTTGGATTACTAGATTAACCTATACTGAAATATTATGCCATTTATAGGGTTAATGCATTTGAGAAGGATGTGCATATGATTGCCCCCTTCTCTCCCCTCCTCCCGATTTTTAACACTACAGAGCATCATTTTGAATTGAAATAGTCCATAATGGTCCTTTTTTTTCTGCTTTTCTTTAACAACATGAACACTAAATTATAGCTGTGCAATTATGTAAACAATGGAAATGCTTCCAGAATGAATACTTCCTTTTAAATTTTCATTTTGTGTAATTGCTGGAAGGTTTGGAGCCATAATAAACCAAAATTATTTTACACATTTATCATTCTAAAGGTCAATTATGAAAGAAGTAAAGAAACAACACTGTACAGAATGAGTAAACCAATTTCTATTGCCATCACCATATGTTTTTCTTATTGCTTGTGTTTTTTCCAGTTACTGTGTACATAGCATTCAATTAAAGTGATTCATTTACTAGGCTTTAAGCTGCTGAACAGAGTTTACATTTATACAACAGCGCTTTGAAGGGAAGGAAACAACTTGCCTCTGTTTGAATTACCTGATTTTTGCAATATCGCTGATAGGACATATGTTCTCACTTGGTCGCTTTCTCATAAGCCTGAATCTTCTGATAAGCTCGCATTGCTCCTGAATTACTGCATGAAATCGAGCTTTTATTGTTAGCTGGGTTGTGCATGAAAGTATGCTAATTGGGAAATGGGGGAAGAACTGTCAAATTTTACCTGTAAGCACCTTCCTGGGGCATGCTTTCTTTCCTGTCCATTCTGGTTGGAGTAAGCTCAAGTAGAACAATAATATTCTCGTCAGGACATATTCTGTCTCCTAGTAATTTAAATGAAGTCACTCAAACTATCACAAACTTGTACTTAGATGCCTGAGATGAAAAATGGCAGTGGAAACTAAGGGAAAGCTAGGCTGAGCGTGTTCTTGTTTGGGCTCTTACGCACTTGTACATTGCGAACTTGTAACAGGTGTGTGTTGTTTCACCGCAGCATACGATCTGTGCTGTGAATTCATCAGTTTGAAGCTACGTAACAAAAAAGAGAAATTGAGGATTGTTTCGTTAGCTTTTCAAAATAAATTTTTCAAAGTTTTCTCACTGTGAAAAATAATTTGTTTTTTTTAGTAGTAGCACATCTCAAACAGCAAGTAGATCCATGCAACTGTGTGTTTACGGCTTTTTGGAATGTGTGTGTTGTCACAGCTTTTGTAAAAGTTGTATTAGTTATGCTGTGCTGTAGACTCACAGGTATTAATATATTAAAGTAACAGTTTTGCAATTACTTTTTTATCCTCATTTTCAAAGTGTTCTATACAATGACCATAGTTAAGAGCCAATGAACTGGATGATCGTTACAGTGGTATTTAACAGATGGGATTGGTGGAGCGAGGACAGGAGTTAACGGAGTTGTTTGTAGCAGGTCTTTGTACTTCTGGCGTTCTCTTACCTTTCAGGCCAGGTTAGCATGGGCTCTTTTATTGTGGCATATGTCAACAGAAGTGTACTCCCATCTGCTACTCTATAGTTTGATGCCCAATTATTCAAAGACCAAACACATCGCAGTACCTGGCTCCATTTGTAATTACAGGTGTGTTGTGTTGTGAGGAGCCCGGTGCATTAATCAGACCCTTAATTATAAAAAGGTGGGTCTTTTGTTCTGCTCGGGGTTTGAGTTTACCACCCACTTTATGAGCTGCTGCATCCATCTGCTCCCTCTTTTTGAATGTTTGCATTGACTGATATTGACTTTAAAATGTATCAAAGGAAGTGATTAAAACTAGTTTAAACATTAACTCGAGTGGCATTTTAGCTTATTCAGGAAAGTGAAAACATTATCTGCTACTATGTTAAAAACTAATATTATTTGTTTGAAATATATAACATAGTTGTTTCATAGGATGTTACTGTGGTAAATACTTAGCAGAACACTAAATACATTCTGTCCAGGTGCTTAGCAGTGCTTTGAGAAAATACTAGTGTAGTTACAGCATAGCTTCATATAGAGAAAAATGAGTTCGGCTTCTTTAGTTTCTGATGTAGAAATTGAGCATACGGACACATTCTAGGACTAAATTTAAGTTTGAGCATTCTTTAACACATCATAAAACCAGTTAAAGATGGACACTGAAAATGGCTTTCCTTTGCAACTTTTCTTTAGAATTTTATTGAGACAAAAAAATAATTTTCTACTCAATACAGAAATAGCTTTATCTAATTCTTCAGCAAATAAAATGTTGCAGGTAAGGATTATATAGATTTTGTGCCTAATTTTAAACCTGGTTAAACCTTGTAGGAAGGAAATCTTAACTCAAATACAGGAACTTTTGCTCTGATTTGGAGAGACTGTGAAGAATTGAAATGTGGAAGGATTAAAGTTGCAACACTTATCTCAAATGTGTTCTGTGTCACAGGGTAATGATGAGAGCGAAGCTGTGGTTGGTGGTCTATTCTTACACATAGTACTACCTCTTAAAAACAAAACCCCCTTCCGTTCCTTCAAATGTTCAGCAAAAACTTTTTTTCCCCAAGGCTTATCTATATTTGCTGTCTGAATTATTTAGAAGAAGAGTGACTTAGAATAATCTAGTTAGCATAGATTATCTGTGTTACCGTGCCGTGTATGATCATTTCTTGCATTTGATATTGCTGTATTTCTCAACTAGTCCAGAAGAGCTAAAAAATCCCGTACGTGCCGAAGCAGCCTAACGGTAGTAAGCCACCCGCTCTCAGTTACTTTGCTCCTTCAGGGCAAAGGTGGCAGTCATTTGTGTCATGTCATGTTTTCATGGCTACAGAATTTTGAGTATTGAGTAATGTGATTTTAGGAAATACCTCATCTGGAGTGGTGTAATGCTTCATCTTAAATTGATTAATGGTATGAACATTTTCAATGCAAAGTCTTATTTAACAGGAGAACAGTTATGCTTAGACACAAAGAGACATGGGCATGTGTTTGTTTGGGTTTTTTTAAGAGGAATTAAAGGGTACAAACATCACCAAAATACAAAATGCACTTTTCCTACTAAATGCATCTGCAGTGGAAAGTACTGGTTGTTACATGATGATCAGTTACACATAGAGCTGTGTGGCTCTGAATTATCATCTTGATTACTGTGGAACTGGTGAATTGCAAAGTTAAATCTTCTAAAACTCTCACTTTTGGTTTTGGGCTTTTTTTTTTTTTGCTTATCTCTTCTCAAACAGGTCACTTCTCTTTCAGGATATTTTAAATACTGTCATAAAGCACTGCCCACCTTGGTTTTTCTTCCTGGGCTTACCTGGCTTTACAATGCTGATAGGAGACTTCATTACTGCAGCGGCCAGGGTTCTGAGCACAGACATGCTGGAGGTGAGTATGGCAATGCCCGGTGCCCCTGTCCCCTGAGAGCGTGCGCTTGCTAACGAGGTTCGGATGTCTCCACTCTAACAGGTGTTGACTCATTAGTGCAATGTGAAACGGGGCTCTTGGGGCAGATACCATGGCAGCTGATGTGTGAAATTGTGGGATAAGGTGACATACTAGTATTGCAAAGGTGTTTCATCAAAAGGCCAAAGTGTGAGAAATCATATCCTCGCTAATATTGCAGCACGCCTCTGTGCTAAAAGCAGGACTTGGATTTCAGAATCTCATTAGCTTTTTTCAGTGAGCAAATATTGAAAATATGGAACTCTCTTGGTAATACTGAATTTCTTACTAAACATCGACACTAGTAGAAATGTGACTAATCGATTAAATTAGTGAAGGATAAATAAAATAGCAAATCAATGATGGGATGCCAAAATAAGGGTAAAGGTCTGGCAATCCTGGGAAAAACAGAAAAGCTTTGTTATGCATGAAACACCAGTTCAGGGGAGACCTTTCTGTCCGTTTTGGCCAAGTGCTTTTACTGCTGCTCTTGACATTTATGCGGCTGAGCGGGTGGCCCTGCGCAGGGACACAGCCCTCTCGTATTTCAGCAGAACTGAAACGGTGAGCCTAGCTACGCTTTTTCCATCGTCCCTCAAAGAGTTTACAGCCATTAATTTTCAGACATCTCTAAAAAAAACTGATCAGCCTGATAATTGATCCAAAGCTTGAAGTGGTAATAAGAAATGAATGCTCAACTTCCCATGGAGAAAAAAAATGCCACCACCTTCCATTTCTCCTACAAGCATTAAACTTAACATGCATTGTATTTTCAGCATTCTGCAGGATTATATAGCAGTAGTTAATGCATTTATAGCTCATGCCATGTTGCTTTTGATGGTTTTATTGAAGTAGGAATCTCTGTATGCATTTTTGTCATGTATACAGTCAGTCTGAGTGCATTGTGCTGTCCTTTGTGTCACACAATCAGCTAACAGTAGTGCTGGATTAGTGCTTAAAACTGTCATTCAGCTTTTCTTTAGGAGGTTCTGTATTTTTTTTTATTGACACCGAATTGCTGATAGTTGGGTTGTGTAATGACAGAGGAGGTATTAAAAATGTAGAATACACTTAGGAGTAGGGCTAGGTCCCTGCTGGAGGAGAAGCTCAGCCTCAGAAAAAGAGCAGATCAACATAGTAGCAAAAAAACATGGGCAGGTAAGTGTGTGTTAGTCACCACTTCAATGCAACTTTTGCTGCTGTTGTAGAGGAAGAGCTGCTGGAACATTGTTCCTCAGGAGACTTTAAGAATACAGCACACTTAGTTTTTATGGTGATATATGCTAGCCTCATAGCTTATGTCATTTTCATAACTTTATGAAGTCTTTTTTTAATGAATATTTTTGTTTACTTTTCCTTTGTTAGGCTCCCCGTTCAGAAGCTCACACCATCCTTGGTTCTCTTGTTTGCTTTCCAAATATCTACCAAGAAATCCCACTGTTGCGGCCTATTTCAGAAGCTGGTGAAATCATCACAGGAACTGCAGATGTGAAGGTAAAGTCACATTTCATTAGTAAATCCTTAGGTAACCTAACATTTTTACTATTCAGTCACTTCATTTTTACTGTATGGTTTTGTTTAAAAATTAAACCCTTCCTCCTCCTCCAAACCCCACAACTGCACACATTGTATGTACTTATTTGATAAGCATTGCTTTGCCTAACATGTACCATAAAATTAACAGAGCTTAGATACTGCAAATTACATTTTATTTTCAAGGAGAGTGAACTGGCTATGATCAAATGCAATGTTTTCCAGCCAGATGCCTGTCAGGCCAATTCATTAAATGATGTTGGTGGTATTATTTAAAGTGTCCGTTCATTGTATCTGTGTATACTAGCTTGTCCTGCCAGAGATGTGGGGTGTGCATAAGGGGAGATATTTTTTGCCTTATTGGTATTACAGTAAAGAAAATTCCACTGTTAGAACCACCATCGTATGTGAATGGTTTTTCCCTGTGAATTAATTTCAGTGGGACACCTTGAGACATGAATTACTTTGCAGGATGGAAAGCTTTGTCATTTAATGACCTTCACAACAACAGTCTTGTAGGGGAAAAATCACACATGCCCTCCCTCAAAGACCTGACAAAGGTGACCTGGAACATCACTTGCAGGTGGCACCTGCCCAAATGGTTGCCCTCACACAAGCCTCTGTTGCTTTTTGCTAAACTTGAGGCACCACGGTGATCCACTGCACAAAATTAGGTGTAGCTGGGGAGGAATCTCTGAATTCCTCTTGCAGCCTGAGAAGGTAGAACTGGAGAGAATGCAAAACCCTTAGCACGCTTGGCTCCTGTTCTTGCTTCCTTCATCAGTCCTCTGAGAGTCACTGGGGGTGTGTTAAAATGGTCTCGATTTTAAGTGTCTTTTCTGTACTAAAAGCTACACTAAATTTTTGATAACATGGCCTGCTTAGACCTAAACACTATAGTTTGTATTACCAAGTGATCACACTCATCATTAGTAAATATCCATCAACTCGGAAAACGAATTGATTTCCATAGTGCTGCCTGTATGTGATTTTTAGGTCAGTTAGATTTATCCACAACGGCCTGTATATTTGAGGTGTAATCAGTAAGTATTTCTCCCTTGACAAAATAAAATTGGCACGAGGTAAAAATGCTTTAAGAATAGACTGAGAATTAAAGTTATTTCACTTGTAGATATGTCAAAATTAAACAACTTTAAATAAAGTAGATGTATGAAAAAGATGCTTATTCTAATTTATTTTATTATTTTAGTGTTACCTCATAAATATTTTATTGAAGAATGCTACAGAGGAGCCAAGTGAAGCTGCAAGGTAAAATATTAAGTAAAAGAAATGGGAAAATGGGGAAGGCTTTCTCATTACTTATTTTTGGTGCTTGTACAGCTGAGTTGTTACTACTGCCTTGTAGTTTGATCCTATTTAAATGAGTTCTTTACTTCAGCCATATTAAGATGACGTCCACTCTGTGCCATGAAGGTGTTGACTGTTGTGTGAGAGGGAAAAGAGAGATCACATCTTTGTGCATTTCTTTCTTTTTCTTCTTTATTTTTTTTTCCCCCTAAATATTTTTCTAAAACTTCTGACAAAACCACTTTTTCTTTTAAAAAAGGTGCATAGCTATTTGTGGCCTTGGAGTTTGGATATGTGAAGAACTAATGCAGTGCACAAACCACCCCCAAGTGAAGGAAGCAATCAACGTCATAGGTGTGACACTGAAGGTATTACTATGACAGTCTCTGTAGTCAATGAGCATTGTATAAAAAAGATATTTTATTTTTTTAAATAGTTGCTGGTTATATGGAGCACAGTCTTCTGGCTTGTCTTTTCATTGCTTAAAGCACTGACAGGATGCTGCTGAACACACAACTGCTTGGGACTTTTTGCATAGTACTAGAGATACGGCATTAGCCATCTTCGGAAAGATGTCTCCGAGTTATGAAGCTTTGCGTGTAATTAGTAGCTCATTATCTTCAGTGAGCATGGTTCAGAGTATATGCATAGTTCTTCAGTGGGGCCAAGGTGGTATCTTATACAAAAGTGCAAAATATTTGCAAAAACAGCATGTGATTATGTACCTAAAGACCCTTTCCACAATAGACCAAGTTAAGATTACATTGATAATGTCAAGCCTGCTGTTTCCTAATGCTGACAATGTGATTTTGCAACATTAACATTTTTTATTGTTTGTATAGATGCAAAATAATTTAAAATGTAGAAAAACTGAATGCATTGTAATGTATCTGGATATTTTATTTGGCTTTTAATCACCTTTTCTCTTCCAGTTTTCTAATAAACTGGTAGCTCAGGTAGCCTGTGATGTTCTTCAGCTGCTGGTTTCTTACTGGCAAAAGCTTCAGAAGTACGAATCCTCTCTGTCCAGAAAAATTACTGAAGTACGTCAGTTTTTTTAAATTGTTTGTATGGAAATTGTATGCAAAGTTGCCTGAATTCCTTAATTCCTTACTTGAGCTACTGTCACTGTGACTTTATGTTAACTTTTTCTTTCTTCTGCAATTATTGTTAGGAGATGTACTTGCTTTAGCCCTAGGACCACTGTACCTCTCTCACTCGTAGTGATTTATTTCCAAAACACTCAGTAAAACTTTTTGTTTCACTCAGATATTGATTTACAAGGGTGGTTAGATTCTTCTAAGAGAATTTAACCTTTTTCATACCTTGTTCAAATGTAGTTCATGCTCTGTGTTCCTAGTGAAGGAAGTTAAATGTCTTTCCGGAATTTTGTTTATTTTAATGTAGATCCTTGTGGCCACTATTGCATTTCTTTTGCCGAGTGCTGAATACTCCTCTGTGGAAGCAGATAAAAAGGTACATCACTGAAAAGAGCGGGCTCCATTCTTTGTGCTGTTCGAGATGGTTATTAAATGAAGTTGCTTTGAACCAGAGTCATATTTTGAACTTTCAAACTCATACCTTTAAGTTTGGGTGAATTTAATAGAATATACTTAAATACTGTGTTACATGTTTTTGTTTAGTTTATAGTTTCACTGCTACTTTGCTTGTTGGATTGGTGTATGGCATTACCCATGAAAATGCTGCTGGAGCCGGTGTCTGCTGGTGTTCTTGAAGATCAGCATGCATCCAAGGCTCCTTTACTGGACTATATTTACAGAGTGAGTATGAGGAATGAATGTGATTTATTGTGTCTAGATGTTTAAAGAAGCCTTTCCCAGATCCTGTTAGGCATAGAAGCATTTTTAGCAAGCTGTAGAAAATAATGAATTCTTGCGATGTGGGCAGAAGTCATACAGATGAGAAGTTAAGAATGCAAAAAGTTAAGATGGTAAGATCAGAGATGTGGAACAGACAGAGGATGGTGAAGAGAGAAAGGTAAAATGCTTAAAACAAGCCAGGGAAAATAATCTTTGCAGAAATATTTGAATTATTTGAAATGAGCTGTTAAAATACAAAATAAGTCCTGAAGTGAGCTGTTAAAGTACAAAATAAGTGCTGACAAAGAGTGTTATTTTAAAACCACTGTATTTAGACATAGATGTTTTCTGTAGCATGTCCTGGCTTTCACAACGTAAAAATTATGGTGGGTCACTCCTCATTGAATGTGTTTAAGTGGGTACTGCAATGTACACTTTATTACTTCTTCAGTGTCGTGCTTGTCTGCTTGCAGGTTCTGCACTGCTGTGTGAATGGCTCCAGCACGTATACTCAGCAAAGCCATTATGTGCTGAGTCTGGCGGATCTGTCGTCCAGTGATTACGACCCATTTTTGCCACTGGGGAATGTCAAGAGCTCTGAGCCAGCCCAGTGCCACTCCTCCACGGATTTGGGCAACCTGCTCACTGTCGCCGAGGGTAAGAGAGTGCATAGAGTGTGATGAGGACCAGCATGTCAGGGTTCAGCAGCTAGGACATAAAGCTTTCCAGGTTACATCTCTTCCTTGAAAATGTGCTTCTCCTTACTGTGTGTAGCAACCATTTGTTGAAAACTGGGCAGCACCCTTTTTTTGATGAATTTCAGTTGCCTCTGTAATAGGATGTTCAAGTTCATGAAGAGCAACATCAGCAACAAAGATCACAGGAGAAAGAAAATGTAACTAAGGTGCTGCATAGTGAGAAATTTGTACAGAGATAGGATAGACTGAGAAGCTGGTTTTGCCTTTGGTACTACTTGTAATTTAGTATATAGAATTAAATTCAGCAAATAAGATAAGCCACAAATCAAACTTCTTTCAGAAGCATGCAGCTGCCCTTGAATTTTTCAGTAGAAATGACTCCATTGTCATAGATAATTTGCCTGTTCTGAGTGATTAGAGAAGAACGTTGGACCAAATTCTGCAGCTGCATAAATACACCATTCCTGCTGATTCACAATCTACCTGTGTCTAAAGTGAAAAGAGATTATTTGGATCTAGGTACAATATGTTACTAAATTTTTAAAGTCAACTTAAAAGTATGCATCCAAACATATGAAATAATTTATTGCTAAGTGATTTATCATAGAGATCATCTTTATTTCAAACACTTGTTAAAAATAACCTTTAAAACAATGGCTGTTCAACTATGAATTATGTTCATTTTAAGTAATTTCATATATTAATATGCATTAACATTTCTGCAGAAGAATCAAAAGTACAGATGCAATATGAAGTTGTGTGAGATAATGTTGGATTGGCAGTGGTGCTTTAAAAGTAGTATTTTCAGGTTTTGATACTGTACTGTTTTGCTATCCTACAGCTTATTTTCTTTGGTTTTGTGTATGTATTTTTAGTTTTAACGAAAAGGTTAAAAACATTAAAACTTACTCTGCACAGATTTCTTGCTGAGTAGGATGTGTTGTGAATGGCAGAAAGACAGTTACGTGTTGCGTACTTTTGTCATTTTAGGTAGAACGGGATGTTTCTCATCTTAGATATGGTAGTGCCCTACAAGTTCTTTGGTTTGCTTGCTTTTGAAAAAGATTAATTCAGAGATTTACTACTAGAGCATTCAGGAAAAGAATAAAGAGCCTTTTTTAAGAGAGGAGGATGAAGAATTTTGGCTTTTTGGGGCTAGCAAAAGGCTGAAAAGGGATATACCTGTTGTTTAAAAGTGCATTAGAAGGTATAAATACCAAGGAAAGAGGAAAACACTATAAACTAGAGAAAAATGGTTTTAAACTGGATATGAACAAAACCTAGAAATTAGAAGGTTTCTGGCTATGAAAGGGGTAATACTCTGGAATAACATTCCAGTAGGAGAAATGAAGGCACATGTAACTCAGAGCATGATCGATTTATGAAATAACTGATGAATTTGCCTGTGCTGAGAGGAACATGTTGGGATCCAGAAAGCCTCTTCCTGCCTCATACAACAAGCTTTACCACCATGCTGCTAAAGTTCGAGAAGCATTCGTTTTTGGTTGCATCTCTGGTTTACCTTGTGCTTCTTGTGCCCTGTCCCTCCATTGCTGCGAATGCTGTGGGGATGACTGTGGGAATACAGGCGGTAAGGAGAAACACCTTAACCTGCCAGGTGAAACTGTAGTGACAGCAGGCATTGTGGGATCAGTGTGCAGGACTTTTTGCATGTTGTGTGGAGACTTGGATGTCGCAGTAGGCTAAATATGAAAGGGCACGTGGTAAAATAAAATAAAAATGTATGAGAGGTAGAATTTCTTGGAAAGCGATTGTAAATAGTTTCTTGAACAGGAAGGATTAGGAGGACAACTAAGGCAAGCTTCTGAAATATGACAGAAATTTGCAGATGCTCTTTTTTAATTGCCTCTTGCTGCTCTTACTGATCTATTATCTTTTCATTGATCGCTTTAGAAAGAAAGAGGAGGAATTTGGAATTGATACCTTTAACAGCACGGATGGTTATGACTCACCTGGTGAATCACCTGAGCCACTACCCACTCAGCGGAGGCCCTGCCATTCTCCACAGTCTCCTTAGTGAGAACCATGACAACTCCTACGTGGAGTCCTCCGAGCTGTCCTCAGAAGTCTTCCGGAGTCCCAACCTGCAGCTCTTTGTCTTTAATGACAGTACTCTTATATCTTATCTCCAAATCCCTGCAGAGAAGACGACGAACACTGAGCCAGCAGCAACCCCCTCGGACGTAAGGGTAATTGTCAGAGATATCTCAGGGAAGTACTCTTGGGATGGCAGAATACTCTATGGACCTCTGGAGGGCTGCCTTCCGCGGCAGAGCGCAATGAACGCGTTTGTGATTTCAGGCAACCCTGAGCACCACTTCATTTCCCAGAAAGACATTTTTCAGGTGGAAGAAGGAGAAGACGCTCTCGACCAATTGCTGGAAGAGATTGGTAACACCAGTCCTGAATGCCTTTTACATCCCCAGCGAAAGCTGAATGAGCCGGCACCGCCACCCTTTGGTATGAGTTACGACCAAGAGAATGCTATCACCGAGGCCCTGATGAGGCAGAGTGCCCAGGAAAAAGAGTATATTTTTAAATGCAGCTCAGACTTCAGTATGAAGGTGGCCCGTCAAGAAGAACCACGTCCTGCTGAACCTCAAGCATCCTTTTATTTCTGTCGTCTGTTGCTAAATGACTTGGGAATGAATTCCTGGGACAGAAGGTAGGAAAAGAGGATTCAGAACGGTACTCTTCTCACTTCTACCCCCAAACCTGTGCAGACTTAAGAAAGTGAGAATTATATAGCTAGGTGGTAGTCAGAGCATACTTTTGAACTTCTACATATACCTGCTTCAGTGATTACTTTAAATAGACACCTGCAGATTGTTTATTATAATAATAATAATAAAAAAATCATTTGCTTCCCTTCTTTTAGGTGTTTGAATGAGAAAATACTGTGTCTGCACTGTGTTGCATTTTCTTTCAAATCTTTTTTTTATATATTTATAGAAAAAGCTTTCATCTTCTTAAGAAAAATTCAAAATTACTGCGAGAACTGAAAAATCTGGACTCCCGCCAATGGTAGGTAATGTTTACTTAACACACCATTGATAAAGTTAGCATTTCCAAAGAAAGAATAAATACATCACCAAAACCAAAAATTCGTTAAAATTGCATGCCCTCACAATACATATATTTGTATGAAAAATGGATTGTCTGTTTCCACGGACTTCTGGAGCCTGAATGGACAAGCTATTTTCACTGGTGCTGTATACATAGAGTTCAAAATCAGTAGCAAATAATAAGACACAGCAACCTAGTTCCTGTTTTCTTTAGTTGAGAGGGGAGGGAAGAAGTTCCAAAATTGTTTGTGACCTTGGCTCAACTCACACGAAGGACTGTTTTCTGCAGGATGATCCCTGTGTCAAGAGCAGTATTTTAAGGGGCAATCTCCATACAACTACTCTACAGCCAGGCAGTGGCAGAATAGTGTTCTGAATATTATGTTTTATTTTTCATTACTTGACATATAGCTATTTGAAAAACTGCCTGCAGCATTGCAGAGTTCTGATTTTCTTGTATCCCAACAATTGTTATGCCTCCACTCAGCTTGTTTTCAAAGAAGCCAACTGTCACTGTCAGCCTTGTAATACTCAACCCAGGATCTGAAAGTTAATAATGTTTTTTTCTGATATATCATCACTCTGTAATTAAAATTCTGTAGGTCAAATTATGCTCCCATTAACACCTGTGCAATCTTACTGTCTTTGGCAGTGTTGCACAGATGTAAGTGATTAACCCTGTAATTGAACTTGGTCATCAATTCTTTTACTGATGCAAGGAAGGAATAGACTCTGCTCTGCTCTCTGAACTGTGGTGTCTGCAGTGTGGTCAAGGGGGAAGAAAAACTGGTGAAAATGTATTTCTGCAACTGAAATTGAGTGATGTATTTGTGTGCATAAAAGAAATGGACATGTAGAGTTAAACATGGTCACCCGTTCATAGCTTTTGAGCGCAGGTGATCTAAAAAATAATTTTGAGCTAAAACTTCTTTAACTTTCATTTCTTTCTATATCTAATTACAGCCGTGAAACTCACAAGATTGCAGTGTTTTACATTGCAGAAGGACAGGAGGACAAATGTTCAATACTGTCCAATGCAAGGGGAAGCCAGGCATATGAAGATTTTGTTGCTGGACTGGGCTGGGAGGTAATAGTCATAAATTTATGCAAGCTAACATACTTGATCTGAAGACTTGTGAAAATCAATGTAAGCTGGTTAAAATAGGTAAATGGAAAACAAACTGCTTATATCACTGCATATTTTTTAATTCTCAAAAAAAAAAAGATAAATTTTAATACACACTAGTATTTAGCAGTACTTAAAAGATCACCTTTATAGCAGAATTCTGTAAATCCTCATGCTACTTAGGGATGAACACATCCTTCCTGTTTCTGATGGACAGGTGGTGCTGCAGTGGACGTTTCTGCTTTCTGCATCATTAAGAGCTATAGCACAATCTTACCTTCATTTTAGCTCCTTCTAGCTCTTCATGTGGTCAGACCACTCACCAAACCACAGGACTGCTTTACAAAGGACAAAAATGTTTCGTTTTAGTTTGCATTGTTGAAATGGTGTGTCAGTTACCGAAACGACATGAACGTTTATGTTTTTTGGAAATATTTAGTAGCTGCGTTTCATGTTTAAGGATTTAAGTGACACAAGGTCTACAGGGAGAGGTAGCATCCTCAGTTAGACTGATGCAGTTGGGAAAACAAACAAGCTTTTGGACACAAGCTTGTCTTCAGAGGGTCATTTCTTCTGAATAGTCTAGAATAATTTCTTCTAAGGTTTTTCTTCTTGTACAAATCTTTGATTTCTTTTGCAGTTTTTCTGAATGTTTATATTTTCTCTGCGCTTTATTTCTCATGGTGTATGCTTTGAGTGGCCTTGCTAAGTTGTTCATAGCCCTTAGAGCAGCTGTGCATGACAGAATGCTTTTGCTTCCTTGGTGTTGTTTGCTGGAAGGAAGGTAAAAAAGCCATATAGATAATGACTCAGTACCTAGTTAAGAGATGTTTACTTCTAGCAAATGTCAAATACAGGAATGGGAAAGAGACACATCTAATGCAAAGATCACAAACCCGTAGGGGAAGACTTCTCTTTCTCTGGGATGGCTACAGAATTCTAGAGTGGTAAATTCACCAAGTCTTGATATATATAAATACTGATTATTCTTTCAAAATTTCTTCTAATTATGACTTTAAATCTAACAGGTTGATCTTTCAACACACGGTGGGTTTATGGGCGGCCTGCAGCGCAATGGCAGCACAGGACAAACGGCACCCTATTATGCTACCTCTACCGTGGAAATAATTTTTCATGTGTCTACAAGAATGCCATCAGATTCAGATGATTCACTGACCAAAAAGGTAAATAATTTGCTGTGTATTTCAAAACGTTGTCTGTAGTCTTCAAGTGCTTAAATTAAAGTTTAAATTGAAAACAGATTGTGCTAACCGGTCCTAGCAGGCCATCTTTGCTGTGCCACATGGTGCTCTGCAGCTAGATTATCTGAATTAAATGGCATCTAAATTCTGGATTCTGAAACACAATTAACATTTCCATGGTAGCCTCAAATACCACCATTAGTAATAATATTAGCAATAATTTTATTTGAATGTTGTCTGCCTGCCAAAACTGTTGTAGTTTGGTAGAACAAAACAACCAAATGCAGCATAATAAAACCTTACAGATGAATCGTCCAGCATGTTAACAGGAAAGAAAAGAAGTGAAAGAGAAGTGACAAGCATAGTACCAAAAGCAGCCAGCTGATATTTAAAGCCATTATCCAGTTATTCACAATTCTGACAAGCAGACTCTGCTTCAAAGATGGCCAGAACCAGCCCAAAATTTTGTTGGTATCAGTACTTAATCATTTGTCTTTCCTAACAAGGAGTGATTTGAGATTATGGTGCTTGCCAACTGCTGCTTAGAGTCGAAGAAGATTTTAGGTGTATACCAAATCTTTGTCTTTTTAATTAGGATTGGCAACTTGTCCTACATAGGTTGTTAATGTGTGTTAATAATGCTACTACAGCCATCCAGTCTACCATGTGATACTATTGTGTTCTGAAAATAATCTATAAATATGTCACTGGGTGATTGTATTTGTTGTCCAGTTAGTTTCAAAATAACATGTGCTTTTCCTCGAAATAAAAAAGGTGGAATTTCTGATTACTGGTCCTGAAAACTTGTCCAGCATTTAATAGTAAAGCTAGATCCTTTCTTTTTTATTGTGATATCTGTCGTTTTAAAAAAAAAAAAAAAAAATTAACAAAAAATACATGTTTCACTTTATGTATGCAACTCACTATCTTTGTATTAGTGGATTTATAGAGAAGTAGGGCTGTGGTACATATTAAAAGGCTATATAGTCTCTATCACTTTACCAAGGTAGGACTATCTGTATTTTTATTGTTCCTGGCCGGTATTTATCTAGCTGCTAGTTAAAAAACTCCAGCGTTGAATGCTTTACAGTTTCCCTAGGCAACGTATTCCAATGCTCCACTTTTTGTACCATGAGAAAATTTCTTGTAGCCTCTACATTGCTTCAATTGAAACCCATTTATTCTTGCCCTATTCCACATGGATATGGAGAACAGATAATTTTGCAGCAGACTTATTCATGTTTGAGAACTGCTACCGTGTCTTTCCTGCTCTTTATTTTTCCTACACAAATGGTGGTCGTTTAGTCTAATCTTCCTTTGTAAGTTGTACCTCCTGCATTTTGTAGAAGTATAGCAAAGGCAGTGAAATACCATCTAGCTGTTGAGTAACGCATCACCTGGGAGAGGAGAGGGCACAGTCTGACAGAGCTACCACAAGGGCAAAAAAGGTTTTAATTGCAAACAGTATATTTTACTAATTCTCCTAATTCCCACCCATGTTAGGGATTAACACAGATATTAAAGAGTCTGATTGTTCTTTTTAATTGTCTTCCCTACGTTTGCTTTAAGAGAATATTGTTTTTGTGAGAAAGAAAAAGCAAAAGCATTTAGTAGTTGCCGGCCTCCAAGTCTTGAAGTGCTGGGAAACAAGGCCAGCTCCAGTACATACTATCCACAGAAAATACCGCAAAGTAATTGCTTTAAGACTTCAAAAAATCCCCTTAAACCTGCTGTCGGAATGGAACACTAGAGGGATGAAACTGTGTATTCCTGTAAAGAAGGACAAAGCTCTGAGCAACCTGATGGACCTCGGGGTCTGGCCTCACTGTAAGCAGTGGGTTGGACCAGATGACTTCCAGAGGTCTTTTTTAACGTGTAATCTTCCGTGTTTCTGTGCTTCTGTACAGAACAGTTTCGTTTAATTTGTCACAGCTCTTTTGTAAGCAAGCATGTATTTCTGTGCAAATTAGCATAGACTTTTTAACAGATTTTATAAAACTGCAGCTAAGAGTGGAGGCAAGATGCATTTCAGAAGCACTGTAAAATTTCTGGAAGATTCATGGTTCTCCAATTCTTTGAAAACGCTGATGGATGAACTAGCCTGCATTTGAAACCAGTGTTTTGAGCACAAGTGTTGATCCAAAACATTTCTAAAGACAATATTAAACATCCTGCAAGAACTCTCGTAACCCTAAAAGAGTCCATTTCTTGAAATTTCCCTTGTGAACCTTAGCTGTGGAGGCTGTATACTGAAATACATAAAGGCAAGTACACTGATGCTTTAGCAGCAAAATTCCTCAGTCTGCAGAAGTCCCATGTTGATTTTGGCAGCCTTTGCACGTGCAGACCACAACCGGCATGTGTGCTTGAAAAGAAACATGTGCCTGCTTGCAACATGCTCTTAAACAAGAGGAAAATGTATTTATTTCCCACACCTGTCGATACTGCGCTTATGAATTCTGCAGTACCTGGTTAACAGGGTTGTGATCAAATGCAACACTGCTTCTGAGATCATGGCAACTCTCAAGATCATCACAAGTATTTTAATACTTCCACTTGCTCACTGAGCAGTTAGTGCATGCTGGGCTCAAGTCCTCACCTCAGATTATTGGGGCAGTATGTCCAGGTTAAAAAGATTATTTTGTATTTATTACTTCTTTCTGTCAATGCTGCTTTTTCATAGCAGTGTGTGAGGGGAAGGCAGATTACGATGTTGTCTTTCAGGACCTGCTCTGTGTTAATCTTTCCTGTGATAGAACTATATATGGTGTTAGAGGACAGTATTACTGCGAGGAGACAATTTTATCATGTTGCCAACCAGGATGCAATGGGTGCCACAACTTTTTTTTTTTT
Organism: Pandion haliaetus; assembly: GCA_013401275.1. Lineage (NCBI taxonomy): Eukaryota > Metazoa > Chordata > Aves > Accipitriformes > Pandionidae > Pandion > Pandion haliaetus. Next base: position 70,935 of record VYZV01017339.1, on the reverse strand, counting down.
TTTTCCCTTGCCTTCCCCCTGCTTCTAACAGATAGGGTTGCATAGATACTATCTGGGATATCTCTGAAATCTTTTTCATTTCTGTGGTTTCTTCTCTGCTTGTTTTGCCTACAGACAGGCAAAAAGAATTCAGTACCAATCAGTGTGCTTGGCTCACAAGCTCCGGAGCTGAACAGACGGTCTTACCACCTGCTGGCCAAGGAAGGAGTACAGCAGGCTATAAATTCTGTGGGTTGGGGAATTAAGCAGATGCAGTAATTTTACTTAAATATGTTATTATGGTTCTTTATTTTTACTGAACACAAGAGGATAAATTCATTTCTGGTATAAATTCACAAGAATAAGTGCATTTCCACTGAGGATGAACTTGGCCCCTCATTTTTGCTCAGTACAGTTGTAATTTGCAGTTTGTGTTCCTTTATTTGGAGTGTATGCTGACATACTAAATTGCTTATTTGGGGGTGGGGGGAGGAGAAAGAAAAAAATCTCTCCAAATAAGCCTTAGCCCTGAAAGAAATCTTTTCTGGTGGAATAATCAAAATTCAGCTGATACTTTTTGCTGCTGTAGGGTCTAGCATCATTGGTTCTAAACTTTTTTTTATCTGGCTGTCTTGTGGCAAGAATGAAAATCAATCATAGTAACAGCGTCCTGGTGTCCCCTGTCTTGTTCTGCTTAAATTGTACTTAATGGTTTAAAAATGAGCTGCAAAATTTTTAAGTGATTTATTCCATCTTCTCCGTTGTCATAGCAGAACTTTTCAATTCAGAAATCTGGTTGCAACCCCATAGTGAACTCTTGCTCCTTCGCTGCAGAAATTTGTTAGCTAGAGCTAGATTAGATTTTTAGCAGCTAATCTAACTGCTGTAGGGGCTTGCAAAGTGGGGACAGAGCTGTGCTATTGGATTTGTCCAATTCATTTGACTCCAGGACTATAATTGCACTTATGTCTTACAAGGCTTTTATAGCCTAGGGCTGGCGAGCAGCAGAAAAACAAATTGGCAGTGATACAGTAAGAGTGAAAGGGAATGAAAGGCGCACATTATCAGTCTCCAGGCAGCACTGTTCTGGCAGGAAGTTTCTTGGTTAATTTACAAATAAAACTTAGATTTTAGGATGGGTACACTGTCAGCCAGACAATGGGGATGTCAGGCCCCACTGTTACTTAGCAAAAGTAGCAGCCATGCCTCCCCAAAAGCAGAAATTCTTCGGTCAAACAGACGACTCCTCTCTGGAGCCAGCTGGCTGTGTAATGCAATTAGCAGGGAAAGGAGGTCAGGCCATTAGGTGTGTACCGTGACCAGTGTCAGCGGCGGCGCGTTGCCTGGCGGGCAGCGTGCGGCCCAGGCCGAGCGGGGAGCCTCGGAAGCTCTTTGCTCCAGCGACAGGGAGCAGGGGCAGTGCTCGGTGAGCCTCCCAGCGTGGAGACTGCCTGCTTCGGAGCTGTCGCCTGCGTCTCGACGCCCGGACCAGGGCTGAGGAAACGCACACCCGATACGATTAGCGACGGCGTGACACACGTCGGAAGCGATACGCTGACCCAGCTTCCAGACATGGAACGCTCGGCGTAGCCGAGACATCAAGCCGTGGCTGTGTCTCGCCAGAGCGGCTGAGAACGTACATATTGTGTTCGTGTTAGGGAAGCTGCGTTTACGTGCGGGCTAAAAATTCACGCGCTGTCAACTCACTCGAGCAGGAGACGCGATTGCGATTTCAGGAGCTGCCTTCCCTGAGCATTTGTAGAGGGATGGTTCAAGGCAGCAATACGCCTAAAAAATCTGGCTACTTGTTGCTGAGTTGGTCTGTCATTTGTTTTTGCTTTTTAATATTTATCTTATTTCCTGGCTGCTTTGGGATTTAATGTAGTTTTTTCTTTTTTTTTTTTCCCCATGCCATGCATAGCTTGGGACTCTAGCCCCAAATGGGTTGTCTGTGCTGGTTTGGACCCTTAAGCAAAACTTGCTTATGTTCCGCAGGGTACTGAGTCTACCCCACAGCTTATAATTTGAATGAGCGATACAGGAAAATAGCAGCTGGCTTGTTGTCACTGATAAGATTGTTATTATTATAATGTTTTTTATCATTGAAGTTATCTTTCAAGAACAAATATTTTTTATTAATACCAATTCTATATTTGCAACGTTATACCTTCTAAACGTGATGATAAAGGATGTATGACTTCAAAACAATGAGAAGTAGTAACTCAAGCTTTGAAAGGAGTTACTAGCGTGCGGTGAGGATTGTAGCAAAGGTAGTAATTTATTATCATATGATGTTAGCAAGATTTTGAGCTCATAGCTATCACTTCCTGTCTCAAACAAGCACAGCAAGTCTTGGCTGATCTAACTTCTCCCTGTTTACTGAATCTTGTCCTCTTGGATGTGATACAAGCACAAAGTGTTTTGGGATTCTTCAGTATGGGTAGTATTTTATTATGATCGGAATAGTTCCTTGTGGTTTACAACGGTCTCTCGAGCAGTATTTGGACATACTTTGATTACTGGTTTTATAGTGGTGTGTGCTATTTATCACTCCAAAAGCAATAGGAGGCAAGGCAGTACAGAGCCTTTTCTTCACGGTTTGTTTTTGTAGAAAGAAGAGCTGTGTTCAGTTTGTGAATTGCCCTGTGCAACTCGACAATTGCATCACCTTACAGAATTCTGTTTCCATGTTTATTTGTTGGGCTTTTTAAAGCAGAGGTTGCTGAACACCACCGTTGTGGGCTTTCTCCATGTTGCGAAGCTAGTGCCAGAACTCATTCTAGTATCAGGATGCATTGGGTTCAGACTGATAAATTGTGGGTGCTGCTTACAAATACATTGCCATTGGGCTGCTCTGAATACAGCTGGTGTGAGCTGGGTCCTTCCTTTGCTCAGCTTTCATAGCAAATTACAGCTCAGCTTCGGCTGTGTGCGGAATAGCCTTGCCAAACCCTTAGATCCTCAGCATGTGTAACCTGTTGTGCACAAAGTCTTGTAGCCAGAGAGATTTTAGGATTTTTTAAGACTAAACTGTACATCGTGCTTTTAATCACTTGTAAGGTGACCTAGCTGCACCTGTTCACAGAAAGTGAAATCAGGATTTTGTCATACATGTAAGTTACTGCTTAGTTTCATATGCATCAGTCTGCTCTGTGATATTATCGACATAAGTATTGTCTTGGATGTTGCTTTCTTTTTACTGAGCAATTAAGAAAATATAAGAGAATGTGCAGGAATCAGGATGACCATGAGAACAGTAATTTGCACTAATTTTGTGCGCATGTACGAAGCTCTAGTAATGGTATTGTTAATGGTTCCATGTTTTTGTAAGACACAAATGGTTTGTATTTTCTTTAGACAGAACTAAATATGTCTTTATTCATGGGTGTAAAAGAAGATAAAGAGTCATATTTTAGTTTCATTTAAAATAAATTGAGAATCTAAGTCACTCGATGAACTTAGCTTTATTTTTCTCTGCTACAGTATAAACTGTAAGCTAAGTTCATAGTTTTAACTTTTTGATCCTCATAATGTATTGTGTTTTTGCCATGTTTCTCTTACAACTAGGGTGCAGTTTGCCACCCAATATGTAGGAGTGAAAGTCTTTACTTTTAAAGGCACTAATTGCTTCTGAAGAGGGAAAACTCAGTGGTATAATTTAGGCTGATACAAGGCGTGTTGAGATTACGTAGTTGTTATTTACCAATGAAAATCATTACTTTTTTCTTTTCTTTTCTTTTCTTCCCTCCCCCCTCCCCCTGCACAGAGACAGTGAAGAAGGCAGAGCTACGTTTTGGCTTCTTTGTTAGGTCTATTGTGCACATTGTTCCAGGGGCTAGCACCATATTGGGGGTGGGGGGCTGGGGTGGTGTCTTTTAAGCTTTAAGTGGGACTTAAATTCTCTTTATGCTTTGGGCTGGCATTCTGCATGTGGATTAAATTTTAACTTTAAAGCTTACAGTTGAAACTATTGTGCCTAGCTTGTACGTGATTGCCAAATACTTTTTGCCATCTGCTAGATCACCTCGAGTTCCTCCAATAACAACACAAACACACAGGCTTTCAGATGCTTTTTGTATTTGTCACATTTAAATCTTACCCATGTTTTATGCAACTCCGCTCCAAATAAGAAGGAAACTCCCACAGTATTTCCCATTCTCCACTAATTCACATTGCCCGGATATTTTGCTTAACATTTTCAAACAAAAGTCTTCTCCAGGCAGAGTCAGCAAGGACGTATTTGTAATACAACAAATTCAGTAATAGTGGTTCGTGATGGAAGGTTTCTTGACATCCTGAGTCAAGGCATTTCATATTTCTGTGACAGCTACTTTGTTTTAGCTGGACTGTGATGTTCTGTTGGTTGACGTTGTGTTCTAGTAATTCAGATTTCCATCTTAAATTTTTGTAGGTAATGTACATTTACATATTGTGCTAATGGCTAGTTTGATAATTACTCAATTAAGCCATCAGACAACAATGCGTTCTGAATGAAGCGAATTATTTAGCTGATCTTTTCATGAGCAACTGGAGAAAAACAATATTTTAACTTTTTCTGTAATGAAATATTTCTACTATTGAGCACTGTAATTCAATTTGTAAGCCATGACCCCTCATAAACTGTTGTTATCACTCTGATTAATAAAGAGCCAATTTGCTGTTGCAGCTTCGTCACTTGGGAAATGATGAGGTTCACATCGTCTGGTCTGAACACACCAGGAACTACCGCAGAGGCATTATACCAACAGATTTTGGAGATGTTTTAATTGTTATTTATCCAATGAAGAATCACATGTTTTTCATAGAGATTATGAAGAAACCAGAGGTATGTTTTGACTGCTTTATGGGATCTATCATATGTGTTATGCAAGTGACCAACAGTTTTGTTGCTTAAATAAAGCTCAATGTTTTAGAGTTGGGGGTTTTTTTTCCAGCAAATATGAAATATAGTCTGTCCATCTCAGTTTAAAAGTATGCTGAGCAATGAGCTTTTATTGTAAAACTAGAATTATTAATAGCGATCGAAATGGTTACTAATTAATTTTAAATTTATGCTTAGCCCTTAAAGAAATATTTCAGAATTCTCAACCCATAGGAGTTATTGTACAAAGAAAATGTTTAAAATAATTGTGACTTTCCAGTGTGAGGCAATAAAAGCAAAATAATAAAGATTTAAATTCCTTATTTGCTATTAATACACCCCATGCATCTTGGTTACTGTTGTGCATATGATACCATGCATAACCTCACATATTTTTGAGACCATCGTCATAATTTGACTCAATGGGATGATGTAGGCATTGGATATCCTTACATAAAACAAACATTTTGAGGTTTAGTATTTTCTCTTTAAATCATGGTTATTCAACCACATTTTAGACATTTTTTTGAAATAACGGATTTTTTTTTTCTTTGCAAACTGTCAGTTGTGTGTATGTACATCTGTGCATATGTATAAAAAAGCTACTTTAATAAATGTTGGTCTGGTACCTTATGGATGCAAAAACGTATATAAAAAAATATTTGTGAAAGTAATCAGTGTGATAAATACCATTTCCCTTATATGAGGGACAATATTTGTCCAAGGGAATAACCAGCTGTGGAAAAATGCATATATCAGATGACATATTTGCCAGCTGTGTATATTTTTTGAGTTGTGAATGATGGAGCTGTTAATATATTAACAACCAGTGGTTTGCCAGTAGACATCTCATTGAAATTTTTTTTTAAATTGAAATAGTGGTTTTTTTCCTACACTTGATTTTGAGCTCCGCAATTCTTAGGAATTTTAGCTTTTAGTGTTCCATCAGGAAAATCAAAATGTAGCATTATGAACATGCTTGAAAATTCTATGAACCAATCGAAAAAAGCTATGTCATCTTACATATTAGTCAAAAATACCCAATGGGCAGAAAGAATAATAGCTAACTGGAAATTTAGTGTTATCCCTACATTTAAAGTACAAACCATTACAATGTAATAAAATTAATCCAGACATTTCCAGGGCAAGTGTGGCTGACCTTTTGTTCACCAGCTACTGACCCCAGGGTGAATGAAAGAGGCTTGCAGAGAGAAATGTCTGTTGTTTGGCTTCAGTCCCTGGTATTTAAATTGCATTCCCTAATCAAATGAAAAGGCTGTCCTCTCTATCAGGTTACAGAATCCATGGCAACATTTGGCCTTTTATATACATAATGTTAGCCTTTTTGTTTGCATCTAAGTAGAGACACCTGGAGCAATGTTAACATTAACCGATTTAGCATTAATAGCTTCATTATATAAGAATTTCTGATCAGATAGCTGTTACTTTTGTTATATTGCTTCAGCTTGTATTGTTTTCATTTTTTATCTCCCTGCTTGGCAACCGGGCAATGATTTGCAAATTTTTTTTGTCTTGATTAATTAAGCAATATAATTATCAGGAACCGTGATGCAGTCTTTGCTCGACAAAGCTTCTGAGAGAAGACAATAGTAAGTCTGTTAGTGTGAATGCATTCCACGCGTCACAGATGCATGAGGATATTCTGAACAATGAGACGAAAAGCTGCCTGCAAAAGAGGACAAAGAATGCCAGGCAGACTCTACACACTGCACATACCGCCAGGGACATACTGTGGGTTCCCTGGGACACAGATGCCTCGTTAGATTGCAGCTAGTCATCAGAGATTAATTCTCAGCCATTTGGTACAATAATTTGCCCATTCCCCACTCTTTTAACTAGTGCTGCTTGCTATAGAGGGGAAGTCTTTGTGCTCAAAAGGTTTATTTAACCTTGCCTACTTTTACTGCATGCAACAGAAATAATTCTTTTTTTCTTGGAAATTGTAATGAAGCAGGTGTTTAAAATGGGCTGAATATTAATTTTTGTTTCATGGATAACTTGCATTGACATTTGGAGTACTCAAAGGGAAATATCCCCTTCCTTACTTTTTTTTTATTTATTCCTGTCAAAGGGTAATATATTTTTTTTTGTAACCTTTCAAAACACTGTTTTCCTCAAATGGGTATTTAATACCAACTTACGGAAAAGTACTGAGCAGGGAGCATGTCCCTATGCATTCAGCTGGTCTTCCCCCGAACTCCTCGTTAAGGCAGAGCCCCCTGTACAGATGGAAGCTGACGATATGCAAGTTCCATTGACTTTAATGACCCTCGGCGTGGCCGGTAGTTCTGCTCGGGAATTAATAATTCTGAGCTTTGTGTCCACGCGGGCGTATGGTCTGGCTGCGTGCGCTCCTCGCGTGGCAGCGGGCTCTGCAGACCCCGAGCCTGCCGGAGAGCCAGCCGCGAGGCCTGCTGGCTCCGCTGCTGCTGCTGTAAGGCAGGGCAGCGACGCCTTTGCAGGTCTCCAGAGGGCTAGCCCCACACATCGAAAAGCTATGAACCAATTTGGGGAAATACTGCTCTTGGTTCTGGTTTCACGTGGGTTATGCTTGTTTTTCTTCGGTAACGTAAAATCAGTCGCTCTTACACAGAGTCACTTCCATCCTTTGCGTTATTTTCTCTTTCTATCTGCCACTGTATGCCAACTTTGGGTCGTGAAAAATGTGTACTTTTTGGCAAAACATGTGCCTGGGACACAGTTCTTGAAATAATCTGATTATTTGAAACGTGCTTGACAAAAGCATGTTTCCCAATCTCATGAAGATCACGCCAAAGAGCACCCACTGCACTCTTACCTCTACACTGTGGGGACAGTTCAGGGATGCCAAGGAAAGCTCTCAACTTTTAGGGTTCAGCTTGAATTAGCCTACTTTTCTGTTTGAAAGAAATTTTATAGTACAGAAAAGTATGATTTATTGGAGTATGACTATTAAACTTTCAGCGAAAGCAATTCTTGAACTTCTTGTTTTAAAATGTTAGACAGATTGGAGATATTTTTGATAAATTTGCTGGAGGGTGCCCACTGAAAGATTTTTCTTTAAATGTGACCATATGTATATATGTGTATGTATTTATATATACATATGCAGGGTGTATAAAATATACACACCTCGTCTATATTTTAAGTATATAAATTCTGTGATACTGTGTTAAGAAAATCTACCATACTCCCTAGACTCCAGTTGGTTTTGAAACAGTGAGACAAAGTCCTGTAAGCAAAAATTTCTTGTCAAAAAGCCTGACAATCAATTCCCCTGTACAGTAGCATATGTAAGTGCTAATCTGACTTTAAATAACTGGTATTTGTATGTTGGTATAATTTTAATACTCGTATGTACTTAACCTCCTTATTTGTACCTGCAAAAAAATACTGTTTTACATTTTTTTCTTTCTCCTTTTGTCAATACTTGTAAACAGAGTATGTGTTAAAAATTTCACTTAGAAAAGAAATGTTATTGCTTAAAGAGGAAAAACTTGATGCTCTAGAACATTATCACTTTGGTGGCATAGATTTTCTTCCTGTCACCTTTCT